>JAKWIX010000320.1:13597287-14102812 GCA_027704785.1 Solanum chmielewskii
ACTGCTGCTTATGTTATCAATTTATCTCCTGCTGTTGCTTTAGATGGTGATGTCCCTGACAGAGTTTGGACTGGTAAGAATGTTTCTTATGATCATCTTAGAGTCTTTGGGTGTAAAGCCTTTGTACATGTTCCTAAGGATGAAAGGTCAAAGTTGGATGTTAAAACTAGGCAGTGTATCTTCATTGGTTATGGTCAAGATGAATTTGGCTATCGTTTCTATGATCCTGTTGAGAAAACTTGTTAGAAGCCCGTGATGTTGTGTTCTTTGAAGACCAAACAATTGAAGATTTTGACAAAGCTGACAAGGCTGATTTTCAGACTAGTGAGAGCTTAGTTGATGTTGATCCATTTCTTTGACTATTGCACCGGAAGAAAATCTTCATAATGATGAAAATCAAGTTGATAATGAAGATGGTGATCATGTTCAGAATGACCAGCATGATGTTGTTGATGCTCCAGTGCAAGATGATGTGGTTGTCCAACAACCAATTATAGATGCTCCAGAGATTCTCTCTCGACGATCTAGTAGAGAGAGAATTCCTTCATCTCGTTATTCTCCCAATGTATGTACTCTTGACTGACGGGGAGAACCTGAGAGTCTTGATGAGGCCATGGAAGTGAAGAAAAGAAAGGTGGTTTGATGCTATGGAAGATGAGATTAAATCCTTGCATGATAATCATACCTTTGATTTGGTTAAGTTACCTAAAGACAGAAAAGCTTTGAAAAACAGGTGGGTTTTTCGGGTGAAATATGAAGATGGTAATCCAGTTCCACGGTACAAAGCTAGATTAGTTGTCAAGGATTTAATCAGAAAAGGATTGATTTTGATGAGATATTCTCTCCAGTTGTGAAGATGTCATCCATTCGTGTGGTTCTAGGCTTGGCTGCAAGTCTAGATTTAGAGGTTGAACAAATGGATGTTAAAACTACTTGCTTTCCTCCATGGTGACTTAGATGAAGAAATTTATATGGAGCAACCGGAAGGTTTTGAAGTCAAGGGTAAAGAGAATTATGTTTGCAAATTGAAGAAGAGCTTGTATGGTTTGAAACAAGCTCCCAGGCAGTGGTACAGGAAGTTTGGTTCTTTTATGAGTCAGCAGGGCTTCAAGAAGACTTCTTCAGACCATTGTGTTTTTGTGTGCAAAAGTTCTCTGATGGTGAATTTATTATTGTGTTGCTTTATGTTGATGACATGCTTGTTGTTGGTCATAATACTTGCAGGATTCAGAAGTTGAAGCAAGAGTTGAGTAAGTCTTTTGCTATGAAGACTTAGGACCAGCAAGGCAGATTCTTGGCATGCAGATTGTCCGTGATAGAAAGGCCAAGAAATTGGTATTATCACAAGAGAAGTACATTCAGAAAGTACTTCGCAGATTCAGCATGGACAAAGCTAAGGTTGTCAGTACACCTTTAGCTATGCACTTCAAATTGAGCACAAAACAGTGTCCTTCTAGTGATGATGAGAAGGAAGATATGAAGAAAGTTCCTTATGCTTCAGCTGTTGGTAGTTTGATGTATGCGATGGTTTGTACAAGACCAGATATTGCTCACGCTGTTGGAGTTGTTAGCCGTTTTCTTTCTAATTCGGGAAGAGAACATTGGAATGCTGTGAAGTGGGTTATGAGATATCTCTGTGGCACTTCTAGTCTGAGTTTGTGTTTTGGTACAGGGAAGCCTATTCTTTGTGGTTATACTGATTCAGACATGGCTGGTGATGTTGATACTCGCAAGTCTACTTCAGGGTACTTGGTTACTTTTGCAGGGGGGCTGTGTCTTGGCAATCTAGGTTGCAAAAATGTGTTGCTCTATCTACTACAGAAGCTGAACTTATTGCTGTCGTTGAAGCTTGTAAAGAATTGCTTTGGATGAAGAGATTCTTGGGGGAACTTGGTTGTGCTCAAGAGAGGTATGTGCTTTATTGTGACAGTCAAAGTGCTATACATCTTGGCAAGAATTCTACGTTCCATGGTCGGTCTAAACACATTGATGTGAGATACCATTGGATTCGAGATGTGTTGGATTCTAAGTTGCTTGAGCTTGAAAAGATTCATACAAATGACAATGGTTTCCGATATGATGACTAAAGCTCTGCCAAGAGGGAAGTTTGAAGATTGTTGCATGGTCGCCGGGATGGCGGTCTCCTCCACATAGTCGTGAGGGGGAGAATTGTTGGGTTATGGGTCTTTTTTTCCCTTCCTATGTGGATAATAAAAGCCCAATTTGGACCAACCCATTTTTTGTCCATAAGCCCATTCTTATGAGGCAAATATAAGCCTATTTTAGGTCTTATTTTCAGATTTTTTAGAGAGTTTTTCAGCAGCCAAAAGAGAGAAAAAAAGGAGAGAAATTCGCAGTCAAAAATCCAACAGCCAAACAACTTCAATTTGCGATTCCCGCTTCGTTTATTGTCCGATTGAGCTGATTTTTGGACAGCATATTATCTTCATCTCAATCTTTGATTAGGAACTGACAGAGTTGGATTTGGTGGTCTGCAGCTTCAGTTTTGCTGTCGTGAACAGTAGCTGCGAAATTGGTGATTTTGCTCCTTTAATTCTCTAGATTTGGTGCAATCTTATTTGTTGTTGCTCGTTGTTTGGCACTTTGTTTTGTGGCCAATTTTGGAGAACAATATTGTAACTCTTGGTGATTATAGTGGAGCTTTTGGTCCCGTGGTTTTTTACTCTTCACATCGAAGGGTTTTCCACGTAAATCTTGGTGTCTTGTGTGATTGGTTTATTATTGTCTTGTATATTTGTTTGGTTGAATTACTTGCTGCCTTACTATCATATTGCTTGTGGTTGTTTTGTCTTCTCTTGGTTCAAATCGAAAAGGGAAAGTATAGACTTGGGTATTCTTCCGCTGTTATCCTGTCAGGCATTCTTTGTTAGTGCCTTGTCTTTCCCAACACATATGAGATATACAGAAAGTTTTGCAGAGAACTTTTACGTTATATTTCTGATATTTATAATGAAAATATATAGGACGCTTCAAAGGAATTAAGGCTCAACCAAAAGACCCACTAAACCATAACCTTACCCCCCAATTTTATAGCAACTAACAAAAGACATTGAAGAAACTTGGACTCCTAACAATTGTGTTTCTCTGCCTTCTAAATAGGAACTTCTAATCACGTTTCAATCAATATTCAACACTTTCGTCAGAGTTCTTTTAATGTGGTGGTGAAATAGTTCATTTCAATTCGTCGTCTCAAGTTCGCGACCCATACCAGGTAATCTGTTTTCACACTATCTCTTTAAAGTTTTGATTTTGCTCTGTGTTCGGTTTAAGTAATTTAGTTATTTTGATTTACTCACATGTAGGTTACTGGTTAAATGACATATATCTTACTTCTCTTTTTTTATTTATTTAAATTTTTTTCGGCTCATATTTGGTTCCTGTTGTTTGTTAGTATTCCGCTTTTGGGTACTCTATTCTTAGTTTCATTTCATACATTCTATTTTGCTAAAGTGTAATTCCCTGTCCCTTTTATCTAGATATTGTTTAAGCTTATTGATATGTTTAGTTGTATACATTTAAATATTGGTATCATGGAAGGAACTAGCTTAATTTTGAAGTTTTTTTTGGATTTATTTTCTGCATAATTGAGAGCATTTAAACGTTTGATATCATTAGTTGCTTTTCATTTCAACTCAAATATGTTTGAAAATGTAAATCAGTCACTGTTTGGAGACTGTTTTCATGTCCAAACAATAAGCATCTCTTTGTTTTCTAATGGACCACTTTGGTTTTAATTTTATGAAGTAAAACTAGTACGAGTCTTAAGACTATTGCTTAAAATCTGTTTGCCTACTGCCAAATGGATTAATTCTTGTTTATATCTCTGAAACTGTTGATTTTGGTAGTGACTTTCAAGTTATTTCGAGTAGTGTTCTTCCACGATCTTGTTCTATCTTGGTCTATATTTATCTACTGCCTGGAGCTTCTCACTGCTTTGCTTCACCAATAATAAACTGATGAAATCTTACTCCCTGTTACTGAAACATCTACGAGTTTGTTCTTGTTTTACTAGTAAGTGATTGGGAAAATCCAATTTAAAGATGATCATTTACTCCGTGTATAGCTACTTTTTGGTCTTCTAATGATTAGTTTTCTTTAGGTAGTTTTACCCTCAGATAACCAATTTCTCTTAGTCAATTCTTACTTCATTCTCAAATTTCTGACTATCACGATGGCTGCGATATATTTGAGCTCTAAAAGCCTCGGTTGATTTGAAGTTATGTTAAATCCCACCAATTCCTTTCTAAGGAAAAAATTTCCAGCTTAATAGAATTTGTGGAAAATAAATTTGACAAACTAGGAGGAAAATATGGGAATGAGAATGTGAGTAATTGTCTTGTGGTGTACCCTTGTGTCTTGCCTGTTGTTCCCTTCTCTTTAAGGGTAATGTTGGGTGGGCTTTTGTTTAGAAACAATAATATTTACACTATAGGAAAGATAGTCTTATCTCTTATGCAGTGTAAGAATCAAAAGATCTCTAATTATATGTGAGGCAACTATGGATGTTCATGATAGGCTGTGGAATTTCCAGTTTGTGGCTGGTGCGTGTCCACTTTATTGGCTTCTTGAGGAAGTGTTGATAACTATGCCATACTGTAATACCACATTCTTAATCCAATTTACTAGATCGTGTCATTTTGCAAGGAATGCAAGCCTTCCCATGATTAGATATGATGTGTCTTATCCCTTTGCTGATGTACCATTCTAGTCCGTCGTCGACATCGCTTTGAGTTTTAATGATCATTTGAGAAATCTTGAAGACCTAATTACTTTGCTTAAACCATGAAGACATTTTTGTTATGGGATAAGAAAATAGTAAACGATTTGACTCATCAATGCAGTGTGACACAATTGATTTAACTATCTTGGAAAACATTCGTTGTTTAGAAGCTGAAAACAATGGTTGGATAAGAGGTGTAGTTGATGGTATAGAAATCGTTACTGACTGAAAACTTCAAATTCCTCAATTAGGTGAGTGTATATCAACTATTTTAAAGCTACTGCAATTTATTTATTTTCTAGCCAAGTTTATGTTACTTGTCTCAAGCCAACACAATTTATTTTGTTATTGTTTTAATGTTTATCTATTAAAGTCCTCTTTTGATAATATGTAGTGAGACGTGGAAAAAGCCTTTTTCCACTATTACAGATATACTGAAAATCTCCTCCTTTTTGCATCTGTTATAGGCCCCGTTTCTGGGAGGTAGAAACATTGGGATTATGTTAGTATGTATTCATCCAAATCAATCTCCTTGTTATAATGAATTTTGAGGCTATTGCTTTGGTATGTCAGATCATAGTCCTTCTAGGTAACACTAGGCTTGTGGTAATCTCTGCAAAATCATGTTTTTTAAGTGTGCAATATTTTAGCCGATGAGTTTTGTTTGATTTTCTAAGGCCTACTCATTTTGATACTATGAAAACGCTTCCACAACTTACATGAAAAAACTACAATTGCGCTGTCAATTGTAAGTAATTGGGACTCTTAGATTGTGATTCTTCCTTGTTGATCTTCCCTTTCCCTGTGAGTTGTAATTCTAATGGCCGGTAGTTATGATTTATGTATGTTAAGAAATCTTTTTGCATGATAACCTGCTTCTACAATTTATATTTGTTGTTTGCTGATTTTCAAAGTCATAATTTGCTAAGTGGTGTGCTACTGAACCTTTATGTGTATCCTTATATCATGATTAGTGATCAACTCATTGGCTGTAATCATATATTCCTCAATCCGCTATAGAAATAGCAACAACAACACTGAAGCATCTCATGAATGAGTATATAGATAATTAGGATATTATAGACTAAGAAATCTTATATGTAGTCAATTTTGTCATCTAACTCTAAAGCTATGTACAGTGGTATACTCATTTAAATAGTGAGCTTTTTAAGGAATGACACATTGATCCAACAAGGTGTGACATTTTGCATTAGGGAACAAACACCGGCTTAATTGCCTTTTTATCTCCATTGTTGAACGCATTTTTTGTATTTTGATAATTCATATTTTCTTTTACCGCTACAAGATAAGAATTTGAATGTATTTAGATTTTTTGTTCTTATTTTAAGTGAATGACATTGTTTTGAGTTGGTTATTCTTCTTACTACCTTTGAACTTATTTCTCTTGTGAATTTTGTTTTTGATCTTATAAAATATGGTTAAATATTTGAATCAAGGTGATTTATGATCAGTTTGAAGTCATTACAATAATTTCTTGAGTATCAATTATTATCTTTGCCAGCGATAGCAAATTCCATAAATATGATTGTTTCTAAAATAGCTTTAACGACAATATTAAAAGCCGCTAAAAGTAATTACTTTTAGCATTAAAAATTAGGGTCTTTACCGGAACCCAATACAAATGTCACTAAGGACATTAGCAACATTGGATCCAATGACATTCAATCGAATACCAGTAAATGTATTTGTAGATATAACTATTACCGCTAAAAGAAAAATTAAATTCCATTAAAGGTCTCTTTTGGTATAGTGCTAGTACATTATTAGCACCACCAATGAGGCAGAACTGATAGTCTTAAAGGAGTTTGGGTAGACAAAGAGGCCCGTTCTTCTAGTCATTTTTTGGTGCATCGTATAGAGAATGTGGTTCACATAGAGGTAGCAGTTCTTTTTAGCATCATGGTCCAGTTCATGCTTATAATCCAACAACTAACTGAGGGTGGGAAGTCAAACTGAGGATCCTATGGTTTTGGCCTAGGTGGATATTGTAGTTCGTTCGGTTCACAAAAACAATTGCATGTGTCGATATTGTTTCCACACCACTAGGAGAATCGTTAATGGTGGATCAAGTTTATCGATCCTTTTTTGTTGTTAGCTTTGTATGATACCTTGGTAGATTTGAATCATCTTGGAAACGGTAAACTTAACATTATCGTAGTTACGAATTGGATTTTGGTACCATGGTATTTTTTATTCTTATGCTAAATCTATGACTTTAGCTCTACTGGGTTTCTTAAAGATTGAGTGGACGGGTGCTAGTTGTTTGTACCCTATTAAGGTTATTTTGTTCATTAGACATCCGAGATTAATAGATAGAGGGCGTTCCTCCTCTTGACCTTCAATAAGGATACTAGTGTTGAGTTAAGTCCAATGAATTCTGTGCCCGTGGTTCTAGAGTTTTTCCATGTGATTCCTACTGATATTCCAGATTTTCCTTCATATAGGGATATTAATTTTTCCATTGACTTGGATCCGAGAAGCAAGTCAATCTTTATTTCTCCTTATTGTATGTTCCAGGTGAGTTGAAGGAATTAAAGGAACTTTTTTTGTTGAGTAAGGGGTCTATTCACCCTAGTATTTCTTAATGGGGTGTTCTTGTGTTGTTTGTGTGGAACAAGGATGGATCCGTGCAGATGTGTATTAATTATCGATGCCTAAACAAAGTGACAGTGAAGAACAAGTATCTTCTTCCTCAAATTGATGATTTGTTTGATCAGTGATAACACTACATCACCTTCCAAACCAAATTAAAGTGTGAGCGATCATAGTCAGTAGGAAATCCAATGAAGAGTCGGGGTTGAATTTTACAGGGAATGGTATATCATACGAAACTACTTATCAAGAAACTGTACATTAAATTAGCTTATTTGCAATAGTAAGAACAATTTGGTGAATTATATCACCAATTTTGTAGAAAGTCGTATTTATAAATTATCACAATTAAACTAAAGTATCAAATAAATCAAAAGCTAACAACCAATCTAGGGGTGCGGGGATCGGAAATCGATGTCACATGGGAGTGATTGTGTTGCTCTATAGTGATGAAAATTCATAAACAAGCAAATCATTTTCATTGGCGCTAAGTATATTTCAATTCAAACAATCTATGCATGAAACCTCCTTTCGGTCTTATCTATATGATAGTCCTAACACAATCCAATACCTTACTATATTCTCTCTTCCAAGAATAGGGCAAGCAAATGTGACCCATAACCCCTATTTCAAGCAAGCTACATAAATAAAACCTATATTTCTTATGTTAAATTAATTACTCACTCAAATTAAAATTTTTGAGCATCAGCCGGAGACTGGAAGTAGGAATGAAGTTTTCAACCTTAACCCATAAGTTAACCACATGATAATTAGGTAAAATTTATGCATGAACAGAAACAAAACAAAGCATAGAACAATACCACTATATTAATCAACACCAAACTCGATTTGAGCACCCATAGATCTTGAGGTTTTACCCCGCCACCCATCACAAAAAGTGAAGAAATTATATTTTACATGAAATCATCATAGATTACATGAAATCAACAAATTAAGAGTAAACCTACTTGGGATTCAACTTTAATTTATCAAATTCAAAATCCAAATTGTAAGACCCTAAGAGTTTGAAAATTTTTCTTCAAAGGTAAAGTATTCTCAACTCTTTTCCTAAAAAAATGTAGCCCAAAAACATTATAAATGAACTCCATCAAAAATTGTTTCCCATAGGCTTTATATACTTTCCCAAAATCTGGCCCAAGAATCCATCATGCACCTGACTTGGCAACATTAGTTCAGTTCACCAAACCTACTCGGCAAAATGTCTTACACTTCTCAACTCGTCTTCTGATGCTCTAGGCTTCTGGTGTTTAAACCTTAGCTAGTGAACTCCATTGAATTAGACTTTAATCTTCGTGGTATCATTGAATACCAACTTCGTTCACCTTTTGAGCTTTGTTATTTTTCACTAGACAGCATCCCTTTGGGTGATATGGATCAAGACCCTTGTTCTTAGTTGGCACATAACCTTTTATACTGAAATTCTATGACCTTCTTTGGTAGAAAAAGTCCTATGAACTATCAATTTGGGCGAGGTCATACTTTATTAGCTATGCACTCTTCATGTGAGGGGATCAAGAATGTTCACTTTGCATATCTTTTTGTAGTTTTGTCTATTTTTTCAAGCATTAGTCCTTCCCTCGTTAAATGTCCTTCATATGTGAAAATAATCAATACTTTATCAGAAAAAGGAAAAAATAAGGCGTTGAGTACAATAACTATTGAGATAAATGGACATTAAATGAGTGCAATTCTATCACTCATTAATCAGCTTCAGAATGCATCTTTATTTTCTAAGATTTATTTGAGATCGACTATCAACAAAAAATTTGGGAATAACATATCTTCAAGATAACTTTTAGGACTCGTTATGCTCAGTATGATCTTCTTGCGATGTCATTTGTTTTTACTATAGCCTTTTCAACTACCATGGAGTTGATGAACGAGGTGTTCCGACCACATCTAGATTTCTTTGTGGTATTATTCATTGATGACATCTCGGTGTACTTTAAGGCTGAGGAAGATCATGATAAACCTTTCGGATTGTATTTTATATATTGAAGGAAGAAAAACTTAATTCCACGTTATTTAAGTGCGAGTTGTGGCTTGATTCTTTGGCATTTTTGGGGCATGCGGAGTCTAAGGAGGGTATTCGGGTAGCTCCAACAAAGATTAAGGTAGTAAGGGTTGCAATTGACCTACATCAGTTATGGAGATTTGATGTTTTGTAGGACTTCTAGTTATTATTAATGTATTAGTCAAAGATTCTCTACCATTGCATCTCCTTTGACTAGATTAACTCGGAAAAGTGTGAGTTTCTAGTTGTCTAATAAGTGTGAGAAGAACATTCAAATACTCAATACTTTGTTGATGTAGACTTTTATTTTGACCTTACCCTAGGAGCGCGTGAACTTCATCATCTACAATGATGCTTCTAGAGTAGGATTAGGTGGTGCTAATATGCTGAAATAAAAGTAATTGCATATGCCTCTAGAAAGTTGAAGACCTATGAGAGGAATCACCCTACCCATGATTTGGCGATAGGAGGTGTATTCTTTGTGCTCAAACTATGGCAACATTATTTTTATGGGGTTCATTCTGCGGTTTTCATAGATCATTAATGTTTTCAGTATATCTTCAGTTCGAGAGATCTAAACTTGAGGCAATACATATGGCTAGAACTATTAAAGGACTATGACACCACCATCTTGTATAGTCTAGGTAAGGCCAATATGATTTTTTATTCGTTGAGTAGGACTTCTAGAATTGGGATTCATTTTGCTATTAGTGTGAAGGAGAGAACATTTTCTAGAGATGTTTAGAGGTTAGCGAATAGTATCATGCGGTTACATATTTTTTGGGAGATAAGAGGTTTGATTACTTTATTGAGGTTTGTTCCTCTTTGTTGAGTATATTCATGAGCTTCAATTTGAGAACAAGAAATTATTTCTCATTCAAGACAAAGTGATGACAGGGAAAACTAAAGACTCTATCCTTGATTTTTATAGTTTTTTAACTCTTGCTACTTTTTTTTTGCTTTATATTTAAGGACGGTCATGGGTTTAAATGGTGGATAATGTACTGACCGGTCATTCCTTTGTTGTTTTTCTCTTGAAATTACCAGTTTCTCCTCTAGTGACTGACTTCAAGTTTTTATAATTGTTTTTTGAAAAGTTAGTTTTGAGCTTTGAGACAAAAATTGAGATTTTTGGTAAGTTTTGAGTTTGAAAGACCAAGATGTTAAATAAGTTTTTTCTTTATGTCTTTTTGTGTTTTGAATTTTGAATGGAAATTTGTTGATTCCATTAGATCCGAAATGTGGAATTTGATTTGTCAAATTCTATATTTTTTTTTTAGGATTTGAGGTCCTAAGATGTGAATTCACAAAGTTTTTACACTTTGGATTGACTTTGTTCAACATTTGGGGTAAAAATGCTTGGATCAAAATCCAAATGTTTGTTTTGAGGGATGATTTTGGGCCTATGTGAGGTCTAGTTTGATTTTGAGAGGTCCCGAGATTGTTTTAGACTTTGTTAGGTATGAGTTAGTTTTTTTGTGGTTTTTACAAATGTTGGGTCAAAGTGAACTCAGATTCATGTTTCGATAATTCCATTGAGTCTAGTATGTCAAGTATAATTTGATGTCATGTGTGGTTTGTATTCACGGGGTTCCTAACAAATTTTGAGGCTTCTTCTGATGTTTTTCTATTGGTTGATATTGTTTTTGTTGCTGAACTGTTAGCTTAAGCAGGACCTTGTTCACTTTACTGATGGTTTCTTAAGAGAAACCAGGTTCGCAAAAGCGAGACTCGTCGTTTGGGTTGTGTTCACTTTTTTGATGTTTTCTTAAGTAGAACCTTATTCGTCATATTATATCATCTTTTGTGGGGATTGCTTATGTGGTACCTGATTTTCTTTAGTGACACCTCAGAGGGGTATGTTCCCATTTTGAGGGTGTAAGCCCTATTTCACTATATTTTTAGTTATGGAAGCTTTGCAGAGGAAATTATGACTAGGTTCTGGAGTAAAATGTTTTAAGAAACGATACTAATCTCTAAATCTTCAATTACCTACTATTGTTTTATATGTTCAAATCAAAATTTCAAATGAAATATTTGGGGTTATCTTCAAGAACACAGGAATTTTAAAAAAACATTGATTTTGAAATTGTTTTGATCCCTTTTTCGAAATGTTTTTCACTAATAAGTTCCTAAGCCTTACAAATTATTTCCAAATATTATTTTCTGGATTCAAGCCTCCTTTTTTAAAATGGGTTTTGAGTTGATTGGCCATCTTTTTTATAGTTTATATGAGAATTGTTGCTTCCGGTGAGTGATTTTAAATACTTTATTATTATTGACCTCAAGACTTTGTAAATGATTAAAAAGGGAAGACTCAACTCTTGGAGTGATTGTTGATTGATTTAAGACAAGTGACTCCCTAAACCTTGTATTCTAGTTATATTTGTATGCTTGTTCCATTTATTATGTGTTTGGAGTGATGGGAATGAGGTGAAGGGTGTATATTGTCTAGTTGTTTTTATCTAAACGAATAAAAAGTGGTTGAAATGAAAGAGGCTATACAATGAGAATGATTATGTGAATTTTTTTACTATGACCCTTGTTGATTGATTGATGAAATGCTTGAGAGCATAAATGTGGACATAAATTGTATGAATTTTTGTCTCTTTCGTGTGGTGTAATATTTCTTGTGTGCATTGTTGCATACACCGTGATGAGACTTATGGTGATTTATGATTCCAAGTTCTTTAACGTCAAGTGCTATGATGTCGAGGTCTTTCCTGAAAAGTGCTATGATACTGAGGTCTTTGCTGGTGAGTGTTATTATGCCAAAGTCTTTGCATGTAAATATTATATTCCAAGCTCTTTGCCAACGTGTGTTGTGATACCGATATAATTTCTGGCTAGTGATATTATGTCGATGGGAAACGGTTTCAACAATAAATTGATTATCGTGACTTGATGCATTTGATTCCTATGCATGACTTTCTTGATACTTCGTATATACATATTTGTTGTGCGTGACTAAATTACTTGTCATTAAGATTAACTTATGCGATCTATTTGACTATTGACTTGTGAAAATCGAAGTCTGAAAATAGGGTCTTGTGAGCCATGTATTGTAAATCTCTGTGTTGGGGTGATTTATTGTATGTTTTATTTTGAGGAGGTTCAGTCTGAGTGTAAGAGGTATTCATTTTCTAGATAATTGCTTTTAAATTAGGTTGCTTTCTGGGTACCATGTTGTCTGTACTTATCCCCTCGGTCTTCAGTACTTTTGTAGGTTCTAAGACCGGTTCATGTTATCTCTTTCTTTTTATCTTGATCGTGAGGTTTGTCAAGGACTTTAAGAGGTAGCTTCTTTTCATCCGGCGGATACTCATTTTCATATTCCTACACTTTGTTCTACATTAGAAAGAAAGATAGAGACTTGTATTTATCTATAATTTTTTTTTTGTTAGGGGCTTGTACACATGACATCTAGGTCATGGGCTATTATTTAAACTGCATAAATTTTCTGTCTTTTTATTGTTCTTTCTTTATTGTTTTCTGATTTCTTTCATTTTATTGGGTTGATGCCGGCATGTCTTAGTGGAAAAACACAATTCACATCTTGTCTATTTTTGGCCGTGACAATTTTACACTACACCAAAAGAGACCTTTATAGGCAATTGATTTTTCATTTAGTAGCAATAGTTAATTCCACAAATACATTTGCCGGCATTTGATTAAATGCCATTGGATCCAATGTCGCTAAAGTCTTTAGTGACATTTATGTCGAGTGTCGGTAAAGACCCTTATTATTGACGCTAAAATTAATAACAATTAGTGGCATTTGATATTTCCATCAAAGCTACTTTAGAAACAACCTTATTTGTTCCATTTGCAATTTCCCACAAACATAATAATTGCTACTCAAGTAATTATTGTTATACTTCAAACTGATCATAAAACCCTCTTTATAACATCAAAAAAAAAATTCATGAGAGAAATAAGTTAGAAGGTCATAAAGAAGAACTACCATACTCAAATAATTTCATTCACTTTTGTAACATCTAGTAACTTCAATTAACTAAAAGTAAGATAAGAAAACAAGAATAGTCATTATTGGAAATAAGTAGGGAAATCTGGGAAATTTCTAGCTTTCAAAAATGAGTTTTGGTCATTTTCGAACCACCATAACTTCCACCACTAAATGAGTTTGGATGAGTTCTTTCTATGGTTAGGAATACTTTGGGAAGATTTTTCCAATTCCGCCAATTTTGCAAAAATACGAGGTAGATATGCTTTTCATAAGATGGGATGTTGAGTTGAAGAATCTAAACCAGATTTTTGTAAGGGCACCATAGTATTTGCTAATTTGTTTTAAGGTTATATTAGGGGGAAAACCAAGTCCTAAATCAGTTTAGAAAAAAACAAAGAACGGTTAGGGCTTCGGAGGAAAGAGAAAAGAAGAGGAAGATCAAGAATTGTCTAAGAAACACCGAGATCGTTACGTGGATTTCATTCGGGGTGATCCCTACAAGGTATTTGAGATCATTCGATATTGGGTCCTTTAACCCACACCCCAATTTGATTCAATACAACAAATTCAAAGTTATTTGAATGAAATGCTTGATGTTCTTAATGAAAAATTGTGAAGTCCTTGTTGGTCGAATTCTAGTTGATCTATAGTAGGGTTGCTTCATGTTTTCGAACTATTTTTGGGTCTAATTTATTGGATAATGAGGTATTTAGGGATCCTAAGTGTTTGGGTGGGACCCATGGAAGTTTAGGAGGTTTAGATATGAAAAAAGGAGAAGAAAAGTCGGAGGTTCCGTCAGATTTCCCTTGGGTTGCCGCACTTGCCAGAGAACCTCAAGGCAGGCTCTGGTGCACCTCGCCAGCGAGAGTGCCTTAGACCAGGGTCTATCTCACAGGACCTGGCGCCCCCCACCTCTCAGAGCGCCAAGACCCTCTGGAGACCCCGTTCTTTCCCTATCTTTTTGTAGTAGTTCCTCAGTGATGTACCTTTCATTCCTAGTTGATTCCAACACTTTAGAGTACATATAAACATCAATAAGTCATCCATAAACATGATCATGATCCTTGAATCCATAATCCAATTCAAGGGAAGCTAAGACCAAAGTCAAGGAAGTTTAAAGTCAAGTTTTAAAAGTTAAGAAGCAATTCAAAGTGAGTTCTTCAAGTTTTCAAACATTCTTAAACAATCATTATATCTTTGATTTAAGACTCAAGTACAGGTCGAGCAAAGAAAAAATAGTTGAGTTAAATTCTCAAAAGCTATAAGGGAACTAAGTATTCCCTAAGAGATAAAAGTTCAAGTTAAGTAAAGAACAAGAGATGAGTTCATTTCTCTAAATTTATAAGGGGTACTAAGTACTGCCTAAAGGTTGATAAATGTTTAACATTTAAGTTAAAAATGAAACTAAGAAGTTTAAAAAAAGTTTGAAATTAAGAGGGGAACATTGTTTCCACAAAGGAGATTTTTAAAGATAAAGGGTTCAGTAAATTATCTCAACCCAAAGGAAGGAAGTTTTATTAAAAGTATGAGCTAAAATATGTTTTGGGAGTAGTATAGAGCATCGATGTTGGAATGAGAGTTCATATAACTCAAGTCCCTATGTAAACCATGTATCCATCATAGGTATTAATGGGTAATACTATTTAGATGATCATGTAAGTATAGCTAGTGTATCCACTAGGTTGAGGATGTCCTATGCAACATCAAAGTATAGGACAATTCTGGCAGCGTGGACGAGACATTGTATCATCATTTAGGCTTATAGTGATGGTTATCGGTTAGAGAAGCTCTCACATAAACTATATTAATTTTAAATATAAGTAAAGTTGAGTTTATTCTTATTTCATTTTTGATGAACTAAGAGTTTGGATTGTTTTTATTAGTTATATTTACATATTGCATATGTTCTTATTGCTTATATTGAGTTATTAACTTATGAGTTGAGTAGAAACAAGGTAAGTTCATCCTTACTCTATTTCAATATTTATATTGTGTTTATCACTCCAACTCGCATACTCATACATTCAATGTACTGATGCAAGTTGGCCTGCATCGTTTTATGATGCAGACTCAAGTAACCAGGATCAGCACACGACGCTTCATTGATCTAGATTAATCTCCAGAGTCAGTGGTGAGCGTCCTTGCATTCCGGAGGATACCCTTTTTATTTGCTTTACTAGTTTAGTTTAAGATGTTGTGGAGTCTATCCCAATATCCATCTCTGTCAGTTTAGACGCTTCATAGACAATGCAGTAGTTTAGTTTTGATGTCTTATTTATCTTATACTTTGAATTTTACAGTGTTGAGACTAAAGTGTCATTTTTGCCAAGACAGTTATTTAAGGTAACTTTTGAGATGCTTTCGATTTCTTTGTCTAAGATGAGTAATTCTTCCTGAGCTAAGAAAGCCAGGACAACAGTTCTCTTGGGGGGCAACAATGGTCTTCAGTGTCGGTCACGTCTAGGATGTAGACTCCGGGTGTTACGAACTTGATATCAGAGCAAAAAGTTCAAGAGTCCTAGGTAATCTATGAAGCGTGTGTGTAGATTCTTAGTCGTCGGTGTGAAGCACGCCACATCTATGATTAACAGGCTACAACATTTAGGAATTCTCACTTCTTTCATATTCTTTCGTGCGTAGATTTTATCTACAAAATTCTCTCTCTAATTTGTGCTTATACGTTTTTCAGATCATCATGCCTCTATGAAGAGTAGCCAGAGGTCAATCAACCCGAATAAATGTTGATGAGCAAGAGGTTTCTAATGCACTGATTATGCAACCCCAAGGAGATGTTAAAAATACAAAATTCTAGAAAGCTATCTGGATGTTAAGTCAAGTAGTAACCAACCAAATCAGAAAACAGGGAGGATCTCGAATAAAGAGGGCTCTCACCTCAAGGGTTCATGAGATTCTGATAGTGAATCGTTCTAGTTTCACCAATTCAAGCACTATTAAGGATCCAGAAAACTGTGTGGAAGAATTGAAGAAAGTGTTTGAGGTGATGCATGTGGTTAATAATAATAGGGTTGAGTTAGTTGCATATCAATTGAAGAGTGTGGCTAGAACCTTGTTTGACTAATGGAAGAAGGGAAGAGCTGAGGGTGCACCACATCCAAGTTGGGCTTGTTTTGAATAATCCTTTTTGGGAAGGTTCTTCCCTCGAGAATTGAAGGACCAAACGTACGGGAGTTCCTCACTTTGAAACAGGACTCCATGAGTGTTAGGAGTGTTCATGATTATGGTTTGAAGTTCACCCAATTGTCTCGCTATGCTCCGGAGATGGTGAAAGATATGAGGAGTAGGATGAGTTTGTTTGTCGTTGATTTGGATCATGCTTCAAGCAAAGAAGGTAGGGCTGCATTATTGATTGATGACATATACATATACACTCTTATGGTCTATGTGCAAAAAGTTGAAGAGAAGCTGAGGGACATAGTGGAATACATAAACAATAAATCAAAGACTGGAATGAGTCTAGGCAACATAAAGGTTGTTTAAGTCGACCACAATTTAAAAAAATCAAAGGCTCATGCACCATCATCTTCTAGTGCACCTGCGCCTAGAAATCGAGGTGAGTATAGTGGCCGGAATTCGCAACACTTTAAGGCGAGACAAGCTCATCCTCAAAGTAGTTTTGCACAAGGAGGAAGTAGGGCTCCTAGATGTGCTAAGTGTGGTAGGAACCACCCAGGATATTGTCATAATTGTCAGGCAGGTTATTTAAAGTGAGGTCAAGAGGGTCACTTCATGAGAGAGTGCCCCAAGAATAATCAAGGTGGTGGAAATCCAGCCAATGCATATCACTGTTTATCACCTGCTCTACAAGGAAGGGCTGAACCTAGGGGATCTATTTCTGGTATTGGCGGAGGAACAAACCACTTGTATGATCTCAATAATTTCCAAGAACAAGAGAACTCTCCGGATGTTGTCACGAATATGATCAAAGTCTTCACTTTTGATGTTTATGCTTTGTTAGACCCAGAAGCAAGTTTATCTTTTTTAACCCCTTATGTTGCAAATCAGTTTGAGATTCTTCTTGAAAAACTTTGTGAACCCTCTATGTTTCTACACCTGTTGGGGAGTCTATTATAGCGGAAAAAGTTTATCATGATTAACCTGTTTCTATCACCAAAGTACCATGGCTGATTAAATAAAGTTAGACATGGTAGATTATAATGTCACTCTAGGTATGAACTGCATCCATGCATGTTAATGCATCAATAGACTGTAGAACTTGAGTAGTCAAGTTTTAAAATCCTAATGAGCCAATCATAGAGTGGACTAGTAGTTCAATAGTGCCTAAGATTCCTTGCATGTCATACCTTAAGGAAAGGAAGTTAGTTCCTAAGGTGTGTATCTATCACTTAATCCGAGTTAATGACTCAAGTGTTGAGGTACCTTCCCTTTAATCAGTTCCTATAGTCAGTGAGTTTCCATAAGTATTTCCTGATTATCTACCCAGAGTTCCTCCTGAAAGAAAGATGAATTTTGGAATAGATATCATCCCAAATACTCGTCCTATCTCTGTTCCGCCATATAGAATGGAACCAACAGAGTTAAAAACATAAAAGAACAATTGAAAGATTTGGTAGACATAGGCTTCATTCGACCAAGTGTCTCAACTTGGGATGCTCCAATCTTGTTTGTTAGGAAGAAGGATGGGTCCCTTAGGATGTATATACACTACCTTAAGTTGAATAAGGTGACTATCAAGAACAAATATCGTTTTCCAAGGATAGATGATCTCTTCGATAAACTTCAAGGTGCTTCTTGCTATTCTAAGATTAACGTCAAATAAAGCTATAGTCAATTGAAAGTAAGGGAATGTGGTATTCCAAAGACAACTTTTAGAACAAGGTATAGGCATTATGAATTCTTGGTTATGTCCTTTGTTTTGATAAATGCACCTGTCGTGTTCATGGATCGTATGAACAGAGTCTTCAAACACTATTCTATTGTCATGGTATTCATTGATGACATACTGGTTTATTCATGGAATGAAGAAGATCGTGCTAGTCACCTAAGGATTGTTCTTGAGACCTTGAAGGAGAAGGAGCTTTATGCCAAGTTCTCCATGTATGAGTTTTGGCTTAAATCAATGGGATTCTTGAGCCACATAGTTTCTGGTGATGGGATTAGAGTTGACAGTCAGAATATTAAAGTATTTCAAAGTTAGACCAGACCCATGTCCCTAATAGATATTAGGAGATTCTTGGTCTTGATTGTTTATTATAGGAGATTTGTTGAAGGATTCTCATCTACGCCATCTCATCTAACCAAGCTAACGCAGAAGACATTCAAATTTGAATTGTATGAAGCTTGTCAAAAAAACTTTCAGGAATTGAAAAAGAGATTGACTACCGCTCTGGTTTTGAACTTACTAGAGGATACTCAAGGTTTTGTGGTGTACTGTGATGCATCAAAATTTGTCTTGGGCTAAGTGTTGATAAATAATGGAAGGTTATAATTTATTCTTCGAGACAGTCGAAGATTCATGAGAAGAATTATCTAACTCATGACTTAGAATTTGCTACAGTGGTGTTCGCGTTGTATATATGGCGTCACTATAGGTATGGTGTTCATGTTTATATATTCACTGATCACGATATCCTCCACTTAATGTTCAGTCAAAAAGAAGACAACCTCAGGTAGAGAAGGTCGTTGAAAGTACTCAAGGATTATGATAAGAGTATTCTTTACCACCCAGGTAAGGCTAACGTGGTTGTTGATGCCTTAAGTTTGTTGTCCATGAAAAGTACTTCATATTTTGAAGAAGAGAAGAAAGAGTTAATTAAGCATATGCACAGACTCGCACATTTGGGAGTCCGACTTATGGATTCTACAGAAGGAGGCCTAGTGTTGATCAATGAGGTTGAGTAAACATTAATTTCAGAAGTGACAAAGAAGCATAACTAAGATCCCATTTTTATTGATTTGAAGGCAAGTGTCCATAAGCAAAGAGTATTAGCCATTGAACAAGGGGGAGATGGTGTGCTGAAGTACGAAGGCATATTATGTGTACCTAAGGTGGATGGACTCCAACAGAGGATCTTGGAAGAGGCTCATAGCTCCAGATATTCCATTCATCCGGGTTCCACCAAGATGTACCGTGATTTGGGTATGGTATATTGGCGGGAAGGTATGAAGAAAGATATTGTTGTATTTGTTGCCAAGTGCCCGAATTGTCAGCAAGTGAAAGTAGAGCACCAAAGGCATGGAGGTTTAGTTCAGAATATAGAACTTCTGGAATGGAAGTGGGAGATGATTAATATGGACTTCATCACAGTCTATCCAAGGTCTCGAAGGTAACATGATTCTATTTGGGTGATTGTCGATAGAATGACAATGTCAGCCCATTTATTACCAGTAAACACTACCTATTAGGTCGAGGATTATACTTAGTAGTACATTCATAAAGTGGAAAGACTTCATGGAGTTCCGATCTCGCTAAGTGTGAATGAGTATGTGTTAAAGTTCACCCAACTGTCTTTCTTTTCTCCTGAGATTGTTAAGGATATATGAAGCAGGATTATCTTATTTGTTCCTTGCTTGCGTCGGTCTTCAAGCAAAAAGGGTTGGGCTGCAATGATTATTGGAAACATGGACATTTCAAGGTTGATGGTCTATGTAAAGATGGTAGACGAGGAAAAGATGAAGGACAAAGAATAGTACGAAAAAAAGAGACACAAGACTTGGAATGAGTTTGGGCAGTGGAAGGTGGCTCGAATCGGCGACAATATTTAAAACAGAAAGAGCTTGCACCATCATCTGCTAGTACACCTGCGCCTAGTGTGGTAGAAATCACTTTGGTGCTTATCGTGAAGGCTCCACGAGTTGCGTCAAGTGTGGTCCGACCGGGCATTCTATGAGGGAGTGCCCAAATGAAAAGCAAAGTTGTAGTAATGGGGGAAACAGAGCTCAATCTTCATCAGTTTCTCCACTAGATAAGGTTGCACCTAAGGGAGCTACTTCAGGTGCTTTCGGATGAACAAACAACTTGTAGTCTCTCTAGAATCGCCAATAACAGGAGAATTAGACGTTGTCACTGGTATGATTCAAGTATTTGACTTTACTGTTTAGGCATTGCTAGACCTAGGAGCGAGTTTATCTTTTGTTACTTCATATTATTCGTGAGAAACTTAGTAAACCATTCAATGTTTTAATACCTGTTGGTGAATCCATTCTAGCAAAAAGAGTCTCTCGTGATTGTCCTATTTTCATTAGTTATAAGAGTACAATGACTGATTAAATAAAGTTAGACATGGTCGATTTTGATGTCATTTTAGGTATGGACTGGCTTCAAGCCAATTATGCATCAATAGATTACAGAAATAGAGTTGTCAAGTTTCAGATTCCAAATGAGCTAGTCATAGAGTGGAGTAGTTGTTCACAGTGCCTAAGGGTCGTTTTAGTTCGTATCTTAAGAAGAGGAAGTTAGTTTCAAGGGGTTGTATCTATCACATAGACTGAGTAAATGATTCAAGTGCTAAGGTACCTTCCCTTTAGTTTGTTCCTATAGTAAAAGAGTTCCCAAAAGTCTTTCCTGATGATCTACTCGGAGTCCTCCATGAGAGAGAAATAGACTTCGGTAAAAACATCATTCAGAATACCCATCCTATATCTATTTCGTCATATAGAATGGACCAATAGAGTTAAAAAAGCTGAAAGTAATTGAAAGATTTTTTAGATAAAGGTTTTATTCGACCAAGTGTCTCACCTTGGAGCGCTTCGACCTTATTTGTGAGAAATAAAAATGGTTCCCTTAGGATGTGTAAAGACCACCATCAATTGAATAAGGTGACCATCAAGAATAAATATCCTTTCCCAAGGATAGATGATCTTTTCGACCAGCTTCAGGGTTTTCCTACTTCTTGAAAAACGATGTCAAATCAGGCTACCATCAATTAAAAGTTAGGGAATGTGATATTCCAAATACAACTTTTAGAATCAGATTTGGGCATTATGAGTTTATTGTTATGTCCTTTGGTTTAACCAATGCTCCTGAATCATTTTATGGATCTTCTAAACGGAGTCTTCAAACCTTATTTAGATATATTTTTTATGTCTTCATTTATTGCAGATTGATCTATTCAAGGAGTGAAGAAGATCATGCTAGTAACCTGATAATAGTACTACAGACTTTGAAAGAAAAGGAAGTGTATGCTAAGTTCTGCAAGTGTGAGTTTTTGATTAAGTCTGTGGCATTCTTTGGCCACATAGTCTTCGGTGATGGAATTATAGTGGGTATCCAAAAGATAAAAGAAGTTCAAAGAGATTTCCTCAAGGGTTTTCATCTATCTTGTCTCCTTTGACCAAGCTAACTCAGACGACAGTCAAAATTCAATGGTCTAAAGTTTATGAGAAAAACTTTAAGGAGTTGAAAAAGAGATTGACTACCGTTCCACTCTTGACTTCATCAGAGGGTACTCAAGGTTTTGTGGTGTATTATGATGCATCAATAGTTGTTTTGGGTGGTGTGTTAATGAAAAATGACAAAGTTATAGCTTATTCCTCAAGACAGTTTAAGGTCCATGAAAAGAATTATCCAACCCATGACTTAGAGTTCGTTGTAGTAGTTTTTGCCTTTAAATTATGGTGTCACTACGTGTATGGTGTTCACGTTGACATAATCACTGAGCAAAAGAGCCTACAATATGTGATCACCCAGAAAGAGCCAAATTTCATACAAAGGAGGTGGTTAGAATTAGTTAAGGATTATGACATTAGTATTCTTTACCACCCTGATAAAGCTAATGTGGTTGTTGATTCCTTATGCAGGTTATCCATGGGGAGTACCGCCCATGTTGAGGAAGAAAAAAGGGAGTTAGCTAAAGATGTGCTCAGACTTGCATTGGTAGGAGTCAGACTTATGGATTCAATAGAAGGGGTATAGTGGTGACCAATGGGGTTGATTCATCATTAGTGTCAGAGGTTATTTTTCTTGATTTGAAGGAAAATGTTTATAAGTAAAGAGTATTGGCTTTTGAACAAGAGGGAGATGGTCTGTTGAAGTATTAATGTAGATTGTGTGTACCTAGGGTGGATGGACTCCAAGATAGGATGATGGATGAGGCTCATAACTCAAGATATTACACTCATCTGGGATTCACCAAGATGTACCACGATCTGAGAGAAGTATATTAGTGAGCAGGTATGAAGGACATTGTTGAATTTGTTACCAAGTGCCCGAATTGCCAGCAAGTGAAAGTAGAACACCAACGACCTGGGGGTTTGGCTCAGAACGTTGAACTTCTAGAATGAAAGTAGGAAAATATTTATTTGGATTTCATCACAGGCTATCCAATGTCTCGCAGACAACATGATTCAATTTCGGTAATTGTCAATATCATGAAAAAATTAGCCCCTTTTTGCTGGTAAAGACTACTCATTTAGTCGAGGATTATGCTAAGTTTTATATTCAAGAATTTGTAAGACTTCATGGAGTCTCAGCCTCCATTATTTCATATAGAGTAGGATTGGTAAGGGGACGGGGACGGAGGGACGTGATGAAGGGGGACGGGACGGGATGGTGGACGGCAATGGGGGGAATTGGATGGGTGCGGGGTTGGGAGGAACGAGATTGAGGGGACAAAAATATGTCCCATCTCGTCCCACTATATATACGGAATGGGACGGGGTTTGGCAGGACGGGACGGGGGATTTTTTATTTTTTAAATACTTATTTATTTGTATTTAAATTATATGTTTTAGCTAATAAATTTTAATTTTAACTTTTAACTTTCAAATTTGAAATTATATTTTATAATTTCAAGTTTCAAATATCAAATTAAATTTTCAAATTTCAAGCTTCATGTTTCAAATTTCAAGTTTCAAGTTTTAAATATCAAATTATAAATTTGAGAAGTTTAAATTTGTATTTTAAATATTTTAAAGTAATTTAAATTGAAATTGCAAGTGTCAAGTTTCGTTTTTAAAATAAGTATTATAAAGTTAGTTTAGTATATATTTACATATGTATGTATAATTGTATATATTAAAATTAAAATGCAAGACAATAATTGTACAAAAATAACTTGAATAAAGCCTTCAATTCAATAAAACTTAATAGCAACTTGGAACATAAAAGTTACAACTTACAAATATTAGTGGAGTAACTAATCTACGCATCCATCTTCTAGGAAGGGTTCTGTTTCAATAAATTCTCATATGTATAACTAATATTTGCTAAAAAATATTAGATGATTAACTAATTTTACGCAACCATCTTCTAGGAAGGGTTCTGTTTCAATTAGTTCTTGTATGTAATCTAATAATATCTATTTTCTCCTTTAAAATTCAATTCTAATTGTCGCATCTTATTGATGGTGATATCCTCCGGTGTTGGCAAACTAGATGGAAACTCTTGTGACTCTAATTCATCATCACTACATGCAATTGTCATTTTGATCCAAGTTGCTAGTTTGGAACTTAACTTTTGCAAATTAGTATTTCTCCTATCGGCATTGATTTAGTTTCTAAATAAAACAGTTGTTTCCAAACTTTCTTCCGCCAATGAATGTCTATGATCGCCAATTTGAAACCTTGCCGCACTAAAAGCAGCCTCGGATGCAACTAATGAAGCTTGAATAGCTAGAACATCATGAACCATTTTGCTCAAAATAGGAAATGTAACGGTCCCCCTCCACCATCCTAATAAATCTTCATTACCATCTTTGATTTCCGATGCTTATAAAGATTGATTAGGATATTATTCAAAATCATCACGGATAGTAGAATTAAGACCAAGAACACCTCGCATATAAGTTGAAATTCGAACATCAAAATCAACCTTAGGATTAGAAGTTTGACCAACTTCTCCTTGAGTATTTTCCGTAGTTCTATATTTTTCATATAACATTTTTGCTTCTAGTTTTATGCTAGACTTACAACATTTCACAAGTTAGAATTTCTTCCAGTAAAATTTCTAAAGTATCATAAAAAGTGTCAACAAGTGCCTTCACACCGCGTAATTTATAATCTGGATGAAGTAAAGTAGAAGTTAAATAAATTTGAGGAAAAGGAAAAAAAATAAAATATTTCAACCATAACTTCAATTACAACTCTAAATTTATCTATTTTTTATATTTAGAAAATTGAATTGAAAGAGAACAAATATTTATTAATACTGATGAAATAGTAGGATAATAAATTCCACAACACATGGTTGTAGCATCATAAAAAAAGACTTAAAATTATAATAGTTCTTTAGTTTCTTCCAAATCTTCATCAAAAATTATATCTAATGGGTCAGCATTATGAGCATTAAACACCATTTATATGGATATTTTATATTTGTAAGTAACTGAAAGCATTTCGTAAAAAGAATTCCACCTTGTTTTAATATGTCTTGGAATTTTTCTAGGTGATAATTCACATAGTAAACGACACACATTAAATTTCTTAATTCTAGCAGCCTTTTTAGTATGAAAAATCAAGGCAACGACATATTCAATTTTCATGCAACCACCATCAAATAATGAAATACTATATTTTACAACTAAATTTAATATATGTGGAACACATCTAACATGAAAAGCATTAATGTCAATTGGGCATAAGCTAACTTCAACATCCTACCAGCGTTTGTATTGTTAGATGCATTATCTAATGCGACAGAAATTACTTTATCTATAAGCATATGGAATAATGCCCAAGTACCCCCTCAACCTATGCCCGAAGTCTCAGAGACACACTTATACTATACTTAGGTCATATTACCCCCCTGAACTTATTTTATTAATAATATTTTACCCCTTTTTAGCCTACGTGGCACTATCTTGTGGACCCAACGATGATTGACTCTTTTTTTGAAACTAATGCCACGTAAGCTAAAAAGGGGTAGAAAATTACTTATAAAATAAGTTCAAGGGGGTAATAGGACCTTAGTATAGTATAAGTGTGTCACTGGGATTTCGGGCATAGGTTGAGGGGGTACTTGTGCATTATCCCATAAGCATATAATAATCTAAAACACTTAGACTATTTAAAGCCTAATATGCACCAGTTTTTTTCTCTACACATTCTTTATAGCTTGAGATTCTTTTTTGCAAATTCCAATTATGATCAATCAAATGTGATGTAACAGTTAACTAATCATGACCATTAACACTATGACCCATTTCCAAAATAATAGACACTCTACTATCTATATGCTAAATATACAACAGAGAAATGGACAATGTTTACTATGATATTCATAAATATTAGATTTAATAGCATTTTTTGAAAAACCTCTATAAGCAGGATTATAAGTTTGTTGAATATATTCAATAAAACAAAAATTTGAAGGAAAATTATAATGCAAACCACAAAAAGAAACCATTTTAGCTAAATATTCGTAATTAAAATCCCCATTATATTTACGTTGTGTTAGTGGACCACCAGGGTTAGAAGGATCTAATGTTCATTGAACCATGATAGAAGCCCCCAACGATTCATTACCACTTATCTCAAATTCATTAACAGGAATTCCTTTTTTTTCTACTGGATAATGTTTTAGCTTATTTATATTGAATTGGCACACAAGATAAAATATGTCTATTTAATCCCCCGTCCCACCTTGACCACCACCTTGTTTATGTTTAAAGGTTGCTTACATTTATTACAAATAGCAACACTGTTTTCCTTATCGAAAGTCATAAATTGCCACATAATAGAATTTTTAGGGCATTGATACATTGCCTTCTCCCTTGTGGGAGGTATAAGGGGTGGACGTCCACAGTTTTGCTCCGTTGAATTTGTAGTTTCATTTGGAACTTGTGTCATCGGACTAGTAGGTGTATCTTCTAATTCCTCTTCTCCCGAATAAACCTCTACTTCTTCACCTGAATTTTCATCATAATTAGGATTAGTATTACCATTACGTCGTTCTAAACTTTCATGAACGAGTTCAACATATGAATTAATATCATAAGAAGTATCATCAACATAAGTAGAATCATTTGTATTAAATCTAACTCTAGACATTGATTTGGATGAAGTACCATCCCATTTACTCTTATTTTTTTACATTAATTTTATTTTTACCAAAATTAAATATTTTAAATATGTCACCTTTTCGTTCTCTAGTTCTTTCACTTTTTCTTTACCGGCATTTTTTTTTAGTAGAATCATTTGTATTAAATCTAACTCTAGACATTGATTTGGATGAAGTACCATCACATTTACTCTTATTTTTTTACTTTACTTTTATTTTTACCAAAATTAAATATTTTAAATATGTCACCTTTTCGTTCTCTAGTTCTTTCACTTTTTCTTTAGCGGAATTTTTTTTTTGTTAGAATCATATTTATGTATAAAAAATGTATAATATAAAATAAACAATAACACAAAAAATAAAGACGAAAAATAAAAAAATATATATTATGAAACGAATATACCAAACGTCTGCATTAATAGTAGACGTTAAACTAATTCTTGAAGCTTGTAGTTTGTTGTAACTTGTAACTTGTAATTTGAAACTCCATTACTTAATAGCAAATATTAGATTAAATTTAGAATTAAAAATTGAAATATATGCATTATGATAATATGAGAATTAAATGGAATAGAAATTAAAACTTAAAATTTAGATTTCAGAAAATATAAAAAAAAAGATTAGAAAAATGAGAATAGATGATTTTGTAAGAAATAGTAAGGGATAAAGGGGTATTTCTAGTATTACAAATGGGTTTAAGTATAATTATGATAACTTGAGGGCTTAAATTAAAGTATTAATAGTAGGGGGGTTTGGAAAGTGAAAAAGATGAAAAAAACTGTTGGGAGGGGCCCACTAGCCGTTTCCCCAACTATTTACAACGGCTAAATTTTAAAACTTAATATATATATATATATATATATATATATATATATATATATATATAAGGGGATACAGTGAAACGGCCAGTTCAGCTGGGTTGGGACCGGGCTGGGTTGACCAAGACCAAAGGGTGAACCGGACCCTGACCGGTCCCTTGAACCCCCTTTCCTTAAACCCCCGAATGTACACTGGACCGAGTCTGATGGAGGGAATCTCAAGCCACTAATTGGCCAGTGCAGGCCGACCTGATCCCCTTGCCAGCCTTAATATAAATGTGAACAATTTACTGCTCTGCTCTTGATGTCATTCCAGAAAGGTTTGGGTTCAAAGATGAATTTAAGCACGACTTTTCATCCTCATACATATCGACAAACAGAGCATGCAATCCGGACCTTAAAAGACATGTTAAAATTTTGTGTTATTGATTTCAAAGGGAATTAGGATGATCACCTACCTCTCATTGAATCTCCTACGACAATAGTTAACATTAAAGCATCAAAATGGCTCCGTATAAAGCACTTTATGGGAGAAGATACAGATCTCTTATAGTGTGGTTCAAGGTTGGTGAAGCAAGGTTGATAGGACCATATTTAGTTCACCAAGCTATGGAGAAGGTGAAAGTGATTTAAGAGAGGTTGAAGATAGCGCAGAGTTACCAAAAGTCCTACAAAAATGTTAGGATAAGGTCGTTAGAGTTTGAGGTGGATGATTGGATATATCTTGAAGTTTCACCCATGAAGGGTTTTATGAGGTTTGGTAAGAAAGGAAAACTTATTCCCCGATATGTTGGACCTTAATTAATTTTCGAAAGAGTTGGAAATGTAGATTATGAGTTGTAACTACCACAAGAGTTAGCAGCGGTTCATCCGGTATTTCATATTTCTCTGTCGAAGAAGTGCATGAGTACATTGATTGAATGAGTTAAGTTATTGATGAGTTGGGCAGAGCCAAGGTAAGTGTTCGTTCTTATTGCTTTTCAAGCTCAATTGTTGTTAGAATTCGAACTCACATACTCATACTTTCAATGTACTAATGTCAGTTGGCATGCACCATATTATGATACAGACGCAGGTAACTAGGATCAGCATTCGATGCACCGTTGATCCAGTGAACATCTCAAAGTCAGTTGTTGAGCCTCACTTCATTCTGGATGACATCCTTATCATTTATTTACTTGATTTAGTTTTTAGTTATTAGGATGATTGTGGGTTATGTCCCCACACACATTTTTAAATTAGAGGCTTCATAGGCAGATAGTATTAGTTTGTTTTGGATTTTTATTTCACTTGTAAACGATAAAGTTTGAGTTGCCATTTTGTCTAGGTATAATTTTACAGTTATTCTCTTTGAGTTATTTCTCTAGCTTTTCAGTCTTCCGCTGAGTTAGACAAGCCAGGCAAAGGGTTCGCTCGAGGCTATCAATGGTCACTGGGTGCCAGCCACGTCTAGGGTGTAGGATCGGGGCGTGACACTAGAAGCCCAACAAAACCTTAAATGTTATCAAGCACATCTATCTCGCGCTTTCAATAAGAAGGTTCACTTGTGGTGATTCCATGATGGATACCAAGTTCTCACGATAAGAAGTCCCATCATTACTTCGCACAAGTCTAGGGGGAAATTTACCTAATAGTAGGATGTACCGTATTTCGTACTAGAAACATATTCAAATAGTGCTTACAAATTTGTCGATGCTGATTACTAAAGAATCAGTACAGTTAACGCCAAATTCCTATAGATGTACTACCCTTGAAGTAAGATGACGCTCCTTAAGGTACGAACCAAAACTGCATGTCACTCCTTACCTGCAAGAGTATAAATTGTGTACCGCACAACAAAAAAATCACTCTTTCCCCATAACTACGTCGTGAGTTTGTCCTCGTCATTGAGGTATGTAGGCGCTTAGAACCATATTCTAAGTTCCATTGTGTGAGTGTCAAAAAATCAAATGTTCCCACTTGATCTATCTGTCACATCCGGGTTTACCCCCTAGATGTAACTAGCGTTATCGTCCTTTCTCAAGGACTAAGACTAGACTCTTAGTCTCATGTCATTACATTTATAGGTTGAAAGTGCGGAAAAATTTAGAACTTTTTATTTCATCTACTTGGAGGTTTACATAGACCTCAACATACATATAATATAGTCGTATCTAGTATACATAGACCCTTTGTATAGGAAGGTTACATAGCCTTCTACTTTTATTGCACATACATATATATAATATAGAAGGATAGTCTCAAAGATTGACTTATCTTATTCCATCTAACGATCATCACAATTTGGGCATACCCCTACATCAAATGTAAAGATGCCACATATAGGCTTATACAAGTCGTACATAATGAAAGTGGAATGAACATAAATGTCTTAGAAAAACAAAGGAACATCATAGGCAAGATATTGGCATCGCCCTCGGAAAGTGAGGACCTATTCACTTGGATGATAGAAAATATCCGAGCCTTCTTCAACTCGTCTCGAATACGCCTTCAACGACCGGAAAATAAAATGTTTGGGAAAAGGAATAAAATGGGTTAGTACTCCACATGTACTAAGTATGAGACCATATGCACCTTATAAGAGCAAAACATGCTAAAAAGGGACATTTGGTCCATATATGCTATTTTACCTTTCTAAAAATCTAATGCAAAATCAAGTTATACCAATCAAACAAACATCCTTACTAACTCAAACAAGTAATATGTAACCCAACATACTTTAACCCATTATTTACTACGACCCTATCATCAAGGAATAACATCACAAGCATGGCTAAGATTCAATTATATCATAATAAGCAAGACAAAAACTCATGAATCCTTATAAAGTCAACAACTGCAATGACTAAGCAAAGCCCCATAACATTACTCAATCATGTAGACCCAACAAGAAACCATAACCAATGTCCAACTCCACATAGTATAACATTTAGATATAAATTTCATCTTATTTTGACGATATAACCCAACACATACTCATAAGTGAACTAATCAACATATATTATCAGCAATGTGCAAGTTCATTATGTACATATCATATATTATTATAACACAATAATATATAAGAACATCCTCCTAAGATTCCCCTCAAGGCTAACTAGTGCAACGCTTAGGTAGAGTCCCATATCCCTACCTAGACTAAGCTAGACCCCTTAGGTTATCCAAGTTAGAGTTCAAATCCTTTAATTCATTTTACCTTTTGGGAACATCTTGCCTTAACCGACATAGAACACATGAGATAGTGCGGAATCCGATGTCATGAAACCCTACACCGAAAGAAGGCGGACTACTTTCCAAGGCGTACCAAAACATAAAACATAGCAACTATGTGGATCCACTAGCTAGTAAACCTATGGGGGCAACATAGTTCAAGAACAAGGAGACATAGTTGGGACCCTCTTTATTCTTCATGCATTATAGTCTCCCATCTCAAGATTAATGTAGTTCTCCTAACTTCGCTATGTGGGAAGGAACACTCCTCAATCTAGTTCACTCGGTGCTAAGCTAGAGTCCCTTTTTGAAATGTCTTTAAGCCATTAATTATCAACCATAGCTTAAATTAGGTCATAGGATCTAGCCCTTGTATAATTATCAACATCAATAGCTCAATAAGAATTGTATGAATATAAATACTTTCATCACAATTCATATAGGTCAGGTTAAAACATTACATATCAATTCATAATAAGGCACATTGGTATAAATCAGCATCCTTATAGCATTTACATCTTTATAAAACACACAACCATAATCAAGACATTTCAATTCAATGCCATACCACCCTATCATCCTAATATAAGGCATACTCCAATATAACATCATGACTTAATCACAATTGGAAGTAAATATACGGATTCTAAGACTTACCAAGTCTTCCTCATAGTTCATCATTTAGGCCTTACCATAAAACCTCAATTCAATCCAATTTATATGTTCAACATCATTATTCAATATTCAACATGATAACAAGACTATAATAAACAATATAGCACTATTCAATACTAGATCATAGCTTAAAATTAAGATGACTAGTTCAATACACCTTCTAACCTAGATCATCTTCTCAATACTAGCATGAAAGACTACAATCCACTCCAATTTGTTAATGATTATTGTAAAGACATCGTCTAATAGTGATTTTACTCATAATCAAGACAATTGAATCAATCACAACCTAATTTACATCAAGATCAAACCTAGTGTTAAGGGTTAAGGATCATATTCTTCAATTTAGGTCAAACCATCACAAATTACCATAATAAAGTTAAAATACATGTTAATATATCCATTATACCCTAAATAAAGCATAAACAACTCAGTTCACAACATCAATTTCGTAATTGGGGGAAAATCACTTGAAAATTCAATTTTTGAAATCCAATTTGAAAGAACCCTTTGAGGAAAAAGTCTCAAAGGTGGATTAGATATCATACCTTAATGTTTGGTGAAGATTTGATGGTGAAATATTCCCTTTCAATCCCCTAAATTCTCCCCCTAGCTTGTCTTCAATGGTAGCTTACAAATAAAGAGAGAAAGAAGAGCGAAGGAAAAGAGTATTCCTTTCTTGACTTTACTATCAAGAATTTGAATCGGAACTTCCTCATAAGAGAGGTTATCCTTGACACAAGACCCTTAATAGGAACAGTACACTCGGGATCAACAAAGCACTTTTTCAACATAGAAACATGGAAACCGGATGAACTTAAGCCAGTTCACTTGGGAGTATTAACTCATAGGCAACCTTACATACCCTTTGAAAGATTTCACAGGGACCCACATAACGAGGGCTCAACTTCCCCTTCTTTTTAAATCTAACCACCCCTTTCATTAGTGAAATTTTCTAATACACTTTATTTCCTTCTTCAAACTCCAAATCCTTTCTCCTATGATCGGCCTAAGATTTTTGCCGGCTATAGGCCGTTTGCAACCGGTTCCTTATGATTTGAACCTTTTCCAAAGTTTTATAAACAAAATCAGGACCAATAAGTGAAGTCTAACCCACTTCCAACCACCCTATAGGAGACCTACACCTCCTACCATACAAGCCTTCGTAGGGAGCCATAGAAATGGATAAATGAAAACTATTGTTATAAGAAAACTCCACGAAAGGCAAATGTTTATCCCAGTTCCATTTAAATTCAATAATGCAATCCCTAAGAATATTCTCAAGGGTTTGAATAGTACATTCCGCTTGACCATCTGTTTGAGGATGAAAATCGGTACTCAACTTCACCTTAGTACCCAATCCTTTTTGGAATCACCTCTAACACCTAAATGTGAATTGTGCACCCTAGTTTGATATGATGGATAACGGAATAGCATGGCGACACACAATCTCATCTATTAATATCCTAGAATAATCTTCTGTCGAATAAGTAGACTTGATGGGAATAAATCGAGTGGACTTAATCAACATATCCACAACCACCCATAAAGAATCATATGACCTTTGAGTTTGAGGTAAACCCATCACAAAGTCCATATTTATGTCTTTCCACTTTCAAGTAGGAATTTGGATCTCTTGTAGTAATCCACTTGCTTTTGATGTTCGGCTTTTACTTATTAACAATTTGGACACTTAGCGACAAACTCCGCTATGTACTTCTTCATACCTTCCCACCAATAAATTTCCCTAAGGTCATTGTACTTTTTTGTCGAATCCTATTAAATTGAGTAGCAAGACCCATGGGCTTCTTCTAGGATCCGGTTTCTAAACCCATCTACCTTGGGAACACATAATCTCCCTTTGCACCTTAAAATACCATCCCCACCAGGGAAAATGCCTCATTGAGCTTGCCGAGGACCATTTCCTTAAACTACATCAATGATTTGTCAAGGTGTTGCTTAGACTTCACCTCAACCACCAATGATGACTCGGAGTTATCGTGGACCATGAAAGCACCATACGAAGAATCTTATAATCTCACTCCCAACCTAGCCAACATATGTACATCCCTCACTAGGTCTTTGTTGGCTTCATGAATGTGATATACACTACATAGTCATACGACTTAGGGCATCCGCAACCATATTAGCCTTTACAGGGTGATAGAGGACACTCATGTCATAATCTTTCAAGATGTACATCGTACAAGTAATACCTCCATATTTTCAAAGCAAACACCACGGCCGCTAACTTAAGGTCATGAGTGGGATATTTTCGCTCATGTACCTTAAGTTGCCTAGAGACATAGACTATCACTTTCCCATGTTGCATAACCACACACCCAAATCCACTCCGGATGTGTCACAATATATAACAAAACCCTTTGTACCCTGCAGTAAAGTCAATACCGGAGCGGAACTGATCCTATGTTTCAACAATTGGAAACTTTTCTCGCATGCCTCCGACCATTCAAATCTCTTACACTTTTGGGTCAAAGTAATCAAGGAAGATGCAATGGATGCAAAACCATCCACGAACCTCCAATAATAACCTGCTAGACCCAAGAAACTCTTAATGTCATTTGGAGTCAATGGTCTAGGCCAATTTTTCACCGCCTCCATTTTCCTTGGGTCTACCTCAACTCCTTTTCTAGAGATGATATGCCAAAGAAATGCCACCTACCTCAACCAAAACTCACACTTCCTATATTTGGCAAACAATTGATGTTTCTTAAGGGTTTTCAACACTACCCTCAAATGACCCATATGATCACTCTCATTCTTCGAATATATAATGATATCGTCAATGAAGACAATGACAATGAATCTAGGTAATTTCGAAACACCCTATTCATTAGGTCCATAAACGTCTACGGAGCATTGGCAAGACCAGAAGACATTACAAAGAACTCATAATTACCATATCTAGTACAGAATGTCGTCTTTGGTATATCCTCACCTCTTACCCTAAGTTAATGATACCCCGATTTCAAGTCAATCTTAGAAAAGTATCTTTCCCCTTGGAGTTCATCAAATATGTCGTCAATCCGAGGGAGAGGATACTTATTCTTCTTCACAAATAAAACTGAGTACCCCATGGAGAAATACTAGGTCTTATAAAACCTTTGTCTAGTAAATCTTTGAGTTGAGCCTTCAACTTTTTCAATTCGGCTAGAACCATCCAATAAGGAGGAATTGAAATAATATTTGTATCTGGTAGCAAATCAATACCAAAATGAATTTTCTGTTCATGAGAAGTACCGGGAAGGTCATTAGGAAAAACCTTCGTAAATTCACTCACAATAGGGATAGACTCAACGGGAGGAATTTTGAAGTCTAGATCTTGGAATCTTAAAATATGGTATAGAAAACCTTTAGAGATAATTTTTCATGCCTTTAGACAAGAGATGATACGACCTCTAGGAATAGATTTTCCTCCCTTCCATTCTATGACGGATTCATTTGGAAAGTTAAACTTCACCATCCTTGTCCTACAATGCAAAGCAAGCATGCAACCAATCCATACCCAATTTAACATAAAAATCAATCATATTGAGTTCTAATAGTTCAACATAAGAAACTTTATTGGGCAACATTATAGGACAATTTTTATATACGATTTTAGCAACAACCGACTCACCCACCAGAGAAGACACTATAAAAGGTTCATGCAAAATATCAGGTAAAATATCAAACTTTTTATCTACTAGAGGAGTAGCAAAGGATAAATTTTAGTTAGGATCAAGTAATTCACATACGTCAGTAGATAAAACTTGCAACATACCGGTCACCATGTCAGGAGAAGTCTCTTGCTCACCCTTAGAGCCGTGAGTATAAAAGCGGTTTTTCTTTGGTGCCTCATTAGAACCACTTACTTGAGATTGACTACTACCTTTGTCTTCACTCCTCACATTAGGGCGATCCCTCACCTTGTGCCCACTCTTTCCACAACCAAAACAATTTTTCGTCCCCTTAAGGCAATCACCATAGTGCTTCTTGCCACATTTCCCACAAGTTGTCTTCTCGGTTAGTGAATTAGTACATTTTCCCTTCTTCAATTTAGGGTTAAACACCCTATCACCACTAGCTCTTGGGATCTTGGAAGGGACTTGACTTGAAACCTGCTTCTTAAATCTAGGCTTGTTTTGCATCTCAAGCCTATTCTATGAAGAACCTCTATCAAAAGATCTTTCCCTCTTAGCATCATTACTCTTCCTCCTAGCCCTTGCCTCTTCTACATGCTTGGCATTCACCATAAGACGAGAAATTTTCATGTTGTCGTGTAGCATAGCTGAATGAAACTCCTCTTGCAAATCATTTGACACCTCCGTCACAAAGCAACTCATTTCATCTCTAGGATCGAAAATCAAAGAAGGAGCATATTTCGACAATTTAGTGAATTTCAAAGAGTATTCATGAACACCCATACCTCCTTGGCGAAAGTTGATGAACTCCACCACTTTTGCCTCCCTCATCTCTCTAGGAAAGAACCACTAAACAAAAGCCTTCTTAGTGATCTCCCAAATCAATGGACCACCTCTCAAGGGCCTATTATCCCTCCATTTCACAAACCATACTTGCGCCACGTTCTTGAGTTGATAATTTTCTAACTGACCTTCTCACTTGTGAACAACCCCATTGCCAAAAGTATCTTATAGACTTCATTCGATGAATTCTTCGGGGTCTTCCTCAACCTTAGACACGTAGAAGGTAGGAGGGTTCATTTCAGTGAAGTCTCTTAGATGGGAAACCATAGTAGTGACTTGTTGATGAGGAAGGGGCACAACCTCCCGTTTTGCTTGAGCTGTCATAGCTTGGTCTTGAGTCGTAGCCGTTTGTGCTTGAGTGGTAATAGCTTGGTATATTTAAAAAAGAGTGGTTCTTATATTCTCATCCATCAAAGGAGGAGGATTGACCGGTGCTTGCTCTATGGTAGAACCTTCTTAAGGTGGAGGAACTTGATCACCATGGGGAGGAGCTCCCACACTGGAAATTTCCTCTTTGAGTCTCCGAGCCGCATTCCTTTGAGTATTCATTCTTCCTATAAGCACAAAAATAGGATTAGATGAAAAATCACACCATAGGTATACTCTAATGGCACGATATAGGATTTCCAAGAAAGAGATTGATTCCTAAGCATCACATAGGTTCCTATTAATAAGTGTGCGCACTTCACAATTATGAATACAAACCTACATAGATGTGGTAGAGAGAAAGACATAACTGAACAATATTCAAACTGATACTCTGATACCAAGTTTGTCATATCTGAGTTTACCCCCTAGACGGAACTGGTGTCTTCATCCTTTCTCATGGTCTAAGACTAGCCTCTTAATCTCATGTCATTACATTCATAGGTTGAAAGTGCGAAAAAATTAGAACTTTTCATTTCATATACTTGGAGGTTTACATAGACCTCTACATACACATAATATAGTCGTATCGAGTATACAATGACCCCTCATACAAGAAGGTTACATAGCCTTCTACTTTTATTTAACATACATATATATAAGATAGAAGGATAGTCTCGAAGATTGTCTCATCTTATACCATCTAAACGATCATCGCAATTTGGGCATCCCCTAAATCAAATGTAAAGAAGCAAGATATAGGCTTATACAAGTCGTACACAATTAAAGTGGAATGAGCATAAAAGTCATAGAAAAACAAAGGAACTTCATAGGCAAGATACTACCATCGCCCTCGAAAAGTGAGGACCTACTCACTTGGATGATAGAGAATATCCAAGCCTTTTTCAAGTCATCTCGAATAAGCCTTCACTGACTGGAACGTATAATGTTTGGAAAAAATGAAGAAAATGGAGTCTTTATATGGGGAAGTTAATTAATTTAGTTAGACTCACTTAAACCCCTAATTAACCCCTTAACTAATTAAATGACCCAACATTAACACGTGCAGGAAAACTTTGACCCTCACTAATGGAACCTCATCGTTGGGCCGTCTGTGAGTCGACGGTTGGTCCCCCCCCTCCGTCCTGCACAACCGTTGTCTTGGTGAGAGACTGGTGCAGGCAGAAGCTTCCTCAATTTTTCTATGTATGGATTGATGGTTGTCAATGACGCCCCATCAATCGATTCATGGATCGTTGCCTGCATCTCGTCGATGCACACTACCTTGGCAGTGTTGACATCAACTTGCAAGGGTCCTCCTAAAGGGCCCTTGGTTGATTCTTGGGGAGTCGATCCCAGACGTTTTGACCACGAATCACCTTAATCACATGTTATGCACCCTTCCACATAATTTCATGGAATTCCAACTCCTAAAATCTAGTCAAATAGGTTAAGGTGCGCTAGTACCCCTTAGAACTAGTTTTCGAACGTCATGGACGTTGTGGGTTTTTAAACATCCTAGATGACCTATATTCATGAAAATAGGTCTTGAAACAGTGCTTAGACCCCATGGAACCTATGTTAGGATCTAGGACTCCACTTTGGTTTTCAAACTGTTACACTATCATATGGCAGTCAAAGTCTTTTGTCTCATCAAACATTAGACTTATCTTAAGTATTGATGGGTCAATGGAGGGGTCAAGCCCTTATAAAATATGGGTTTCTTTGTTAGTAGGCTTGAAGTCTTTAAATTCAAAAAAGTATGTGAGTAGAAGTCTTCAAATCCTTCAAGTATACAAGTTGAAGTCTCCAAATCCTAAAAATAATAAAAATAAGTCTTACAAGTTTGCACGTTAAACTCTTAATTCAACCAAGTTGCAGGTCAATGTAATCTACAAGTTAAGGCCCTAAAACGTGTTACGATTAAACTCCGGAAAATTCATAAGTCAAGTTTGAATGTGGAAACTTAAAAATGTTGAACTTGCACTATATAAATACTTATTGGCATGCAAAATATTGAATCACTAAAAGATTTCAATCAAGAATTAAAGAGAAAATTCAAATAGGATTATGCAATAAAAATCCATGATATAAACGATAAAAAAGGGAAAGAACCTCATTACTATAAAATTTTCTAAAACATCAATAATATGCTAATGTAAAAACGAAAACACCAAGAAAAGCCTGATGTAAGTGTAACTTCTAGTTAGTCAAATCTTGACGACTAGCCTCCAAGCACTGTCTTTTTTTGTTCCAAACGAATTGAATCTTCAGGCGTTAGTAAACTCATATTTTCATTCGAGGATATCTCATATTCTATAGATAAAATCTTGTCTTGAATCTCCTCAACATTCTTCTTAGCATCTTCTAAAACAACTTCAACATCCTCTCTCTCTCTCTCTCTCTCTCGTTATATAGTTGCTAGGTTTCGCTTAACCTTATTTAGTGATTTCTTGTTAGAAAAAACATGTTTTTCCTTCTCACCTTCTTCTACTTTGAATAATTCAAGACGTTCTCTGACATTGGAATGGAACTCCATCCATGCACTATGTCAACAAATTTAGAGTGTTCTTGATCGTAAAAAGTTGCATGATAAAAAAGAGAATCTACCAAGATCTTCAATGGTGAAACATCTAATAAATTCATCTCACTCATCTCCTTGAAAATCTCATAAATAACATCTTTGTAAGATGAAATATTGTCTAGAGAAGTTCTGAAATGTTTTCCATAAATCTCTTCCCATATACCCAAGATGTATTTCCTTTTGTGGTTGAAAACAATGCTTTTTCCTTTGAAGAAATACATAGCTCAATTACTCTTTGGAAGAACATAGAAAAGCTCATTTAAATTAGGATTAAACCCTTTTAAAGTTTGTCCACGACAAGTAGATGATTTCTTTTGCTCTTGTTCGGTATTTGAAATTGTTTCTGCCTTAGGTCTTGATATTACAGTAGAGTCATCACTAACTTGTGGCCTTTCATCAGTGATCCTAGTGGATGTCCGGTAGCGTTAACTTACATGCGAAAAGGGCTGGTTAAAAAAGTCATTTTATTGAAAAGAAAAAAGAAAAGAAAACCTTGTCACTATGAATTTTCAATGATCTAGAACAACTATCAATACTTTGGACTTCTATGAATCTTAAGTCAACAACTTCAGCCCCGGATAGTTCAATCCTTTGCATCTTTTAACATCTATCCTTGCTAGTTTTGCTTATTTATTGAAGGGCCCGTCTATTAGAGAAGAGGAATTGGGGACGTTTATATTTATTAGTAGAAGTATGAACTACTTGTTTCTTAGATGCCTTAGAGTATTCAAGATTCTTACTTTGATGTTGGGGAGCAAATGGTGTCTTGACTTTTGAAAGTGTCTTCTTGATATCTGAATTTTTGTCTTCTAAAAGGGTAACGAATTCTAACCCAGCTTTCTCCACCATAACATCCAAATTATCCTCAAGAAACATTCCATAGGATCTCTCCCACCAAGATGAATATCGGGTAGTACAAAGCTTCTTTGCGGAAGTTACCACAAGAGGAAGTCATTTTAGACATAATTGTATGTGATATGAAAATGCGTCAATATCTAAGTTCTTCATCGAGCAACTCAGCACAAATATCATTGTTTATAGTGAGGAATATCTTGATGGAAACCAAATGGCAACTTAATCGGTGCAGGCTATATGTCTCAATGACAAATGAACCTCCCTTCCTCAATGGAATAGAATTAAAATGAAGGCTCATAAAATAATCTAGCTCCAACTCTGGTACTTTTCCATCATAAATATAATAAGTTGGGTGAGGCCTACTAAGCATGGTTACATTACATAAAATTCTTTCCGCCCGATGAACACGGTTTCTTGCATCATCTTTGTAAAAATACATTGAATTCCCAAGAATATACCACCATTTGTGGTAGAGAAGATCCACTAGTAAGGGGATAGTCTTTCTTGAAATAATAAGCAAGTCAACCTTAAACATAGTGGATCGGTGACCAAACTCTTATATGGTCTAACTATGAAAAATTTAAATTTAATTTAAGTCGTGATATATGTTTGCTAATACCAGAACCACATTTCTAACCCTTTTACCACTCACCATTAAGCTTATTATATTGAAAGTTCCAATCTGAATGATATTCCCTTCTTCAGGCGTAAATACAAAGGCATACAACCAACATGACAAAAAGGTCATCAGATAAGTCTCATATTTTTTATGTTTCAGTACAAGCTTAAAAAATACCATCTCTTACGTACTTGGCCATGTTTTTATATTGGTAGGTATATCACCTGTTGGATTATGAGTAGATGACAGACGTAGAGATTTCTTCTCTTTCCTTAGTGGAGCTAGCTCATATTTGAGATTTTTCTTGTACCAAAATTTTATCCATTAACTAAAAGAGACCCCCATATTACCTAATTTTCCTCTTTAATATTATGAAATGCAGCAAACACTCACTCACATGTACAAGGGAGATATATTTCCCTCTTGTCATCAAATACCGTAAGTTTCGTGGCATTACATACCACTTCTTTGTAAGGGACTCCAATAATTGGCAAGCCACCAAGAGTATGCAAGTCCTAAACATATATGGATGTTTCTCCGGTAGATGTAAGTAATGTATTTGTTTAAGGGAACCAAGCATCACAAAAGAATTGTATAAAATTGGACTTAAATAAAACAGAAGCAAATACAACATCAAGAATACAAGAATTATTTAGAGTTTGCTCATGTTTCCTTAAGACATCTTCTGCCCATTCTAGTATCCTGGAATGTAGTGATATTCACCTTCAAGTACCATGTTGTGTCCCCAACGTAGTTCCTCTAAAATCATACGGAGACCTAAATTTGAAGAGTGCTCGCGATGTTTGTATGATGAAGAATTGGTTTCTCAAGATACCACACTTTGGAGGCTTTATTAGATTTGTGATCATATTTGGATATCCAACTTCTCATATGGAGTGTGTTCCTCAGTTGTTCCATGGATCAACATAACGACCAACAAATGAATCCTAGACCAAAAAGTTAGTCTCCACCGTACTACCCTCTATTCCAACGACAAGATATTTGAGTTGAGAAGATGGGCATTTATGATCCTCGAAGAAACCCATTGTTCAAACTAAAAAAAAAGGATAAAAAGAGAAAAAAAATTAATATTAATTTATGATGATGCAAAAAAAGAAAATATTTGGAAAAACGGTATTTAAGAAGGGCAAATAATTTAAGCAGTAGGGATCTTGAAAAACATCAATTTGGGTGATCTTCAAGGCAGGAACGTTAAACACATCCTGTCACATCTTATTCATAAGTATTCGGGACCTTGTAAATCCTTGAGAGTAGTATTTTTTTTCAAGGCACAGACGTTAAATACAATGTTCTTTCAAAGTTTCAAGTTGGCTAAGCATTCAGACCTTGCAAAGCCTTGAGAGTAATATTTTTTTCCAAGGCGGGGACGTTAAACACAACATTCTAGTAAAGCCTAAAGTTTGTTAGGTATTCGGGACCTTGTACAGCCTTGAGAGTAGTATTTTTTGGGACGTTAATCACAATATTATTATAAAATCTCAAGTTGGTTAAGTAGTCAGACCTCGTAAAGCCTTGAGAGTAGTATTTAATTTTAAGGGGGGACATTAAACACAATATTTAAGTTGGTTAAGTATTCGGGACCTTGTAAAGCCTTGAGAGTAGTACATTTTTTCTAGGAGAGGACGTTAAAAACAGTATTCTAGTAAAGCCTCAAGTAAGCGATCTTCAAGGTAGGGACGTTAAACACATCTCTTCACACCGCAAAATCGAATTCATGTGTGATATAGCTCCCCATTGTGCAGCCTCGGCGTTGCTCCTATTGACCTATAAACAAACCCACATAATAAAATAAAATACGAAGGAAGGATGGGGAGTTACCTAACAATTGACGCTTGCTAATCATCTCCTAGCGACAGTTCACAAGTTGGTATTAAAAGTATGAGGGTCATGATCCTAATGACGATTCAAGTATCACAATTCAGATAGGATAGGAATTTGTTAACTTTGGAGACAAATAAGGAAAAGTGCATGGTGGGATTTGTTGTTCATCTTGTATTTCAACCATACCTAGAACAAAACTTTGAACATCTTCGTCAGACAATAAAGTTAAAGAACTTTTTCACAACTAGAAAATTAAAGCTAGTAGCGAAACTAAAATCAGAAACAGATTTAAAAAAATATACGAAATATTTTTCATAAATAAGAATTGTTGTTAATATGTGTCTAAACAATCTTACTGATTCCAACAAACTTTGCAGAAATACAAAGTTACCAAGTTTAATGAACCAGTGAAGACAAAAGAATTGAAGAACAAAAGAATAGAAGAACTGAAATTAATTCACAAATCTAAAATTTGTAAAACACGTACAAGAATCTGAAAAAGTTTTAATAGAAAAAAGATCAAGTCCATTGAACTCACAGTGTCCCCTTAAGGAAATTATTCCCCTCTAGTATCTGAGGTTTGATTTGGAATATGACCTCCCAGGGTAAAATGATATCAATCACCAGAGTATCGATACCAAAAATTCCGGTGTCAGCGAACAACTCAACGGCAGTAAAGTTCACTTAGAACACTAGATTTAGTAGTTGAAGAAGAAGTCCATGAATTCTTCTTAAAATGAGAGGAAATCCCTCAATTTATAGAAAACAAAGGGTAGTGCAAAAAGGTTCGTATTGTGCCGTACCGGAAAGGTCACAAACCTTTGGAAAAGCCACAATCTATCAGAAAGGTCGTCACCTTTCATAAAAGTCACAACTTTCAATAAAATTCACAACTTTTCATAAAAGTCACAACTTTTCATAAAAGTCACAACTTTTCATAAAAGTCGCAACATTTCATAAAAGTCACAACTCTTCATAAAAATCGCAACTCTTCATTTTCCATTCGAACCTTTTAAAAATCCAACAATCCCCCGTATGAATGGGGAATGACTCGAAGACAAAGAAACGGACAAGTATGCCTACTTTACAAGCAAGAATTAATTGCATCTGGATAAGTAGTTTTCCCCTTGGACTTTCCATAGTGAACATATGTCGGATATACTCGGTCAATTGGTAGATGCGATATGTTTGAACCATTGAACTTTGGTGTATACCTAGACAACCATATGTCACACAATTAAACCTTTACCATTTATAGTTCTTACGGTTGTGTTCGTTTTAGCCATGAACACCTCTTGGTTTCATGAGTGTATAGAGTTATGGGCTTTTGACAATCATTTTATTTGAAGTGTCTTACACTTCACACTCACATAGGTGATTCCTAACCGTGTTATTGCGTAGATACACTATTTGGTCAACTCTACCAAACTTAGCAAATCATTAAAACCATTAAGCTTTATCAACTCATTAACAAGCCTTAATGTTGTATCCTTGTCCCTGAGCATTGTATTCATCATGAGAACAGATTGAGTTTATGACAATGTTGAACCGTCATTCACAACTTTGTTTTTCTCCTTGAATCTAGCTCTTGGGATCTCCAGTCTGCTAGATAGATTTACCGCCATGATGACTTGTCCTAAGCTGTAAATTCATTCCCTTAGATGATCTTTTAACTTCCTCTCTAGTTAGTCCTTTTTGTAAGTGGATCCGACACATTATCCTTTGACTTTACATAGTCAATTCTGATATTTCCACTAGAGAGTAGTTTTCTAACGGTATCATGTCTATGTCGTATATGACGAGACTTTTCGTTATACGTCATGCTCCATGCCCTACCTATTGCATCTTGACTGTGAAAGTGTATGCATACTAATGCCAATGGTTTGGGCCAAAATAGAATATCTACCAAGAAATTCCGGAGTCTTTCAACTTATTCACCGATCTTATGTAGAGCACCCATCTCAAAGATCATTGTAGAACTAGCGATACATGTCTCTTTTGAAATATTTCTAAGAGATTGCTCCTCTACCAATAGTAAATACATCTCCACTCGTGAATTTTACTTCATTCGTCTGATGATTCAACTTGCATCACTATATCTTTCAATATTGTTGGATATTCTTATAATGCAAGACATAGTTTTAAGTATTATTTTAAATACTCCAAAACTCTATTTATTGTCATCTAATGAATTTATTTGGGATAACTTGTGAACCGACTCAGTTTAAAATAGCAAATGCTATATCTGATCCTACACTATATGATATACATCATGCTTCCCAAAACTCTAGCACTATCCAATTGTGAGTCACTTTTGTTTTCACTCTTTTGAAAAGCAAAATTCACATTTATTGGAGATTTTACATTATTGACATCCAAATATTTGAAATAGTTAAGTTCCTTTTCAATGCAATGATACCGTGAAAATGCTAAACATTATGGAGTTCTACGAATTCTTATAACTAAGATCGATTTAGAAACTCCAATAATTTTCATTCCACTTGCTTTATGGCATACGTTTAGTAGCATTTATGTCATTAGTGTCTCTATTGATGATCAACATATCACCAATATACAAACAAACAATGATTTATAATTTTAATGTAACACATTTGTCATTTCCATCATTCTTCAATCCATTTGCCGACATGGTTTGATCAAATTATGTCATTGTTTGGGTGCTTCCATAATGTGACTTAACAAGTTCACACACTTTCTTTTATTTACTAGGAACCACAAAACCCTCGGGTTGTTCCATGTAAATTTCTTCCTCCAAATTCTACATTTAAGAGAGTTTTTTTCACATTCATTTGATGAATTTGGAGGTCATATACCACACTAATAATTTTTGCATCCGAATGGATGTAATTCTAATTACTAACGAGTATATATATCGACAAGATAAAAACCTTGGTTTTTTTTTGTCTAAAGCCTTTGACACAAAGTCTTGCTTTATATTTTCAACAGTTTCATCAACTGTTATTTTCCTTCTAAAGATTCACTTTGAACCCAAAGGTTTATTTTCTTGAAGAAGATCAATTAACTTCCAATATTGTTTATTGACACCATCTTTCCAAAGAATGAGTCTACTAAAGACACATGAAATGTTACAAAATCATATTCGAAGGAAGTAAATGTCCTTTAACATTTACTAATCCTCTGAATCTCTTTATTCAGTACATTATCCTTGTCATTTTCTTGGCCTTTTAGAGCCTTCTCTAGACTACTCAAGTCAAATTTTACAGTCCACAGTCATAGGTCCTATTTTAATTCTTTTAGGAATAGGAACATGGACTTTGACGAGATACCCCCACACTTTGAAATATTTCAAGTTGGATTTTCTTTTGTTCCATTTCTCATATGGAAAAGATTGTATTCTGATCAAACAAAATCGCTTTGTTTCTAAAAAGACAAAACTTTTTGTTGTTCCCTTTTGCATTAAGGATAGTTCCTCTACACAAGTTTTGTGTAAACCCAAACTTATAAATAATGCATCCAGCATTTATTTCAACGTTCGGTATTTCATTAGATTGAGGTGAATATGGCAGTAGTTTCATGGATATTTAACTTTCCAAACATATTTCTGCACAGTGAGATTTATACTCAGCATTCTTATCACTTCTTATATTTTTTCACATTGATTTTCAACTTCGATATTACATCATCTAGACATTTTTATTGCTTCATCCTTACCATTCAGCAAATAGACATAGTCATTTATAATGCAATTTTCAATAAAAGTTACAAATACTTTTTTTCCCACCATGAAATGGTGTTAATTTCATATCACAAATGTCAGAGAAATCAATTGTAAGGGATTAGAATTCCTTTCAACAGATTTATAAGAATGTTCAACATATTTAGATTCCACAAAAACTTGACATTTTTATTTATTGTACTTAAAGTTAGGGAAAACTTCTAAGTTGATCAATTTTCGTTAAAAGTTTTGTAATTGACATTCCCCAAGTGTTCATGTCACAAACATTGACTCAAGCAAGTAAGAACAAATAAAAACATGGAGTTTGAAAAGCTCTTCGCGAGGTAGCTTTTTCCTCACTAATATTTTGTTCCTAATTCTTACAATTTTGTGTGATGCAAACATTGTTTAGATTGTCAAATGTCCTTTTCAGAAGGACATTTCCATAACTTTCAATATGATTGATATAGAACTACCCATGAACAAAGTTTTATTGGGTTCAATAAAGACAATATAGTCAAAATGTTATTTTTACAAAAATATAACAAATGACTATTCACCAATATTCATGTCTATGCAAATAAATACTTTAATATAATAGACATATCCTTTCATGAAAAATCACAACATTTTATGTGATATTTTTTTTCCATAAAACAACACAATTATTTTGAACTAGTATATATATAATTATGTTTTATACTAGTCACACTATATACTAGTAATAGAGAAACTCAACAACTACAATACCATATATACTCCAAGAATTTTGTGGGTATAACATAATACAAAAGTGTCATTGAATTTCATATCTTTTGCTGCAAAGTTAAATTACACACCAAGTCTAATCATAAGCAAATAACCCCCACATTTCAAATGTGATATCAAAAATATTTTTCATGTATTTGAAAATAGTTTTTTTCACATATTTTAATGTTGGAAACATTATTCTACGAAAGAATTATAGTGCTGCAATTTAGCAACAACCTTATTTTTGATAAATGTTTGGTTAGTAATTCATTGGTAATATGTTAATAAATTATAAAAAAAATTGTCATATTTATCAACCGATATATACTTTGTTAGTAATATTACCAACAAAAGGTGTGTGTTCGGAATATTTCAGTTGGTAATCCATTGATAGAATGTTGCTAAATTTGCCGCCATTATTTCCCGCTGTATTTACCAACTAAAATATTTAGTTAGTAAGATTTTGGTTAATAATCTGTAAGAATTCGTAGTTATGTTTTTAAATAAAATTCAGTTAGAAATATGTTGGTAATTTATCAGTAAAATACTAACTAATTTAAGTTTTTCGTAAAATCGGTTTGCAATTTGGGATTTTTGTAGTGAGAAAATCTTGTTCTAATTGCAATTCCTCTATTCTATAACTATAAATAGGAGTCCTCATAATTTAGAAAAAGAACCAAAAATTCTAAAAAAGAGGATAGAGAAAATTTGTGGTGCAAACGTCATAAAATTCTCTATAAAGATACAAGTTTAAGAATTCAAGTATGAAATTTAAGAGCGATTAAGATCAAGATCACCAGATCCAAGAACAAGCTCTAGGCCCTTGAATTCAAGTAAAAGTCCTTATCAAGATAAAATTCGAAGTTCAAGTTCATCAGAGATTGAAGAACAAGCTTTAAAGCCCTTTAATTTATATTTGAAAAGATGATTTCAGTGAAATTTTTGATTTTGTAACACTCGTACTTTGTAATAATAAATATGATTGTTGCATAATTTTCCCTTATTGAATATTGTTTTTTCGACGTGAATTTTACTGTCTCCAGTTGGTTAATTATATTATATAATTAGTGCATAGTTCATACAATTTCATGCTATTTTTTAATGTATATACAATTTGACTATATATATCCCTAAAATAAATTCTAAAATATTTTTCTATATTATTCCTCGTATTATGAAAAAAATAATATATTAGTTCGATCATTTATATAACTTGCGATTTTGCAACCCCTAATGTTTAATGATAAATTTGTACTAATTTATTTTGATCTTTTTCTCTAGATTTATAGATTAACTAGTATTCTTTGACATTTGAACATAATACTCCCTCCATCCCATATTAGAAAGGCATTTTACTATAAATGTGTCTAATATTATTTAGTCAATTACTAAATCAGAATATTATTAATTAAATTTTCTACATTTAATCCGTAAAATTATTATGACCTTTGGAGGTTTCAACGAATTTTGAAGACCTAAAAATTATTTTGTTTTTTTCATAAGGCTAATTTTATTATGAATAAGGGAACAATAGTAAATTTGATCAATCTATTAATCATGTCCTAATCACTTTATACAATAGAAAGTGTATAATTAATATGTAGGGGTGTGCATCGTTTGTTTCGACAATTATATATAATATCAATTATTTTATATTTTTAAATACGCTAAATGAATAACCAAATAAATAAGGTATTTTTTTTTATTTTGGTCCTTACCAGTTCGATTTTTTCTTTAACCAATAAGAAAATACTTATAAAACAAATAAATTATTCGTCAATAATTGACGCGATGAGACAATGATAAAACATTAAAAAATACAACAATAACTAACATGAAAAGAATTATGTAAGTGTAAAATCAAGAGAAATTATGTGGAATAAAGTTCCTACTTTATATTTTTTATTTTCTATATAATGTGAAGTTTTGAACTCAAAATCATTGTGATGTGTGAATTGAGACAGAACAAAAAAGTTATTAAGTAGTAAGGTATTGAGATTAATATTTGACATTTATGTAAGGGTAAAATATTAAATTACTATAGTCATAACAGGTCATCATTTAATAAATAATTCAACATTAAAAACCAAAATTGAACTCATAACTTGATAATCTTTTATAGAAATATTAAAAAACCATTAACCAAATACCAATAAATCAATAGCATTTTTTTTTATAGTTTATCGGTCAGATCGATTTGTGCACTCCTACTAATTAATAAATAATTCAACATTAAAAACCAACATTGAACTCATAACTTGATAATCTTTTATATAACTATTAAAAACCATTATCCCAATATCAATAAATCAATAGCATTTTTTTTATACTTTATCGATCGATCGATTTTTGCTTCCTACTAATACAGGATAAAGAGAGTACTATTCGGTAGGAAATATATAGATTTATAAAGAGGAGAACCAAATTAATATTTTATATTCTCTGTATTAGTTTAGTTTATCTAAGTCCACTTTCTTGTTCTTATTTGTTATGTTCCTTTCATAGTTTATGATTAGAGATTAGTGTCACGGACTTAGAGTATTTGCTAGGACTCCGTGCGGCACTTGACAACTTACTCACAAATATTTCGCGATCTTGTAAGCTCAAGTAAGCTCTATTATACTAAGATCACTAATAGAATGAAAGGAAGACTTAGCGAACTTTGGAAGAAGGCTTTTTACTACTTGGAAGATTTCTTTACAACTTTCTTGGTTGATTTATAAATGAGATCCCACCTATTTATACTACCTACTAGGGGCTAAAGTGTAAATAAAAATTACTTACAAGTCCATATTATAGAAAAGTATACACTTTCTAGGATCTTCTAAAGACTTTCTTGAAATGTCTAAGTTATTCTAAAGAATTCGAAGGAATTCTGGATTAATCTAGAAGGTTCTAGAGTTCTCCGCAGACCTCTCAACAACTCTAGACCCTTCCGCCTCTATCCAGATGCAAAACTTAACTATGATGTGGAAGGACGTGACACTCTCCCCCACCTATTGATGCGATGAACGCGTGCACCATCATTTCATCAGCGACCGAGTCTTGTCTTCTCGTAAGCGCGACAAATAATCCATTGACTCGATCAATGCCCTTGCGCAACTTTTTCAATTTCTTTGTTATCTCTTCAATTTCATGACCGTTAGTCACACTTGTCCCTCCGCCAATGGTTTCTTACCTAGGGGAACCATGCATGTTCCTCCTTGCTCTATGATTAGAAGTCGTTGAAGGTAGGATCGATCACCATGTGACACGCCTGGAAGAACTCCTGCCTAAGAATTATATCAAAGAGATTTGAAGTAGCGACAATTAATTTGGTTTTACCTTGCCACTCGCCTAGCGTGATGCTTACTACATGCGCGACTCCACTTACAGGAGTCGATTGTGCATTTACCATCCTGAGTCGGGCATTACTTGGACTGTAACGCAATCCCAACCTTGTCGCTGTCATCTTGGTCCTAATATTGACCTATGCACCTTTGACGACCACAGCACGAGCAGGTCTTCCATTGATCGTGATGTCGACATATTGCGCGCGGCATATTCTCGACTTCTCGGGTTTCTTGGTGATAGCTCTGCATAGTCCTATCAAGACTAAATGCCCCGTCTCCGAGTCTTGTTCTTGCTCATGTGCTTCCTTCTCTTTCCTCTCTCGCAGGATAGCATCAACGCTCTTCAATTCAGGGCAGCTCGCATAGCCATGTGGCCCTTCTCATATGTAGCAACAACCTCTTTTGGCAACCTCTATAATTCTGTCTGTGTTGCCATGACATCCGGACTTCTTGCCATCGAACTTTTATGTATCATACTTCTTAGGATGTGGTCGTCGCTCCTTGCCTTTGCCACGATCTCCCCCACCATGGTCATGACTACCTCTCACTTCGTCTCCTCTGGCTTTGTTAGGCTTTTCATTCATTAACTCTGTCAAGATTTGGCCTGCTTGATGGCTTCATCAATAGTCCTGACCTGTCATCTTTCCAACTCCATCCTGCCCCATTTTTTCCACCCATCCATGAAGTGGAACAACATATCTTCATCTGTGAGGTTGGGAATCTGAAGCGTGAGGGTGATGAACTCTTAAACACATTCTCGCATGCTATCTTTTTGCTTTACCTCCCTAAACTTGCACTTCGCCTCATAGATGACATTGTTAGTCAATCCCTTCGTATCAAACCTCTCTCTGATACCACTTTGTCACGGACTTAGAGTATTTGCTAGGACTCCGTGCGGAACTTGAAAACTTACTCACTAATATTTCACGATCTTGTAAGCTCAAGTAAGCCCTTTTATACTAAGATCGCTAAGAGAATGAAAGGAAGACTTAGAGAATTTTTGAAGAAGACTTTTTACTATTTGAAAGATTTCTTTACAACTTTCTTGGTTGTTTTACAAATGAGGCCACCTATTTATACTACTTCCTAGGGGCTAAAGTATAAATAAAAATTAGTTACAAGTCCCTATTCTAGAAAAGTCTACACTTTTTAGGATCTTCCAAAGACTTTCTTTAAATGTCTAAGTTATTCAAGGGAATTCAAAGGAATTCTCTAGCCTTCGTGATTAATCTAAAAAGTTCTAGAGTTCTCCGCAAACCTCTCCACAACTCTATACCCTTCCGTCTCTATCCGGATGCAAAATGCAACTATGATGTGACAGGACGTGACATTAGTCTCATCTAGAATTGTTTCAGTTTAGCACTCAATTCATTAATTGCTCTTTTGTCAATGCAGAAAATTTGTATCATGCATTTCAATCTAATTATTTTCCCCCAATAATAGTATCCAGTAAGTTTTTTAAGTGAGGTCGTGGGAGAAAATAGGCATGAATGTGACCAGATTGAAAATAAATTGAGCTAAAAAGGAATTGTATGGTAATCCATCATTGTAAATATGAGTAAAAAATAAATTGGGTAAATGATTTTTTACACATTAATTCCTAAAATAAAAGTAATTAAATATTTAATTGAGATAATTGATCAGCTTAAATAATAAAATGTTTACTTCAAGGATGTGTTTGGTGTATAAAAAATATTTTTTAATTTCCTCATATTTGGGTTGCTTAAATATTTTGGATGATAATTGATAAATGGACTTATTATTCTCCAATTTTAGGAAAATGACTTTCCCATATAATGTTTTTAAAAATACTTTCTGAAATTTTCTTCCAAACTCACCATCTAACTTGACGCAAGGCTCTTACTCCCAAACTCGACCAATGATTTCACAACCGAATCCAAGACCTGACTTTTAATCTCTAGTTGGATCAGAGATCGATTTCCAATCCTTGAATCGGATACCAATACAAATTCTTATTTGGGACTAAATTATTGACTTAACTCAAAATCAAACTCTAAAATTGAGACATGAGATTTGATCTAGGACTCGACTCTAGACAGTGAACTTGAGAAAAAGCTCGACTCCTAATGTGAGACAAAACACTTAACCCTAGAATAAATTTTTGAGCAGGTACTTGGGACCCTACCTTGACCTCAATTTTCAACCCTCACTCGAGTCTTGAATCTCCACCTCAACCTCGATTTGAGACTTGACTCTCAATCCTGATAAGATACTGATTCCTAACTCTGAATCTTGACTCAGTATCCGTCTATTGATCCATACCCCACATAGGACCCTATTCCTAACTAACAACCGAATATAAACTCAGCAACCCGCCCTATGGACTAACACTAGATCCTAACCCAATCATGAAAACCGACCTATTACCTAACTCCCATTCTTGACCATAACTTCATATCCGAGACATGCTTTTGGACCCTGACACTAACTTTTGATTCATATCCATATTTTGATCCCTCACCCAATGGGTAAGTAGGGGTATGTATGTCGGTTGGAGTAGATTAAGGTAAGAATGTAGGAGGGAGTAGATAATACGAGAGGGGTGCATGGGGATACATTGGTTTATTTATTGATATTAAATTATATTTTCCTTAATTTTTAAGGAACTTTTTTCTATTTACAAATGTGAGTTTGTATATCGATACCCATATTTTATCCATATTTGTGTCACAACCCATGGGTAACCCCTAGATGTATCAAGGAGTACAAGACCCCGAGAGGCTCATACAAGCCACTTAACATATCATAACATGCGATAATAGAAAATGGTATGGTAATTTAAAACATTTACAACAATATCAAAGTCTAATAAAATTAACTTGAAGTGTCTACACTTGTCTCAAACCATCTAACATTTGAATAGTCTTATGTACACATTCCATACAATAGTTCTAAACATAAAAGGAAGTGTGACCAAATCCCCAATGCTATGAGGACTCACCAAATCTTCACTCCTTGCTCTACTATGAACCTAGACGCGGGATGAAAGTCAATATCGTCGGACCCTACATTTGTGAAGAATGTAGTCAAGAGTATGTGTTATTACAAGAATTAACTAAATATGATTACTAACATATATCATCAACATAAGTATATCATAGACTAGTCAACAGAAGACATACACCATAATTATAAGAGATAACAACACAGGTCATAAACATAATTAATGCACATAAATGATCATATCATAAGAGGAACACTTCTCAAGTAACCTAAACTTGTTCTTACTCATTGCATAGGTCTTCACATCATTTTATAAGGATGAGGGGTACTCGCATCCATGTCATTTCACAAGGATGATGGATACTCGCCACCATGTCCATTCATCATAATAATAACGTGGAGAATCACCTCTTATTCACTTATAACAAGTATGATAATTGCCTTATATCCTTAATGGATGGAAGTTACGGGTTTTCGCCTCTAGACTCATCATTCATTAAGCATATGAGTCTAGATTTATTTTAGGTAAGCAATCCTTACAACCTAGAATCATTTGTAAGATAAAAACTTTCACGTTCATGTAATCATGCTTAGCAATTCATTATGGAAAGTATCTGTTCCACCTCATATCATTAGCATTTAACAGTTCTATGAGCTTCACTCTCAAAGACTTAAAATTCATTGCTCACCGTATTACCATTACTCTCAAAGCCCTAACAATAAACTTTCATAGCTACAAGACTTACTCTCAAAGCAATACATTGCATAATCACCTCATATGCCTTGATCTCAAGACATTCTAATCACATGCTTCATTCTTAAGAAATTCTAATCATATATAATCATATAGGCTCAATCTCAAGCACTATTAAACATTATTCATCATATGTAATATAGTCTAATTCAATTCATATATACAAGCTTCACTCTTAAGCAATTCATATCTATATACTTCTTTCTATAGCTATCTATATTGTAATTCATCTATCCTAAAAGATCATATCTAAGCCTTTAATTTCTCCTTTCATGGAATAAAACCCAACTATATAAAATTCATCTTAGAATAATAGGTTAGGAATGGTTACATGTACAATCATACTAAAACATGCAATTCCATCATAAACAATCATTAACAACTACAATTCACTCTATTGGATCATAACCCATAACATTAGAAGAAACCCTAATTTGACTTCGTGAATTCTTTTTCTAAATTAGGGAAAATATAGGGCTTCATGGATGAAAGGAATCCATGAATGAAATAAAACATCATACCTTCATTGCAAATCCTACAAAGCTTGGAAAATGGAGACTTTACTTGACCTAGCTTTAAGTCTCTTCTTCTTCTCCAACTTTCTAGGGAGAGAATTTCTTTGGAAGAAATCCAATACTTTTAGTGAGTTTGAGAGAATGAAATAAATGAATTAATTAGGGCTATAAAGTACTGATATATATGGTTTATACTAGGGTATAACAGCACCACTTAATCCTAAATTAACCCAAAAAGGACTTGTATCCTTAAAATAATCATCCCAAAAGTCCAACTACGAGAACCCGCTGATAAACCATGGATGGATCTACGGTCCATCCTTGTTGGGTATGGTCTTGACAGAAATTATTGGTGATCGACGAACCCCCTAGACACGACACGTGGAACCATCCACGTGGCTTGGGTCCTGATGTAAGTTCTACCTTAGGAAGATTTTAAGGGTGCTCATCAACGACCACCTATGGGGTATGGGTCTAACCATGGGGCATGGTTTTCCCATAGTGGGTGTCAAATGAAATTTCTAAAATTTGCCAAGTTCCATTTTTCAAATACTGGGTGTTACATTATCTCCCCCTTGAAACATTAGTCCCCGAATGACATTTTATACACTTCTTAAGGCAAACGACTCAAGAGTAACAACATATCATGCATACAACACATCTAAATGCATACAACCAAAGAGGAATCATCAACTCAAAGCTATACATGATTAATGCATCATATGGGAAGTAAGAACCACATCTAACAAACCAAAATGCATGCGATTCTAACATTTCTCATGTTCAAGGAGGAACTACCATCTCCAAGCTAAAAGCATGTTCAACACAATCTCATAGATCCTATATGCAATATATTCTCATAACATACATACAATGATGAATGTTCAACTCCAAGCTAAGACATGTTTCATCAATCTATCTCATGAAGTCTATAGTTAAGTCATACTAAATGCACAATAACATGAGGAAAATCAATCACGCAAACTCTTTTTCTTTAAAAAACAAAAGTTTTTTTTCATTAACATGCACAACATAATGAAATCGTGAAAACATCTAAAACTCACATGACTTCACATAATGAATAAACCATGAAGAACTCATCATCTCAAGATAAGAGAGGAGTAAAGGAAAAAGGATGGGGACATAGGGACATCTTAGTGGCCTCGGGCACCCAAGTATCACACTCAGCTAAAACTCTTTGTAAAAGATCACTCCATAACACTTTCATGGTAGCAACTTCCTTGTTCTTCTATTTCTTAACTTACCGGTCTAAGATCTCAATTAGTTCCTCTCTATAAAATAGATTCTCATTAACTCCCTACTCTTCTAAGGGATCTATGAATGTCAAATCTCCAACACACTTCTATATCATAAAGACATAGGAAACCAGATCCACTCATACCAACTCATTAGGAAACTTTAGCTCATAAAACCTTATTAACGCATCTCAAGATCTTATATGGGCCTACGAAACGAGGACTAAACTTCCCAAACTCCTTAGACATTTCAAAGTTAAGAAATTCAAGTAAACCCAAATAATGAACATTAAGAACACTCAAAAACATTTCTATCTAGACATACCATCCCCCCTTGGGATAAAGCCTAAATGGACTTCCTAAGAACCACTTCTTTCTATTGTAAGGTTAGATCAAAACATCACTAAGCTTTCATTTCCATCACACAAGATAATTCTAAACCATGGTGAACTATTCAACCACCCTTTGGAGGAGTCCACTTACTTACCATACTTAGGTATTATCTACACACCCTAGTCATCATATGTTTTCAACATACACCAAAACTTATCATGACTAAGTCTGGTACTACTATAAACGAAAACATAACAATACTGCAGCCCATTCACACAAACGACAACATTAAAGTGTAACATATCAAGTCTATCAAGACCAAAAAGACAAATAACATCGGAATCTAATAAAGCATAAAACACATACGGTAGTCACGTCCAGAAGACACACTTGGTCACCTCTATCTTGGAGAGCGTATACCTATTTTAACTTGGAAAATTTCCATCTGAAACACTAGAACAAACTTTTTAACCCTCTCTTTCACAACATAGTCAAATACTCCCCATACGAACTTACTCATTTTAAACATAGATTTAGCCACTTTTTGGGATTATATTTCGATTGTTGAGTAAACATCAAAGCATATTCCTTGAGACTCATTTTACATTGCCTAAGGTTAATGAATTCAAGAACAAAGCCTCTCTCATATTTAGAGGGAAGAACATATCTATAAAAATTGTTTTGAACCTTTCTCAGTCTATGGGATCCATTTTTACCAGTCTAGCCTCATTCCATTGATTGAATTAAACTTGAGCAACCCCTTTAAGTTAGTAAGCAGCCACATTATACTTCTCCGCAAAGTAACCCCATAATATATAACACCTTATAGACCTTATCTATAAACTTTAGAGGATCTTCCTCAAGCTTTGACCCATAAAACTCTTGAGGATTCATCCTCATGAAGTCTCTCATTCTTGAAGAAGAATACCCATATTTGGTTCACGGGAGATACTACCTCTTTATTGGCTTGGGACGTTAAAACTTGAGTCAATACTTGAGAAGGAAACCAAACTTCTGAACATCACATTCTCAGCCAAAGGGTCAATTGAAGCTTCTGGAGAAATTATGGGGGAACTCTTTAATCCGTGTCATCTTCCTCATTCCTTCTAGAATTAGCCCTAATATTAGTTATATGCTGAAAACATTCGGCACATATTAGGGGAAATACCTAATAGAATTAAACTCTATGACACGACTTAAAGAATGAAGAAGTGAAGTTCCCTAAGCATCTAGTAGCCTCTCATAAAAAAGGGTGGCTCATTTCATATTGATGAAAAAACTCTACTACACGTGGTTTTGAGACATCCTAGAAACATTTTAAACCTTGTACTCTGATTACCATAATTGTCATGACCCAGCGGTATAACAAGAATATAAGACCCCAAGAGTCCTCATATGTCACGCCTCGATGCTACCCCTTAGACACGAACATAGAATCTAGGATCACAAGTTATCCTAATATCCCTTCTCACATGATTACTAACAATAATGTACTAATGCCGAAACCTAAATCATAATAAAAATACAAGATAGAGAATACTCATATACTATAACTAAGATATATAAAATAGTGATAAATTCAATATAAAGAAGATTTTAACTCAATTCTAAACTAAATCTAACTATGTTAGAATTAAGCCTCTAAACCGACTAGAAATATTGGGTTATTCCCAAACTAGAACTAGCTAAACTAAAACTAAAGGACTAAAATATTAAAAAGAAACTCATGACTATTGTCCAGGGAGAATAAGGACTCACCACTAACTTTATTGAAGATCAATCTAAGCGTGATCTGGATGCTCAGAACCTGAACCTACATCACGAGAAGATGTAGCGCACGTATGCGTCAATAATTGAAAGGTATTGAGCATGCAGGATAGAGTAAAGCTGAAATAACATATAATTGAACACAACAATAAAGTAATGAAATTATCAGAACATGAAATATATGAAATAGTGAACATGACTAATTTGAATGTAATGATCAAGTTGATACTGAATACTAAATTGTGGTCAATGCAATGGAGTCTGACTGAATTGTGCGAGATACTAACTAATAATTAAACCACATGACCTAAATGTCGAGTCTGATGTATACGACCCACCGAGACGACCTAATATACCCTACTAGAGGTATAGATGCATGCTGGCATGATCACTAAAATGATGCCCACATAAGGGACTTACAACCTATGTGGCTAGTAGTTTTTGGAATATTTGGGTACGCTGAACCCTAGTCCGACTCGATATTATGTTACTCCCAATGGATTGAGTAATTTACACATATGACTGAATTTCTGTAAGTTACTAGAACTCAAACTGAACATGCAAACTAAGGATGCAACAATTAAACTGATATTGATGCATTAATAATTGAGTCATGTATAACTGAACAACTAAAATATCTAACATAGCATGGGTAATGCAATAACTAAAGAAATATATAGATAGGGTTCTGTAATTCATGCAATAAACTAAATATCAATGTACTAATCTAATTTGGATCATTTTAATAGATAAGAACCCAAAAATTCTAACATTCAAGAAACCCTAGGTCTAGTCGTAATAAGGGAATCAAGAAACGTACTTAAAATTAGGTACCTAATGGGTGAAAAGAACCCACTAGTAAAATCTCACAAACCTAGTAATGAATTTTACGGAAAAGTTCTTTGATTTCTGGACTGGAAGTCAAGAGAACTTGTTGCATTCTTAAAGTTAGTGCTGGTTGACTTTTACTCCTCTTTTGCTTCTAATTTTCTAAGTTTTTATTTATGAATTGACTTAGGTAAGTTCTAGTTATGTTTAAATTCTTAAATTGACTAAAATCTCATAATTTAGGGTCTAAACGATGTACCTTAGGGGTCCAACGAAATAAAAAAAAAAGACCCTGACTTAACTACTATTGGAGTGATCGATGGACAGGACCTACGAGTTGTAGGTCAACCTATGGTCCATATATTGGGGTATTAGGTCAAGTTTCTTGACAATGCTTCATTAAAACAAACATAACTTTTTACTCGGAGATCAGATTTTACAAAATTCCGTGATGTTGGAAAGATAATTCAATTATCTATCATATCATAGGTTATGAGACAGATTATCATTTTTGTGATGGGAGTGATGACCATATGAAGTTGACCAAACCAACAATTTTCCTCTAATTGGTTGCTGGCCTTTATCAACGATTAGACATACGGGCCGTGCAACGAACGGCGGTTCATGCTGGTCAAACGTCACTTGCCTTAGAAGCTGGGTAAATAAGGACTCGATCCACTGACCGTGGTCTGTGCGTGGGTCGAGACTTAGCATATTTTTTGAGCTGGGTTTGGTGAGTGTTGAAGTGGTGAACCAGGGACCACCAGCACGAGTTTTTGACTAACCTATGGTCTGTGGGTTGCACCTGCAACTTCTCAAAATCTATATTTTTTTGATTCGTTTTGAATACGTGGTGTTACATAATCTCCCCCTTGGGACCATTCGTCATCAAATGAAGACTAGACTAGTTGAGTATGGAGGGAAGAATCTACAATCCTTACCACTAAGCACTATAAACTGATTTTTTTACTGAATTGAGTTCCAAGAACATGCAGATACACTAAAAATTCCAGGCTGACTGAAGGAACCAAATACTAAGACTGAATTAGTGCATGAATAACTGACAAACTAAAAAGGAACTATTACCTCAAGCTTGAATGTAATCAAAAGGAAAGAGGTTAGGATACTTGTACTTCATGGATGCTTCTACTTCTCAAGTAGCTCCCTCTATGAACTGACTACTCTACAAAACCATGACTGAAGCAACTTCTTTGTTCCTCACCCTTTCAACATGATGATCGATAATCTCAACTAGAATTTCTTGATAAGAAATACTATCTTTCACAGCCACACTCTCTAATAACACAATGGATGCTAGATCACCCACACACTTCTTCAAAAGTGAAACGTGAAAAATCGGATGCAGTGTTGCTAGTTTTGTTAGAAACTCCAAGACATAAGACACTTTACCAACTCTTTTAAAGAACCTTTAAGGGCCTACATATCTGGGACTAAGCTTCTCTTTCTTGCAAGAGATCTCAATATCAACTTGGAACTCTAGTTCCCTTCTCCTTACATCTGCATAAGACTTCTGACAACTCTGGGTGTCTTAATTCTATCTCTAATGAGTCGAAATTTCCCCATTTAATAATAGACTGAATCTATTCTAATCAAATCTTCATCACCAGCTTTAAACCAACCAACACGAGATCGACATCTACACCCACATAATGCCTCATAAGGGTTCATCTGAATGCTAGAATGGTAGCTATTATTGTAGGCGAAATCTATAAAAGGAAGGTGATCATCTATACTACCATTGAAATCAATCACAAATTCCATCAACATATCCTGTAGGGTCTGAATGGTACACTCTTCCTTTCCATCCGTTTGCAAATGAAATGTTGTGCTAAGATTAACCTAAGTACGAAAACCTTTCTAAATTGACTTCGAGAAATGAGAGGTAAACTGAGGACTATTATCTAAGATGATAGATAAAGGAAACCTATGCAACCTAATTATCTCTTAAATATTAAGCTTGGCGTAGTCCTCCAACGAATTTGTAGTCTTGACTGCCAAAAGAGAGAATACTCAGTGACTTTGTCCATTATCACCCAAATGGAGTCATATTTTCTGCAAGCACGAGGTAATAATTAATGAAATCAATGTTGATCACTTCCCACTTTCACATAGGAATGTCGATCTCTTGAGTTATACCTTCTATTTTCTGATATATTACCTTGACTTACTGACAATTGGGGAACTTAGCCACAAAATCTTCTATATCTCTTTTCATACTATTCCACTAATAGACTTCCCACAGATTGTGGTATATCTTAGTGATGCCTGAATGAATTAAATACCTAAAATTATGGGCTTCTGCAGAAATATGCTTCCTCAATTTACCCACTTATGAACACAAAATCTTCCGTGATAGCGAAGTACACCATCTCCCCCTTGGGAGAAAACCTTTACTCTCTAATTATGGATTGTACCCTTAATTTTAAGAAAGATTGGATCATTGTCTTAATTTTCCTTAGCCTCTACTACTAATGAAGATTCTGCTCCATTCTAAACGGTCACGCCACCATATAATAAGCTAATAAGCGAAACCCCTAAGCGGGCAAGCCTGTGAACATCCTTCACTAGTTATTTTCTTTATTCCTCAATATGTGCTACACTACTCATACCTAATATGCTACTACATTTGCCTTACCATGATGGTAATGCATACTCATGTCATAATCCTTAAGGAACTTAAGTCATCTTCTCTAGCGAATATTCAACTCTTTCTGGGTGACACATATTAAAGACACTATGGTCAATGAACACATTTACATGAACACCATACAAGAAGTGTCTCCAGATCATAAGTGCAAACACCACTGTTGTAAGCTCGAGGTTATGAGTCTGCTAGTTCTTCTCATGAAACCTTAAGTTGTTTCGAATCATAAGCTATAACCTTACCTCGCTCCATCAACACACAACCTTGGCCAACTATGGATGCATCATAATAAATGACATAAATGTCTGAAACCTACTGTAGAGTCAAATTAAGAGTTGTAGTCAACCTAGTTTTCAATTCTATGAAAATCTTCTCACAATAATCTGATCGCTGAAACTTGACCTTTTTCTGAGTCATCTTAGTCAATGGAGTGTCTATGGGCGAAAACCTTCCACGAACATTCTGTAATAGCCCGCTTGGCCTAAGAAACTTCTGATATATGCAGGTGAGGTAGGTCTGCGCCATTAGTTCACTGCTTTTATTTTCTGCAAATCTACTCTGATCCCTTCGCTAGGTATAATGTAACCAAGTAAAGTAACAAATTGCAATCAAAAACTCACATTTTCTTAACGTATCAAATGACTGGCAGTCTTTTAGAGTTTGCAGAACAACTCTCAAATTATTTTTTCTTTTTCTTCCTCCTTCTTAGAGTAAATGATGATATCATCAATTAAAACAATAATGAACAAGTCCAAGTATTGCGTAAATATTATTTTCATCAAATCCATGAAAGGTGCAGAAGTGTTGGTTTGTCAAAATGACATAACTGCAAATTCATAATGACCATACCAAGTTTTGAAGGTAGTTTTCTGAATGTTACTATCTCTAACTCTGAGTTGGCGATAACCCGATCTGAGGTCGATCTTCAAAAAATGACTAGCACGCTTAAGTTGGTAAAAAAGTTCATCAATCCTAGGGATGGGATACTTATTATTGATGGTGAACTTGTTCAACTGCCTATTGCCAATGCACATTCTAAGTGAACCATCTTTCTTCTTTATGAGCAACATTGGTGCACCCCATGGCAAAATACTTCGTTTGATGAAGCCCTAACTAGAAGCTCTTTCAACTGTTCTTTCAATTCTTTAAGCTCAGTTGGAGCCATTACGTAAGGAGAAATAGAGATCAGTTGGGTATCTTTAAGGACATCAATTCCAAAGTTGATTCACCTTTTGGGAGAAACTCCACGAAAGTCTTCATGAAATAGTTCTAGAAACTCACTGACCACTGGAACTGATTCAAGAGTTGGGATTTTAGATCTAGAATCCTTAACCCGGCCTAAATGATAGAGATAACCCTTAGATATCATATTTCTAGCATTAGGGTAAGAAATGAATCGACCCCTAGATGCTAATCTACTATCCTTAATCCTAGTTCTACAATCGACTAAGACATAAGATGAATGTAACCAATCCGTTCCTAAAATGATATTGTTGTCTACCCATTTCTAACTCTACAAATTCTGCTAAGGTGACAGGGTAATTTTTGTATACCCATTTAGAAATAACTAGGTCACTGACTAGAGCAAAGACAGAGATGAGTCCTAAGAGAGTTTTTATACTAACATTAAAGTTCACTGCTATATAAGGGATTACAAAGGAAAGACTAGCCCCTGGATCTTTCCACTAAGTGTACCACAAGTGAGCCACATCCCATAGATTTTCTTAACCTCATTAATGAAGTTTTGTGGGTCCTCACCAACTTGTGACCCTTAAAACTCATGTGGGACCATCCTAATAAAATTTTAAACACTAGTTTCCACTGATCTAACATTTCTATTAGTGGAACTGGAACCCATTAATTTCTCTGGTTGGTCATACTCTGCCAAAAGTTGAATTGGCGTTCGAAAACTCTAAATTGGAAACCTCCTGATCTGCGACTAGAGAAACTGCATTATCATTCCATTCGTAAGCTCTACAATGAGGCATGAACTTCAGCGCATAACGACGAATTAGAATGAGGAAGTTAGATCATGCCTCACGCAAGATGAGAGTAATAAAGAAGTAAACTTTTTCCCAAATAGTTTGTCACCTCCTTCTCATTAGATGTGGTGCACAAAAGGACTTTACTTAATGTAGCTTCTCAGATTTTCTAGGATTCTTAAACCTAATGCTCTGATCTAAGTTTGTCAAGTCTCGAGGCTACCCCTGGATGCAGACATTATGACCTAGGACCACAAATTATCCCAAGCTAACTCTGTTGGCATGATCATGAGCATACTAAATATAATAAACTGACGCAGATGTTAAATCATAAACAAAAATAAAAGGATGGGGAATACCCATACAGTATAACTAAGATAAATGAAATAATGATGAGTTTAATATAAATAAGATATTAACTCAATACTAAGATGAATCTAATTATGCCTAAAATAAGCCTTTAAACTGACTAGAAATGTAAGGACATGCCCAAACTAGCTCTAGAACAACTGAAATAAAGGACTAAAATACTGAAAAGGAACTCATGACTATTGTCTTCAGAGAATGAGGACTCACCACTGATTCTGCTGAACTGAAGATTTGAAACCGATCTAAGAGTGATTTGGATACTGAGAATCTGAACCTACATCTTGAGAAGATATAGCGCATGTATGCGTCAGTACTTGAAAGGTACTGAGCGTGCAGGATAGAGTAAACTAAAGTTACATATAACTGAACACAACAATAAAGAAATGAAATAATTTGAATATGATATAGATGTTAAAATACTGAACATGAATAATTTGAATGTAATTACCAAGTTATAATATGCTGAGAATAAATACAGAAATGTGGTCTATGCAATGGATTCTGACTGAAATTTTGGAGCTACTAATAACCAATAATAAAACCACATTATCTAAATATGGAGTTCGATGTATACGCCCCATCAAGAGGAACCATTAGACCCTGCCAGAGGTATAGATGCATGCTGGCGTGATTTCTAAAATGATGCCTATTGAGGGGACTTATAACCTATGAGGCTAGTAGTTCTGGGACTACTAGGGTAAAGCTAAACCCTTGTCCAACTTAGTATTATGCTACCCCCAATGGATTAAGTAATTACATATCATGACTGATATTGTATAACCTACTGGATAGATCAAACTTGACATGAAAATTGAGGATGCAACAATTAGACTGACATTGATGCATTAATAACTGAGGCATGTATAACTGAATAACTAAAATATCTAATTTAGCATGTGTTATTCACAAACTACATACATGGATAGGATCTTCTAATTTATGTAATAAACTAAATATTAACATATTGATCTAAATATTAACAATTCTTTCATTCAACAAACCCTATGTCTAGTCATAATAAGGGAATCAATAACATAATTTAAAAAACTAAGGGTCTAATGTCAGTAGTTAAATTCCACGTACCTGGTGATGAATTTCATGAAGAAATCCTTTAATTTTTGGCTGGAACTAAAGAAAACTTGTTGCATTCTTGGAGTTAGGGCTGGTAAACATTTACTCATATCTTTCTTCTAATTTTCTAAGTTTTGATTAAGAATTGAACTAGGTAAGTTTTATTTATGTTTCTAGGCATAAATTGACTAAAACCTCATAATTTAGGGTCCAAACGACGTAGCTTCGTGGTCTAATAAAATAGGAAAAGACCAAAATACCCCTGACTTAACTATTGTCGCAGTGATCGATGGATTGGACTTACAGGCTGTAGGTCAACCTACGGTCCGTAGATTGGGGTCGTTGGTCAAGTCTTCCCGACAAGGCCTCACTAAAACGAGCATAACCTATTACTCAAAGGTCGTATTTTAGCAAACTTGGTGGTGTTGGAAAGAGAATTAAATCATCTATCATATCATAGATTAAGGGACACATAATTCTTTTTGTGTTAGGAGTGATGACCATTTGAAATTTACCCAATCAGATAGTTTAGGACTCTAACTAAATAAAAAAGACCAAAATACCCCTACTTAAGTGTTGTTGGAGTGGCCGATGGACAGGACCTACGGTCCGTAGATTGGGGTGGTAGGTCAAGTCTGCCCGATAGGGCTTCACTATAATGAGCATAACCGATTTTAGCAAACATGGTAGTATTGGAAAGATTATTCAATTATATATCATAGATCATGGGATACATAATTCATTCTTCTCTAAGAGTGATGATCATTTGAAGTTGATCCAATCTGTCATTTCCCCCTAATTGGCTATTACCTTAATCAATTATCAGAGATAGAGGTCGTGGATGAAATGACTGCCCATGCATATCGACCTTCATTTAAGTTAGAGGTGGGTTTGGAGTGATGAACCAGGGACCACCAGCACGGGTCGTGGCCTAACCTACGATTCGTGGGTGGAAAACGTGGGTTACACCTTCAACATCTCAAAATCTACATTTTTGGTATGTTTTTCATACGGGGTGTTACATCATACAAGTCACTTAGCATATCATAACATTAGATTATAGAAAATGGTGCAGAAATTTAAAATATTTTTAACAATATCAAAGTCTAATAAATGAAGTAGAAGTCTTTGCATTTGTCTTAAACCATTTAACATTTGAATAGTCGTAGAGACAGCTCATACAATGGTTCTAAACATAAAAGAAAGGCTTAAAAGGAAAGGTAATCAAGTCCTCGATGCTATGAGGACTCACAAAATCTTCACTCCTAGCTCTATTATGAACTAGCCACATGGATGAAAGTCAATATCGCCGAACCCTACATTTGATAAGAATGTAGGCAAGAGTTAATATGTTTTAATTATGGTGGCTAACATATATCATCAAAATAAGCATATCATAGACAATTGTCAACATAACATATCATAATCATAAGAGATAAGAACATACATCATAAGCATATTCAATGAAGATAAATGATCATATCATAAGAGGAACACTTTTCATGTAAACTCAACTTGTTCTTACTATATGCGTAGGTCTTTACCTCTATTTATACGTTTCAAGAAAGCAATTCAATTAACACTCCCAAGCTAGGGTATCATCATACAATTAATCTTATACCTAAACGTACTTATAATACCTCATTGAAGTAAATTTTGTTTCATCATAAACATGCCACTTTGATTAGGGACTTGTCCCTCTTTATTATTTTTACTACTTATCTAAAGTATCTCTCTACTAGTCCAAGACATATCATCACTCATGAATGGTTTGATTTACCAATTCAAGGCTATCAAAGATAATCGCCTTTTTATACTAGACCAAGCTATCATTTTCATATTCGTAATTACGTCATTTACACTTTCAAAGACATGGGGATTCACCTATTTGTCTAACTCATAAAGGTTAATGTGTATTCACCTCTTGCCTTACTTACATAAAGATTGCGGGTACTCGCCTTTACAATAACATCATATGACACGGATACTCGTCTCCATATCATTTTATAAGGATCATCGGTACTTACCTCCATGTCCATTCATCATAATAAGAACATGGGAAATCACCTCTTGTTCACTTCTAAGGAGTATGAGAATCGCCTCATATCCTTAATACATGGAGGTCATGGGTAGTCACCTCTATCCTCATCATTCATTAAACATTTTACTCTAGATTCATTTTAGGTGATCAATCCTTTCAACGTAGAATCATTTATGTGAGTAAACCTTTCACACTTATGCAATCATGCTTAGCAATTCATTATAGGAAGTATCCCATCCCATAATATTATTTGCATTTAACAACCATATGAGCTTCATTCTCAAAGCATTAACATTCATTATTAATCATATTAGCTTTACTATCAAAGCCCTAGAAATCAACATTCACAATTAAAAGCATTAATCTCAAAACAATAATTCACACAATCACCTCATTGCCTATATCTCAAGACATTCGAATCACATGCATCATTCTTAAGAATTTCTATTCATATATAATCATATAGGCCCAATATCAAGCATTACTAATTATGATTTATCATATATACTTTAGTCTAATTCAATTCAAGTCTACATGCTTTACTCTTAAGCAATTCATATCTATATGCTTCTATCACAAGCAGTCTATAGTGTAATTCATCAATCCTAAAAGATCACATCTAAGTCCTCGATTTCTCCTTTGATGGCATAAAACACAACTATATAAAATTCATCTTAGAATCATAGGTTAAGAATGGATAGATATGCAATCATATTAAAAACATTCAATTCCATCATAAGCAATCATAAATAACCATCATCCACTCTATTGAATCATAACCCTAACACTAGAAGAAACTCTAATTTGACTTGGGGAATTCTTTTTCAAATTAGGGGAACCACAGAGGCTTCATAGATTAAAGGAATCCATTAATGAAATAAACCATCATACCTTGATTACAAGACCCTCAAACCTTGGAAGAATGGAGACTTGACTTTACCTAGCTTGAACCCTCTACTTCTTCTCCGTCTTTCTAGAGAGAATTATTTGAGACAAACCCAATTCTTTTTGAGTTTGAGAGAATGACTTAAATGAGTTACTATACGGTTCTAAAGTACTTACATAGGTGGTTTAGACTAGGGTAAAACGACACTACTTAATCCTAATTATATCCAAAAAGGACCCTTGTTTCCTCAAAATAACTGTCCCAACAGTCACCCACGAGACCCCGCCGATGAACTGTGGATGGACCTATGGTTCCTCCTAGTCGAGAGTGGTCTTGACAAAAATTATTGGCCATCGATGAAACCCTTAGACACAACCCATTGACCCATCTACGGGGCATGGGTCTTGAAGTAGGTACTACATTAAGCCAATTTTTAGGATGCTTATCCACGAGACCCACCTATGGGGCATGGTTAGACCCTTATGGGTGAAACCTGGAATTTCTAAAAGTTGTTAAGTGTTGTCTTTGTGATGCGGGGTGTTAGAATATGTTCATAATTTTATGGGTTAATAATATAATGAAACTCATATTTACCCAACGAATATATAAGTTACCCAACTCCTTTAAATATAGATTAATTAGATAGACAGATTTACAAATATTGGGTAAAATTGCAACCTTCAATGGGCCAATTTATAAATATTGGCTAAATTTGCTACCTCTAAAGGTTTTAAAAACTTTGTACAAGGTTTTAGTAAGCTCAAGCCACTTGTTGCTCTTGCAAATATAATGTTTTAACAATCCTTCTAATTCAATCACACAACTCAACCTATTGCGGCAGAGATGAAAGACATTCACAACATTGAAGAGGACATTGATGACAATAACAAAGAAAATGATGGAATTTAATTATTCAAAGTAAGTCAACAGGTTTTATGTTGCTTTTTATTAATGATGTACGGTTCATTTCTTTTGTAGTTATTCAGCTGACTATCTATTACACAAAAAATATTCATATTTTAAAGATCATTCTTGTTTTAGTTATAATATCAGATATAACAGAAAAAATACCTACTATTATATGTTTTTATACTTTTAATTTTTTCTTAGATCCGAAAATATGTCTTATAAGTGATTAATTCAACATCAAATAAATGAGATAAAATCTTATTTCCAAATTTTTTGTAATGAGTGGTTCAATTTCTTTTTATAGATTTAAGTATTCACATTTGATAAGATATGCATCATTAAACTATTTCTATTATTAGATATCACAAAAGTAGTGTCAGCAACATTTAATGAATAAGGAGAAGAAAATTTTTCAATTTAGCTTAGCTTATGTAGAACTAATAAATGTATATCGAATTTAATAATTCATGGATGATTATTCAACTTTTATAAAAGAAAAATTATTTTTATTTTTTTATGTTACCCTAAAAAAGTAATCATATCATATGGTTATCAAAAGTATCACTTTGATTAGATTTTATTAAGAATTCCACCTAGACATTATATTGTAGCATAATCAGAGTTTCATTTTCGTATAATTATGTTAACTGGATAATTCACCAACAAGAGTTGTCGTGGAGTGGTAAGTACTTCATATTTAAAAAAGAGGTCTTAGGTTTGAGTCCCTTTTTATACAAAGTCGCATTTGTTAAGGAGTAATTTAACCTCCAATTGTCAATACCGACCAAAATGAAATGAACAATCTCGAGTACCTATATCTGCATCACGAAACGATGCAAGTCGAACGACGTCAGTTCATTGAATGTGTCGATAACTGATAAGGTTAGAGTAAACAACTTACTTTCTTGAGAGACTGAAAACAACATAATAGGACCAATACATGAATATGGAATGAAAACCATTTAAACTTTATAACATATTATGTAATGAATAACATGAGAATAATATACTTTACTTGTGGGGAGTTTCTCTAACCGACAATTATTACCATGAACCTAGTAATGATATAACATTATGCCTCATGATTCCAAGGTCATCCTATACTTTGCCGGAGGGTATAGGATGGTATCGTAACTATGAATCCATGTAATTATCGTTCTCAGAGGTAGTAATGATTCACATGAAGAATCAATTATATCTTATCCTACGAAAGAATCAATTATACCTTATCCTACGTTGTCAATGTAATTCTGTGAGATTTCCGAACCATAAGACACTTTAATCCAAATCGGTACTTGATAGATAACTTTCTGCTCAATTTACCCATTACAAGGAATGGATTTCTTACTTGATTGAAATAATTTTAAAACACGTGACGTGTTACATTCTTGGAAACATGAACTTATGAACTTATTTTTCTAGTTCAATGATAAACATATATATATATATATATATATATATATATATATTTGAAACTCTTAAGTGTTTATGAATTGAGCCTTCGAACATTCCTCTTAAATTTACTTGATATAAAAAGTGAATTTAAGAGCCATGATATGTATATAATATCTCTTGATGTTGAATGAAGGCTTTGATAATTAGTAATAAGAATAGGGGGATGACATGAATCAAAAAGAATTCGCGCGACACAAATATAGAATCTAACTTTTAGTTGCAAATACAAATTTTGAGGCACAAGACTGTATTGTCTCTGCATTGCTTAAAGGGAATGATTATCAAGGTATTGAAACTTTTAAACGCCTCCGCGACAAGGACTTGGGCACATATCTGTGACCAATGTTTGCTTATTCTCCCAAACTCGATTCACTTCATACATAATGCAATTCCATTGCACGATTTCACAAATTTTTTAAAAACCCATAACATTTTTAGTGAAAACCACACAAAATCCATCAAGAATAACACTCACTCGTAAAAAATTCACTTCAAGAACTAAACATGACTCCACTAACAAAGAATGAAGCAAAACTTCAAGAATTTTCTCCAAAACCTTTACATTAACGATTTCATGGAGAATTTACTAAACGGAAAGTATGCTTTGTGTGAGGATGAACAAATCAATAAGTATGAAAAACCTCACATACCTCGAAAGAACTAAGTTCTTGGTGTTCTCCTCAAATCCTTGATGAACTATTGAAAACTCTTATATTCTCCTTTTGAGCTTTGCTCTAACTCCCTAAATCATTTTTGGAAGAATGAAAAAACTCATTTCAATACGATTAGACCACTAATTGTGTGAGAAAAACGTTGAGGCCTAGTGGGGTAAGGAAAGAACCAAAATGTCCCTCCTTAGTACGGATGAAAAGGCTCTATATTTACAGGATACACTCAAATTCAATAGCTTCTTCATCCAAACTTGAAATTCAGAAAACTTGTCCGCATTAGAAAGAAGATTCAAAGACCTTTGATTTGGTACTTCATGTATTACCTAACTCATCATGTACAAAAGTTATGATCATTTGAAGTTAATCCAAAACAGAAACACTTACCAAAATACAAGTTGTTACAAATCTCCCCCTTCGGAACATTCGTACTCGAATGAGATCACACTAAGTAGAATATTGGTTGACATCATTTAGAAACCCCAATTCAATCACACATCATGCAATTTATATAACTCAACATATCAACGTAAATAGTGCTTTGAAAGAGTTAGTACCATAGTTTCAAAATTCTTTGGAAAAGAAGAGATGTGGGTATCTCTTCTGCATATCCTCCTCAGCCTCCCAAGTAGATTTATGGACAAATTGGTTCCTACATAAGACCTTGGATGATGCAATCTCCTTCGTTCTCAACTTGTGAACCCGATAATTAAGAATCTAAACAGGTATCTCCTAATAAGATAGCATGTCCTTGATACCAATATTCTAAGTAGATATAATAAGTGAAGGATAACCCATAAACTTCTTTCAACATAGAAATGTGGAATACCGGACGGACTGTTGCTAACACTGACGGTATCTCCAACCGAAAATATACATGGCCAATTCTCTTGGATATCCTATAGGGATCAATATACCTAGGACTGAGCTTCCCCTTCTTACAAAATTTCATAACACCCTTGATGGGTTAACCTATCAGGTAAACCCAATCATCCACCTCAAATTCCAAGTCGCTTCTCCTAACATTTGTACTAGATTTTGGACGACTTTGTGCTATATTAAACCTTTATTCAATAATTTTTACTTTCTCAATAGCTTGATGAAGCAAGTCTGATTCTATCAATCAAGTTTCACCAACCTCAAACCATTCAATGGGGGATCTACATCTTCGCCCATAAAGAGCCGCACAAGGAGACATCTGTATGCTAGAGTGGTGAATGTTATTGAAGGAAAACTCTATGAGAAGTATGTAATCATCCTAATTAACATTGCAATCTATTACACTAGACGTCAACATATCCTCAAAAGTCTGAATCGTACTTTGTGCTTGACCATCAGTCCGTGGGTTGAAAGAAATACTCAAACTTACCTTCAAAGCAAACCTTTCTTGAAGGACTTCCAAAATTGTGTGGTGAATTGTCAATACTAAAATATCGCTAGTTAGTTGCAATTTCGCTCGTTGCTAATAGAAATAAGTCTCTAATTAGTCGCTAAGTGGGTTTAGCAATGGAATTTGTTGTTTAGCTATAAATTTTTCCGTCGCTAAATCCAATTTTTTTAGTAGTGTGTAAATCTCTATCCAAAATTATAGACACGGGAACTCCATGAAGTCTGATTATCTCTTGAATTTATAATCTGGCATAATCTTGTGCTAAATAAGTAGTCTTTACTAACAAGAAATGGACTGATTTAGTCATCCGATCTACGATCACCCAAATAAAATCTGGTTTGAATTGAGACAGCTACAAACAGCTTATGAAATCCATATTGATTATCTTCCACTTCCATTTTGGAATATCAATATTTTAAGCCATACACCAACCTTTGGTGTTCTACCTTGAGTTTTTTTTTTTGCAATTCGGGCACTTAACGACGAACTCCGCAATACACCTTGTCATACTACATGATACATCTTTGTGGAATCAGGATGAATTGAATCTCTCGAGCTACGAGCTTCCTCCATAATCCTCCATTGGAGTTCATTCACCTTTGGAATATACAATTAACCTTGATATTTTAATACACCATCTCCCCCTTGTTCAAAAGTCATCACCTTTTGCTTATAAATATTTGCCTTTAATTCAAGCAAAATACGTTCTTGGTCTTGTTTCTCCTTCACCTCAGACACTAGTGATGATTCATTACCATTCATCACCACCGCTCCACCTTCACTGAAATCTAACAACATGACTCCCATACGCTCAAGTATGTGAACAACTTTGGTCAATTCTTTCTTGCCTTCCTTTAAATGGGCAGTACTACCTGTTATGGCGTAATTTTGGTATCTTTAGAAAAATTACTTTATTTAAATGTTTTAGGTATAAAAAAAAAATTGATAAAATTACTTAGACAAGAGTCTCCACTTAATTTTTTCAAAACAAATTAAGAAAACTTGATTTGAAAAGACTCTTAAAATATTAAGTCTTCATAAATTTAGAGGAAATTGGTAAGTTCTTATTTACGCTTCAAGAAGGTCTTTAAGGCATTTGAAGCGTCCGCTAACATGCGGTTATCCTACGACTTGGTTAAATATTTGACTTTTTGTGGAGAAAAGGATTTAACATAAAAATAATAAATTAAACATTCGATTATTTTTAAATAAAGTACACATTTTATTTTATTTTAAAATATTTTTTGATGGAAAGGACCTATATAAAGCATCTGAGTTAAAACACATCTGATTAAGGTTTTAACAAAGACTAGTTTATTAATATTATTTGTTTCATTTTAGAATAACAATGTAATTAAATTTAGTTATTTAAAGTATGAGAACCATTTTAAAGATATTCAACAAAAATAAGGAATTTCATTAAAATAAACTAACATAAAGAACATGGTTCACCTTTTGGGGATTTGATTTACTTAATAATCTTAAAAGCTATGGTTGAATAAGAACACACAATATCACAATTAAATAATTTATGAATTAAGAGAGGAAGAATTTGGGCTCTTCTTGGGCCTGCTGCAGCTGATTTGGGCTTCAGCCTTATTTCTACCCTTTAAAACCCCGTGTATACAATAAATGTATAAAGTTGTATAGATGACATTTCTTAGCCCTTTTTTTCTGTATAGAACTGTATATTAACCATAAACAGTCCTCTTTAATTCCTGCAACCTCCATTTCCATTTATGGGCACATATTTGTTGCACTGAACCAGTATATCACGTATACCCAAATGTATACGGGCTGTATATCAGCCTCCTTTTCAGCTTTTTGACACCTATATTTTGCTTCTCTTTCACGCTATATTAACTTTGGTCATAGAATAGTGACTAGGGGCTAACTCGAGAGGCATTCAACTAGGAAAATGCAAGGATTCGAGTCAAATAGACTCCTGAATGCCACATGTAAACAAAGTAACAAAAAAGAATTAATTAGGAGTAACTCAAAATTATTCATAAGCAATTTTTCCAATAGAAGACAGTAGGAAACTATAAGATCATCCATTATTAACAGTAACAAAACATAGAGGAAGATATGAATAAATTGAAATACTATTAAGGCATGTATCTAATAAAATAATAAAAAATAAAGTAAATAATGTATAACACTATGAACTAATGAACATATATCTATAATGAGAATGCTAAGAATTAGAGAGACTCATTTTACACAGTTTGGCTACTATAAAACATATTAAATATAAGGACAAGGAAAGTTGTACTTTAGAGCTTTGAAACACGACAAATTATGAGCAATAAATGACAAAATGCATTCCTCTTCTCATAGTTTTCAAAGAAGTAGTGACCAAGGAGGCATTTGAGGAACTAGTACATTATAGGGCATAAAAATAAACTTCGATATAGACAGATTTAAATCCAACATCAAACCCAAATAAAAGATGAAAACTTGATCAAAAGTTATTAAACTTGCACTTGAACATATTGAGATATCCATCAAACCAGACTCAACAGATGTATAACTGAAGGATATAAAATAAACCTTGAGAAGTAACAAAGTGATCTATGCAATAGATGAGAATTATAAATGACACTAAAGTAATATCAAAAGAAAATAATGGCCAAGTAATATTGAATGCATAGCTACATTATGAGTTTTAAGATATTGAAACAAAGTTCCAAACATATAATTCTAACATAAACATCAAAACAGTGCACATAGAGATCATTTTCAAAAAAAAAAGAATTATAGGCATCACACATTTATGAAAATGACTTAACAGAGAGAAAGTCATTATTACAGAGACAAATTATGACAAAATTGGATAATGTAAACAAACACATTAACTGAAATAAACAAAGATTGGAAATGAATTTTACCTTTCTCGGAGCAGCCAACTGGGCACGAGCTTGTCCACGAAGAAACTTCCACCAACACAAGCGAGATTCTGATGAGCTTGAAAACTTAAAATTATGTTTTTTCTCAACTCCCGACCTTAAACTTCAAAAATCATTCGAAGCATGTATTAGAGGATGAAATCATCTCCCTACCGATTTCCTTTTTTTTAAAACTCCCCGGTTGCTCCTCTTTAAAACGTAATGCCCCCTCATTGTGACCCAAAGAGATGAATAAATAAATGGAAATTAGGGGAAAATGGCTGTAATTTTGAATTAGAATTCATATACCCTTGTTGAGGCAACAGTGAAAAAGATTCGAAAAATCCCTTAAATGGGTGAAAGGGCACGGCGATGTGATGACTGCTGCAGGCGCCGATTTTGACGGGATTAGCACCACAATTTAGTCATTTCCTCACTGACAGAAGAAGAAAATGTAGGGGGTAGCGTCGGTTGGTATTGGCCGATTGTTGCTAGATATTGTATTCTGATGGGTTTTCTTTTGGTATTGTAATAGGGCTGGAAATTATGAAATTTGGGTGGGCCGCTAAATAGGTCAAAGTTTTGGGCCGATGCTGGCAGAAAATTAGCCCATTTGTGGTCTTATATGTAAGGTAAGGGTCGGATTGAAATTTATAATTTGGCCCTGTAGCTAATTGAATTTAAGATTTTAGCGCCAAATCACATAATTAGTAGTTCGGCTAAAAATTAAATAAGACGAATAGTATTTGATTAATCATCGAATTTTTTAATCTTAACGAAATAAAATAATTAATTTGATTATAAAAATAAAATTTTAATACAACTAATTTACTCAAAATAATAAACTATTAATTAATTAAAAAAACTAACCAGATATGTAATCAAACAAAATCTTTTGAGACAGTTTTTGAATACTCATAAACTATAGCAATTATATACATAATTATATAAAACATATATATTAGCTAAAAACTGTAAAAAGTGACAACTATTTAAAATAACTTGAAAGTCAACTGTTTCAAATCATTTGTAATTTAAGAAGTTCGATGATTAATTTGTAATGTGGAGGTCCAAAATTGGTGCCAACAACTATCACTCGTTTTAGTTCGATTGATGAAAGAAATTTGGGCAAATGAAACTGAAAAACCCAATTTTGACTGAGAAACATCTTCATCTTTAGGAAAGGGATTGGTACATACTTTAGGAATTATGGCCGAACCCCAGAAATGTTTTCCCTACATATCGTAGGCTATATGAGAATTCAGGTCACTTGTAGTTTGATAAACTTGATTTGATGCACGACTTTGAAAGAACTCAAAAGTTATTTCGATATCGAATTATGAATAGGCCGGAATGCTAGGGAATAAGATTTGAGAGGGAATATTAGGGCACAACTGAGTTTTCAACATTGAGCCCGCCTACATATCCCTCCACTTGGGGAATGAGGATGCTCGTAGTTTGATTCAATCAGCTAAAAAGGAAATCTAGTATGCTAGATGACCTTTTGTTCTAGAAGAGTGACAAATAATTGGACTATGAAAGGAGGTTTGCAACCTCTTATCCATAAATGTAGATCTCTACACATACATAAGTGATACGCTCAAACTTACTTCTCAAATAAGAAGTAAAGCGGTCGTGTCAAGTAAATAACCCAACTAGTGAGGATGGGATCGTTCCCACGAGGAAAATAGTCTAGACTTAACTTCAACCTATTATTACTATTGTTTGGTTAATGACTTCCTTGGAAAGTAAAAACAATAAAGGGGGGTCTCTATTTCTAAATGAGTGGAAATAAATAACGAACTTGAAAGAGACACTTAACACCTTTGAATGTTGGGTTTTAATCAATTAATCAAAGTAACTAGGGTTTACGTGTTCCCCACAGGTTCATAGCTTGATAACTCCAACTATAACAAGTTTTTCCTAGTATCTTTCATGAAAAGTGATAAGTTATGTATTTCTAAATCCTTGGTCCGGCATCTAGAAAATCTCACTCCGCTCCTTGGTCTGGCTACGTGTGTTGCTATCCTAACCCTTATCCTTACCTCATATTAAGCATCGTATTCGATATTTGACTAAGTTATTACCTCGTACCAATCAATACTAGCCTATTAGATAGTATACACTAAATCTATGTTAATAATTATTTTCCTATTATCTACCTCCTTGGTCCGGCAAGTAGCATTAAGGCGAGTTCTAACGTTGGCCATCCGTTAAAAAGACTTTTAAGCAAAAGAATTATTAATACATGCAAGACACAAATCTAGAATTGTTATTTTAGTTAGGGTTTATCTCGTTATTTGCCTATGGTTCCCACAACCCTAGTTATGGAGTTTAGTTACTCATAGTCATAAACACAATATTCAAATATATTAAATATGAATTCATGTACTTACTTCGATGAGAAAGAATAAAAGCCAAAGTTTGCTTGATTAATCTCCAAAAATCACTTGCAAGAATCTCAAAATCTAACACTAATACACAAAAGTCTAATAATACGGAGTCTAACTATCTGGTGTCTAACAATATGGAGTCTAACTATCTGCTGTCTAACCTCAAAAACGAGGTTTTTCGAACTATTTATAAAATACAAAAACCTAATTAAACAAAGATTCTAATTGCTGGAAATCTGCCAAAACGCGGCTGGGTCGACGGACCTTGCGACGGACCGTCGTGGTCACGACGGACCGTCATGGACTCTGTCGTCTCATACTAATGCAATTTCTTCTGCTGCTCTCTTCATTCTCCTCGACGGCAAGTATGACAGACCGCCATAGGCACAACGGTCCGTCGAGGGTCTTCATTCCAAAACACTTCAACTCTTAGAATCTGGGTACTGGGATCACTTCTCTGAACTTCACGACGAACCTGCAGGATGGACCGTCAGAGATACGACGGACCGTCACAAGCTTTGTAATCCCACACTTGGTCAGACTTCCCCATCTTTCTTCAGCAGTTGCACTACGCTGCCACCTACAGACCGTCACAAGCACGACGGACCGTCATAAGCTCCGTAGGTGGTCTCTTCTGCAGTTCTTCGCTCAAAATCTCCGCATTCAGCTTAGGACAGATTTCCTGCAAAACAAAGAGAAACTTATATAAAAATTAGCACAAAAAGGCTTTTGGACACACTAAACATAAGGAAATAGTATTAATAATACCGTGAAACCACGGTATATCAACACCCTCAACTTAAATTCGTTGTTTGTCCTCAAGTGACGCACTATGACTCACTACACAATCTTTGTACAATAGTATCCATGTTTTATCCTTTGCAATCATTTGGCTATCAATCCCGATTAATCTCATCACATCTATGCATGCTATCACTATTAGACTTGAATTTTGTGGGATCAGAACATGACACAGACTCACCACGCTCTAACACCTATCCTCTTCAATTTCTCACCGGGGTGCTAACAATTATAGTATTGCAACTAGTGTCCTCACTTTAAAACAAAATCCTCCTTTTTCACACAATAATTTCAGTTTGAGTATAAGGATTACTTTTCAACACTCACTCTCAGAACAAAATCACACTCATTCATACCTTTTGCCATAAGTTTGCCCTTATTTTCACTGCCTTAAGTTCGATATACAACCCTTAGGATCACGATAGGACTTTTTTAGCTAGTAACATAGGCTCAGAGTCAGGTAAGGTATATTTTGGTATACTTTAGTGACTTTTTGCCGTCCTTGACATATCGGCTAAACCTTCCACTGTCTCTCATTTTATCTCGCCCAGTTTCTCATATTCTTTCACCTTGCTATTTTCTCTTCTTTCTTCATTTGTGTAAGTGACTCTCTTCTTTTCTTGCTTATATTTCTTGTGTATTTTTCTTTTTCTTTAATTTACTTTTCATCTAATTCTTGAGTCACTTTACTTTTGTTCTTTCTCTCTCTTTGTTCTTTCTAATCCACTTTCCAGAGCATTCCTCAGAGTAGCCACCCTCAACTCATGGCTTTGCCATGAGTCAAGGTACACAATACCCAAAGTTGGGTCAGGGCCATAACAAAGGTTGTTTATGCATTAGCCACCCTAAACTTATGCTTTTGGCATAAGCTGAGGTGCACATGTCCAAGGAGGGACCAAGGCCAACACATTGTTCCCAGAAAAGATCAATTGGGGTGAAAAAGAAAGGTCAAATTTTAAGCTCAGATTATTTGGATCAAAGAAGGATAAATTTCATTTGGTTTCTTTTCTTTAGGCTAGAAATGGGCTATATTGAATAAGGGCCTATGATCCTTTCCTAATTGTCTATTAAAACTTACTTTTAGCACGACTAACCAGGCAAGTTCTAGCTCAGTACCAATAGTGGACTATTCAAATTTCCTCACACTCACTTGACATCTCATCACTATACCAGATTATCAGACACCTAATTCGAATTTAAGACTTAGGGTAATGCAATGGTGTAACTCTGTTTCATGCTTAGAGCCACACAATTATTAGTTATTATGCCTAGTCATGCATTATTTTCCAGTTTATCAGGATATCATTTTAGCCATCATGCTTCAGACTTAAACTATGTACAAAAGATATAAACATGACGGTTCAACAGAAAAAGTAATCAGTCTTTTGGGGAAAAAGAACACAGGCAAGAAAACCCCAAAAGAGGATAGTGAATTGGGCTACTCAGACTTCACCCTAACACTCACTATCCATTTACCCCACCCCCAACAAAAAGGCATGCAATTGTCCCCAATGCATAAAAATCTAAATACAAGAGTGGTAGGTGAAGCAAACCTGTGGCGCAAAGCGCCGTCGATCAGCAAGATAGTGGGTCCGGTTCCCCGGAACCCACGTCCTCTGCAATATGGACACCCTCAGTGGTGTCCTCTGCAACAACCGCACCATCAATAGTGCCTCCTGCTATCTCCAAAGTGTGGAAGCTAGACGCCCCAGCTGCTAACTCATATGCTCTCATTCGGTTCGCCTCCTCCTCAGCAAGGGAGGCTCTCCTCGCAGCCTCTATATCTCGGCGCTCCTTCTTCCGTGCTCGCGCCTCGTCCTCTGCTAGACCCCTACGCCTCTTGGCACTCTCTCGAGGGGGAGGTGGTGGAATGTCAGAAGTAGCAAAAAGGGCCGCCAACATGGTGTCCTCAGCAGGCTCGAAAGAAGGGGCCTCAGACTCTGGCACCCTAGCCTCTAAGATCGTGTCGATGTATGCACGAAGACTGTCTACTGCAGCCTGAAGAGTCGACACATCCACCGGAGGGGCTGGTCGGTCTAGCACTCTCAACTTAAAGGCATCCAGACGCTGGTTAATCTCAGCGATCTTCCGCTCTGTAAACTGCATCATCTTCCTCTCTAGACGCTCTTCGGACTCAGTAATCGACCTCTGCATCCACGACTGAATATGATGTAGAAGAGTGGCCATTTGTGCCTCTAGTTTTTGGACCCTTGCAAGCGGGACCAGTGCCGATAGAGGGGCTGTGCGAGAGGAGCTCGGGGCTGTCCTACTACCCGGGATAGACTCGATCGGGGTAGTGTCAGTGGACGCCTGTGTAGCTATGCCGGCCTGGGCTACCGTATCAGCAAGATCATCAGCAAGTGGGGGCAGCTCTGGACGGGGCCCTCTGCGTGGAGCCAACTCATTGGCCTCGTCTCTGAGGAGGCCTATGTCTATAGTGCCCTGCGGGGTCTTAAGATGATCTACGTGCCATATGGGCACACCTGCGGACCTGCAAAGGGCAAAGATCATGCACGGGAAAGGGTAGGTAGTAGTGACCTTGAATGCCCTCTCGTGCATGACTGCCTGGAGAAGCCATGCGAAGTCCACCTCGAATCCGGCTATCATCGCCTCCATCAACACTGCTCGATCCCAGGTAACGATGTTATCAGCAGCTGTGGAGGAAAGGCAGTGACGGAAAAGCAGTCACAAGAACTTTGCTGTGAATGTGAGGTTGGCCTTCTTGATGGCCCCCTTCGGCTCAGTCATCCAATCGGCACCCTCTCCATCTACTGATAGGTGCAGGGCCATCCACATCTTAGTGGTCTCTCTTAGTGTTGGCTCGCGCAAGAACTGGCCATCCCTTACTATCTGCCAGCGGTAGTCAAACTCGGCAGTGAGGGGGGTCCGAGTAGCATCTGCACTCTCGCCGTATAGAAACCGGCGGCTGGCTGGCAGGGAAATATCAACCTGTACGCCCCGGACTCGGAGCTGCTCCAGTGGGGCCTATTTAGCGGGGGAATCCCGCCTATCGATCTGTGATCGGAGAGTCGCTACATAGGATGTGTAGAACTCTTAGACCATTTCTTCGCTATATCGTCCCAACGGACGTGCTGTCCACTCCAAGCGATGCCTAGTGAAGAGGTTGTGGATCTCAGGCATCATCGGGAGACTCCATGTAAGTACCCGCCACTCCAAAGTGAGTGTTTGAGTCATCACTCCTTTATCATTCACGAACTTGGCGTCGGAGTAGACTTGAAACTGCTCGTCGACACACCACCGGTTGGGCTAGTCAATGGCTGGGGTGGGGACCTGAGCTGGTGAGCCGGATGTAGAGTCTAAACTGTCAACCTCATCAGACGAGGCCGACGCTTCAGCGGTGGCGGGTGCGGGAACCTCAGCAGAGCCAAAGGCTTCCTCGAACCATGATACTCCTAAGAAGCTAGACGCTCCTTCCTCATTTGTGGCTGACCCAGAGGGTGTACCGGTCAGTGTGCGCTCCTCATCAGACTGGGAGGCAGTGACTACGCCAGATGCCACTTTTTTGGATGTGGCTCTGGGAGCACGTGCAGCACGGGAAGGTGTGGAAGTGCCTGGGGGCACATACTCAGGGTCCCGCTCATCATCAGAGCCGATGATCATGCGTGCAGACGGGGTGATAGACTTTGATCACCCGCGTGCGTAGATTCGGTCTTGCTTGGGTGCCATAGTAGATAGTACCTGCAAAGGATCAATATTAGTACGAGTAGTGGAAAACAAGACAAGCGAAACCATACGAAATAAAACATTAAAAATAGTATGTCATTGCTGTAGAAGCAGTGACACACGACGGGCCAGGTGACGGCTCGTCGTGACTATGACGGATCGTCGTGTGGTCCGTCGTGTTTTACGTAGTCTATGTATATATAGAGAACCTTGAAGGAGAGTCTCTGACTACAATGACGGTATGTGCAGGACGGATTGTCACAGGTATGATGGTCCGTCGTAGATGTCCGTCGTAGGACACTTGAGAAAAAAATGGAGACCCTTAGGAGAGGGGTCTCTGACCGTCATGTAGGATGGACCGTCGTGGGTACGACGGTCCGTCACATGTGTCCGTTGGGAAACACTTGGGAAAAAAAATGAGAGACCCTTAGAAATAGGGTCTCTGTCTAGCATGACGGTTGTGCAGGACGGACCGTCGCGAGTACGACGATCCGTCACATGTGTCCATTGGGACAGGGGTGCTAGGTCTTTTGCAACGGACCCTACGACGTTCCGTCGTAGGTACGATAGTCCGTCGTAGGTACGACGGTCCGTCATCGGGTCTCGTTCTGAATGACAGTGATAGAAATAAGGGTACCCTAAGCATCCCCGATGAACCCACATCAACCTTGTAGTGTTTTGGACCTACATGTGTCTAATCCAACTACCTAGGAAACTAGCAATGCAAAAGCACCTATGTATAGGGTGGTTAACATGGCAATTTTGAACATTTGAAACCTAGGTTAGAGAGAATCGTCTAAAGTAAACAACATACGATGAGGAACTAAGCATAATAATAACTAGTAAAAAAAATGCAAGAGAAATGAGTATAAATTAGAGACACGTACCTTAGAAATGGATAAAAACAAACGCACAAGTACTCGGTGGCAAGGTAGACACTCACAGCAGCAGTTTCCACTAGTAGATAACACTGTAGGGCTTTGGAGGATTGTGAGAGGGCAATAATCGGTGGTTGATAGATGAATAGATTGTGGAAGTTGAGAGGAAAAGATTAATGGGAGAAATAATGAAGTAATGGGGGTGAAATAAGGGGTTGGGGAGTTTAAACGGTCTGATTTTGAGAAAGGGTCCAGCCGGGTCGGGTCGGGTATACCTCATTAATCACGTGATGGTTCCCCGACGATGCTCTGTCACAGATGTGACGACCCCGTCGTTTGTTTTGTCGTGTGTGCCTTAGTTTCAAAATAACAGAAAAACGTACCTGGTACGACGGATGCATACGACGGTCCGTCGCAGGTGCAACGGTCCATTGATGTGTCCGTCAGTGACTGCTGCAGTGTAATTTTCTGCAAAATTTCCTGGTGATGTGCCTGCAAATTTAAAACCCATTAGTAGAAGAATGCTACCATTACTAAAAAGACTATAAATATTGGGTTTCCTCCCAACAAGCGCCTGATTTAATGTCACGGCACGACTAGGGACCCTTGATTACTCAGACTTCATCAAGATGGTATGCCTCTATCACTTTATTCCCCGATGGTTTATGCCCAAAATAGAGTTTTATTCTATCTCTATTCCTCTTAAACCACACTCCCTCCTTGGCTTTTAACTCAACTGCTCCATGAGGGAATACTTGGGTAATAAAGTAAGGGCCAGTCCATTTAGACTTGAGCTTTCCCAGAACACAAGGCACCCCAGAACTGTCTACAAGCACCAAATCCCCAACCATAAACTCTTGTTTTGCATTTTTCTGTTCAGTCTCCTTCTTCATCTATTCTTTGTGTGATACGGCAGATACCGATTGGAGCTCACCACTCTGCCTCATGGTCCTACAAATATTGAACGTCGCTTCTTCATTATTCAACCGAAATGTCATCTGTCCCTTCTCCATATCAACTAATGCTCTACCTGTAGCAAGGAATGGCCTCCCAAGAATAATAGGCACTTCAAAATCGACCTCACAATCAAGAATAACAAAATCAGCCGGAAAGATGAATGACTCCACTTTTACTAGCACATCATGGAGTATCCCTATAGGCCATTTCACTGTCCGATCAGCCATCAGTATCTGCATCGCAGTGGGTTTTGGATCCCCCAAACCCAACTTCTTGTTGATTGAGAGGGGCATGAGATTTATGCTTGCCCCCAGATCACATAATGCTTTCGTAAAATGTAATGACCCAACTGTACAAGGAATAGTGAATGCACCAGGATCTTCTTTCTTCTTTACAAGGGATCTTGTAGCAATAGCACTACAATGTTGCAGTCTATCATCATTCTCGAAAGTGACCGATCTTTTCTTGGTGACCAGATCTTTCATAAATTTGGCATAATCGGGCATTTGTTCTAGAGCTTCTACCAAAGGGACATTGATAGAAAGCTGCTTCAACATTGTTATGAAACGCCGGTATTTACCATCCTCGGTCTTTTTCACTAATTTCTGAGGAAAGGGTGGTGTTGGCCTAGGTATGGGAATTACCTTGATAGGTACTTCTTCATCTTTTCCATTACTTTCATCAGCTTCACCACTACCCTTTACCACATTATCATTATCCTCACTCACATTTTCCTCCGTAGATGGAATTGGGGGTCAATGGTTTGCCTACCACCCCGAGTAGTGATTGTCATACAGTGCGTATCATTCTTTAGATTTTGGACAATGTTGCTAGGAAGAGTGCTCGGTTGCTGTGTGTTCACTGTCGCAGATAATTGGGCCACTTGCAATTCGATCTGTTTAATCGAAATTGCATGTGTATCAACTTTTTGCCCAATACTAGCTAAGTCACACCTCAACTCTTTAATGTGTTCATCACTAGTGTCGAACCTCCTCATCATTTTGTGCTACATATCCTCAACTCGCGCCATACTATCTCCACCATCCCTAGGAGTAACTTCACGATTTTGAGAAGGGACATAGGGCCCATTCCCGTCGTTTCTATTAGCATAGTTACCCCTGTTAAAGTTGTTGTCGCGGTTGTAGTTTCAATTGCGGACATAATGACCCTCACGGTTGTAGTTACCATAGTTCCGACCTTGGTTCCCTTGACCTTGGCGCCAATTATCCTGATTTGAGCCTTGGGCGCTTGGTCGGAAACCCCCTGTCTGCTCATTTACTGCATAAGTGTCCTCCGCATAATAGTACTCATCATTAAGAGGTGGTGGTTTAGCCAAGTAGTTGACTGCATTTATCTTTTCTGCACCCCCTGTGACATGTTTTAGTACCAACCCAAGCTCAGTTCTCATCTGAGCCATTTCTTCCCGAATCTCATCTGCGGCTGGGTTGTGAGTGGACTGCACTGCGAAGGTGTTTCTCCCTGTATCAGACTTCCTAGTACTCTAAGCTTTGTTATTCCGGGAGATTGTCTCTAATTTTTCAGCGATCTCAGCATAAGGGCATTCTCCATAAGATCCACCTGCTATAGTGTCCAACATCGCTTTGTTGTTATCATCCTGTCCCCGTTAGAAGTATTCCTTCAGTGACTCATCATCTATACGGTGATCTGGAACACTTCTCAAGAATGAGGTGAATCTATCCCAAGAACTACTAACTGACTTTCCTGGTAGTGCCACAAAGTTATTCACTCTGTCTTTGTGGTTTAGTTTCTTGGAGACTAGATAGTAGCGTGCTAAGAAGACATCCCTTAGTTGGTTCCAAGTGAAGATTGAATTGTATGGGAGCTCAGTGAACCATATAGTAGCCTCTCCCGTCAGTGAGAGAGGAAACACTCTGAGCCCTATTACATCTAGATCCAAATCAGGCCTCCCCACACAACTTTTACACACTGCCTTACCTTGGCTATATGGGCATGTGGATCCTCATAAGGTAGCCCTGAAAACAAACCTCTGGCAGTGAGCATTTGCATCAGGCTACTAGTTACCACAAAAGTGTGGACTGTGGGTAGAGGGGGCAAGAAAAGTGGCTCATCTGAGTCTGCTATGTTATCATACCCTCTGTAATATGCTTGGGGCCGTGGAACAGGATTTTGTCCCCTCTGCTGATGTTCACCCAGAGCATCAGGTAACATCTGACCATGAAAATCAACCGGATCTGGGATGTTCTGGTTCGGATCCTCATCATTTATTCCCAAGTTTCGATTCATATTGCGCAGTGTACGCTCTAACTCGTGATCGTAGGGAAACAAGGGTTCTCTTCCTCTTCGTGTATTTGGCATACAAGGAGGATAGTTCTGAAAAGAAATCAAAAACAAGAAAACGAAGTAAAATCAAGAAAATATCAACTAAACTATAGTAATAAGTTCAAGTTAATCTAAAAGCTATAATTCCCTGGCAACGGCGCCAAAATTTGATACGCTCAAACTTACTTCTCAAATAAGAAGTAAAGCGGTCGTGTCAAGTAAATAACCCAACTAGTGAGGTTGGGATCGTTCCCTACGAGGAAAATAGTCTAGACTTAACTTCAACCTATTATTACTATTGTTTGGTTAATGACTTTCTTGGAAAGTAAAAACAATAAAGGGGGGTCTCTATTTCTAAATGAGTGAAAATAAATAACGAACTTGAAAGAGACACTTAACAGCTTTGAATGTTGGGTTTTAATCAATTAATCAAAGTAACTAGGGTTTACGTGTTCCCCACAAGTTCATAGCTTGATAACACCAACTATGACAATTCTTTCCTAGTATCTTGCATGCAAAGTGATAAGTTATGTATTTCTAAATCCTTGGTACGGCATCTAGAAAATCTCACTCCGCACCTTGGTCCGGCTACGTGTGTTGCTATCCTAAACCTTATCCTTACCTCATATTAAGCATCGTATTCGATATTTGACTAAGTTATTACCTCGTACCAATCAATACTAGCCTATTAGATAGTATACACTAAATCTATGTTAATAATTCTTTTCCTATTATCTACCTCCTTGGTCCGGCAAGTAGCATTAAGGCGAGTGCTAACGTTGGCCATCCGTTAAAAAGACTATTAAGCGAAAGAATTATTAAAACATGCAAGACACTAATCTAGAATTGTTATTTTAATTAAGGTTTATCTCATTATTTGCCTATGGTTCCCACAACCCTAGTTATGGAGTTTAGTTACTCATAGCCATAAACACAATATTCAAATATATTAAATACGAATTCATGTACTTACGTCAATGAGGAAGAATAAAATCCAAAGTTTGCTTGATTAATCTCCAAAAATCACTTGCAAGAATCTCAAAATCTAACACTAATACACAAAGTATAATAATACGGAGTCTAACTATCTGGTGTCTAACAATACGGAGTTTAACTATCTGGAGTCTAACTATCTGCTGTCTAACCTCAAAAATGAGGTTTTTCGAACTATCTATAAAAAAACAGAAACCTGATTAAACAAGGATTCTAATTGTGGAAATCTGCCAAAATGCGGCTGGGTCGACGGACTTTGTGACGGACCTTCGTGGTAACGACAGACCGTCATGGACTCTGTCGTCCCATACTTGTGCAATTTCTTCTGCTGCTCTCTTCATTCCCCTCGACGGCAAGTATGACGGACCGTCATAGGCACAACGGTCCGTCGAGGGTCTTTGTTCCAAAACACTTCAACTCTTGGAATCTGGGTAGTGGGATCACTTCTCTGAACTTCAAGACGAACCTGCAGGATGGACCGTTAGAAACACGACGGTCCGTCACAAGCTTCGTAATCCCACACTTGGTAAGACTTCCCCATCTTCCTTCAGCAGCTGCACTACGCTTCCACCTACGGACCGTCACAAGCACGATGGACCGTCATAAGCTCCGTAGGTGGTCTCTTCTACAGTTCTTCGCTCAAAATCTCCGCATTCAGCTTTGGACAGATTTCCTGCAAAACAAAGAGAAACTTATATAAAAAAATAGCACAAAAAGGCTTTTGGACGCACTAAACTTAAGGAAAAAGTATTAATAATACCGTGAAACCACGGTATATCAATAAGTAAGAACTTACACAGATATAATTTTCAAAGTTTTTGGTGTATTTTCACTTGGATTGAAAAGCTGCTTCCGATGAACATCGAAAAATTTTCTGAATGCAAAACTAAAACCGATAAACCTAAAGAAAAATCCATATGCCTTCTGATAGGTGTGTGGTTTGATTGTGGAGGAAGTCGCTCCCCAGCTTGCATCCTAAGAGTTTGATACTCCTCTTTGGACTATGTCTCACTTCCCTACTAAGAAAAAGTTCCACATTGTGCTCCATCCTTGTTGATGTCGTCTGCACGATGCTTTTTTGTTATGTTCTGGCACATTTCTTTGGATACACCATTGTCTTGATATTTTGAAGTCACTCTTCGTTTGAAAGTCGTCAGGTATGTACGTTATATGACTGTTTACTCAAAGTAGATGACTAGTGGACATAACACTTCTTTAACTAGCGGCTTGAATAAAATAATAAAGAAAGATCATTTATATAATAAATGTGCATATCTTTGTGGATAAGCATAAACATATTTTCAACTAGATGATAAAATAAAGAAGTATTTAGAGTATAATATAATGAACACTACTTTCAAACCCGTATGTCAATTGACTCATAATTTGCTGAGGACTTGGAGATGTTATTTATTGTTTTGTTCATGATGAACCCTAATAATCTCTGCGACGAGCTGGATGGCTTGACAATAATCCAACTTAAATGAGGTGGATGCTTGATAATCCAAGTGTAACGAGATGGATGACTCGATAACAGTCCAACTGTAACGAGGTGGTTGACTCGATAATATTCCATCGGTAACGAGGTGGATGCTCTATAATATTCCAACTATAATAAAGTAGATGATTCAATAATATTTCAATTTTAATGAGGTAGATTTTTATGACCCGAGAGTACACCCTAAAAGAAACAAAATTCTCGAATAATGGCACAACGTACTTAACCTCTCGGAGGTCTTGTACAAGCCCTTTGACATCATTCATTGCATACATATATGAAAAGTAGTGCAGAATTAACACTCTTCACACGAAATAGTAATACTTCAAAATATCTTGTTCACAAAAAGTCATAAGGAATAAGACTAAGTCTCAAAATCTCCATCTTAGACACGCGAATATTTTGGGACACGACTCATACATCAAAATATAGAAATGTCTATCTCTATTACAATACTTTTAACAATGAAAACTAAACATAGTGATGTCCTAGAATATATTGAAGGCATACCCCAACTTTGCTTGAATGAAAACTACTCCAAGCTTTCACTTCAAAGACTTCTGTCAAATTTCACCTACACCTTTAGAGATTAAAAAAATATATGGAATTACTACATTAGAATGCACCTAAGTATGGTGACATGCAATTAAAATCATGTTAAAAGGACATTTGTATAAAACATTCTCTTTTAAGTACAAGTATAAGAGACCACATTAAGTAAACATAAGCACATATAGTCACATTCCACAATATATCATCAAGATCACATAAATATGAAACCCTCCTACCAAAGGTTATTCTAAGGCTTACTTGAGTGATTTGTGAAGCGACCGCCCATACAACCCCTTCACACGCACCAAAGTGATCCTAAATATTACCTAAGATAAGATTATCCCCATTTCATACATTTAAGTCCCTACCTTGAATTACGCTAAGACTCACCTAAGTAAGGCAGAAAGGGACCTCCCATACACCCTCTCCAAGCCTATCGAAGAAATCCTTAAAGCTAATCTATTTAAGTACATTTTCATTAACATGCACTTAAATTAAGTCATTATGTTCATTATGTTCACATATTGGTATTGGAGAAGACCTAGGGAACCAACATACTAACATCTTCAAATCTTACCTGTGTCATGTCTAGATACCGTCCCATTCCACTAAATAAACTTCGTAGACCTTATCCAACACTAGCATATATCCCACATGATGAGAATAGACAATAACTGACATATACCATACTATCTAGTCATGGAATCCGGAGTCTTCCCTACTCCGGTGGAGGGTAATCTACTTGTCAAGGGTAGAACTATGACACACCCCATGTAGGCACATGGTGAAGGAATGTCAAGGGTTTGTTTGTACTCTAGTGTCATATAAAGAAGATCCACTCCCCAAGCATATTATCTTGGTGCTAGCCTTTGTTCTCATAGATTAATTCAGTAAAGAAGCATATGAACAGGCACCATATAGAAGTCATAACCTAATCATATTACACGTTACCAAAAAGGGGTCCACTAGGGCTACCACACAATTATCAAATAAAATAGCTCAATGATATTCTTAAGGATGATTTCATGTCGTTCCACTCAGCCAACCCCTAAGTCCATCATTCACATAAGAAGGATACAGTTACGTCTTTCAATTTCAAGGATATCATAACATTCTTTCTAAAAGGTTCCACACAAATGACCTTCTTAACTATATTCAATATCATATTCCATTATACATACACATTCATGACAAAGGTGTTTTAGTCTACTAAGTCAAGAGTCATATTCATATTCTTCATGTATTAAGTAAGGGACATACGTCTACCAACACTTCATTGTCATCTTATCACATGTACAATATCATTTATGTAGCACATAGGGTCAACCAAGTATACTTGCATGTCGCCCTACGGACTTCTATAGAAATATCATCATAGTTCATCATAAGACTCATATAGTTAACTAGAAAGACTCACACTCCAGCATCAAGAATACATATGTAATGCGTCACTATAACCTATCATGATCAATTATAATCACTTAGAAGAACACATACTTTGACTTCACATATACACATAAGCCATATAGACCTTCATAATGATCGCATATCCAAGTTGTATCATGAAAGTATCATAATTTATAAAGTAATGTCAATGAGGACACATTCTTTCACAATTCATAAAGTAATGCCGACGAAGACACATTATTCACAAGTATAGCACATAAGATCCGCCACCATAAGTGGACCATACCAAATATCACCATTGATACACCAATACTACAAAAAATAGGGAAGGTTAGTTCAACATACCACCATTCCATCTACAACAACTCCAATCCATAGCCAATTAGACCAATTCAATCCGTAAAGGCTCTTACCAATTGTCGTTGTAACTAATTCTATCCGATAATCACAATATACAATGATACGAGACAATAAAATATGAAGTTTATCAATGTAGGACATCCTAATTACAATTATATTGTTCTTCTTACATAATTCAATAGCCTAAATCATACTACACAAGAAATCAATACAATTGAGGCATGGTCAAATCACCCATAATATAGCCAAAATAAGGATTTTATGATTTACATGGGTTCATAGGAATTTTGATTTAAAATCATTCAGTTAACCTTAATTCAATTATAAATAGTTGATTCAAATTTATGCAAGAACTCATGGCTAGATATCAAAATAGGACAATTCATCTTTTTAGAAGTATAGAAAATCACTTTGAAGATTGGATCCTTGAAGAAAGAAGATTCAAGGATGAAACACTATACCTTAATGGAGATTATCCACGAGATTGAGATAATGTTGATTGAGAAATCAAGCTCCAAGCTCCAATCTCCCTTCAAACTTCAATGAAGTTCCTGAGAGTTCTTTTTTGGGTTTGGGATTTTAATTTTGAATAATGACTTGGCTCAGAGTTCTAGACTTATAAAACTACTTGAAATACCCAAAAAGCACTTAAATATATTTAGAACATTAGGTGAATTTCCCAAAGCAACCCAGCCTTGGGCGAGACACTTGCAGAGGTGTCAATCGATGGTTCCTATTAATGCCACATAGATCCATCGACGGTCCGTGCTAACAATCTGTCGTTTGGATCAGAGACTCTGAAATTGGGAGCCTAATATCCGTAGAATAAGTGTCCACCTACTCCCGAAACGACGGGGCGTTAATGGACCTAGGGTCCGTTGATTGCCTCTCGTTGGGTTGACTAGTTTTTGACAGCTTTTTCTCACAAGTTGGGTCCTCCTAAAAGTCTTTTTGCTTTGTCCTTGGGGAGTCGTGCTGAGACTTTTGCAATTAAAATACACTCATATACAATTTAGGAACCTCTTACGTCAATTTCAACTAAACAAACATGTAAAACATGCGAAGGCATACCTAAAATACAAGAATGTTTCAAGGCAAAACATTCGAACGTCATGGACGTTCTTGGACGTTTGACCTCCAAACTTAACCAAACTTTAGACACTGACTCTAAACATCATTATAAACCATTTTAGGACTTGAAGACCTCATGACACACGTGTTAGGATCTAGATTTACCTATGTCATTTTAGAGGTGTTACATTCTCCACCACTTGGACAACATTCGTCTTCGAATGACAGTTGCTTCATTTTAAGCACTTTCTAAAGATAAGAGATTCAATACTAGATGAAAACAAAATTTAACCAATGTTCCAAAATCTTTACAATGAACACCAAAACCTTATAGTGAAACATGCTCAAATACTCCTTAATTCATCTTTTAAGAAATTTATGATGAAAGTGTGACAAAATGAGAGACAAAATCATATAAACTCATTTTACAACATAAACATAACTTCATAAAATGTACAATGCAAGGAATCAATGGAATTCAATTTCAACTAGACTTCTAAACACCATGCAACATGCACATGCTATTATGACATTTTATCTCTCAAGCTTGAATTGAAAAGAGAGAAGAGACAAGAAATCACAACTCCACTACTCACTATACTCCCCCACGTAGAGGGAACTCATATCTACAAAAGAGATAAAACTATAACTTACCGGCATCATCATCCAAATTTGCTCACATAGCTTGAAGAACATAGAAGTAATTCCTCTATGGAGCACCACCTTCCGAAACACTTGGAGGAAATTACTTAGCTTCTCTTCCTCTATCTGCAATAGTAGGACATTCCCTCACAGTATGACAATCCTTACCACAACCAAAGCAACCTCCGGTACCGACAAGACATTTCCCAAAGTGCTTCTTCCCACAAGTAGCACAAGTATGCTTAACTCCTTGAGAACTAATACCACCTTCACCTGTTACCTTAGGAGCACTAGGTCTATCATGGTTTGGAGGCCTTTTCTTAAACCTAGGTTGGTTTCACTCATTGGATCTACCCTTTTCAAATTCCTTGAAATTCTACTAAGATTGGACTCCTCAATGGATTGAGCATACACCATAAGTCTAGACAAGTTCATGTCATTATGGATCATGGTTGTACGACATTCTTTTTTCACAAGGTCATCAACACTGGTCACAAGCCTACTCATCTCATCCCTAGGGTTAGACACCAAGGATAGAGCATACCTAGACAACAAGGTAACCTTCAAAGAATACTTTTCTACACTCATGCTCCCTTGTCTAAGGTTAATGAACTACTCAACCTTCACCTCTCTCTTCTCACGGGGAAAGTATTTCCTAAGAAAGCTTCCTTAAACTCTTCCCACTCTATAGGACACGACTCAACTAGCCTGTTATCTTTCCATTGAGTGTACCACACTTGAGAAACATCCCTCAATGGGTACGAAGACAACTCCGCCTTCTCCCTAGAAGTCACCCGCATAGAACTCAACACCTTATACACAACATCAAGAAAATCTTGGGGATATTCTCCCACCTTAGATCCAACAAAGATAGGTAGATTTATTTTCACAAAGTCCCTCAACCTATAGGTCATGGTACTCTTCAAAAGATTCACCTTAGGCTCAATACCCCTATTCGTATGAGTTTTCATGGCTCTGGATAAATAAAGTAAAGCCTCTCTAATCTCCCTATTGGTCATGTCCCGGGGAATCACCAATACCTCATTACCTCTACCTATAATATGGACTTGATCACCTTGGGGAGGAACTTGAGCATCTTGGGTAACTTAAACTCATTGTGGATCCAATCCACCTTGGGGAGTTCCCTTATACACTCCTTCCTCTTCGAACCTTTTTGTGGCCATTCTTCTTGTATTTATATCCTAAAAACACAATAGAAGAGATTAGTAATAGACACTTATAAATTCAAATTTATTGGCATGACAGAAGAGTGATGAAGAAAGTGAAGCTCTATCATCCTATAGCCTCTCGCTCATAGATGTTTTGCGACTCAAACAAGATGAAAAAGGCTCTACTAGACATGGATTTAATGAGACTTTGGATTCCTAAGACTACTTCAGAACCTATGCTTGGATACCAAGTTTTTTACGATCCGAGAGTGCACCCTAGAAGAAATGTTATTCTTGAATTGTGGCACGGCGTACTTGACCTCTCGGATATCTTGTACAAGCCCTTTGACATCATTCATTGCATACATATATGAAAAGTAGTGTGGAATCAAACTCTTCACACGAAATAGTAATACTTCAAAATATCTCTTTTATAGAAAATCATAAGGAATTAGACTAAGTCTCAAAGTCGCCATCTTAGACACACGAATATCATGGGGCATAGCCTATTCATATAAATATATAAATATCTAAGTTTATTACAAAACTTTTAACAATGAAAACTAAACATACTGATGTTCTGGAATCTATTGATGACATACCCCAACGTTGCTTGATTGAATACTAATACAAGCTTCCACTTTAAAGACTCCTATCAAATTCCACCTACACCTTTAGATATACAAAATATATATGGAATTAGTACATTAGAATGCATTAAGTATGGTGACATGCAATTAATCATGCTAAAAGGACATTTGTATAAACATGCTCTTTTAAGTACAAGTATAAGAGACCACAATAAGTAAACATAACAACATATAGTCACATTCCACAATCTATAATCAAGATCACTTCAAATCGCATAAAGATAAGATCCCCCTAATAAAGGTTATTCTAACCCATACAACCCCTTCACACACACCAAAGTGATCCTAAAAATTACCTAAGATAAGATTATTCCCATTTTATACATGTAACTCCCTACCTAGAATTACTCGATTATTCCCATTTTATACATGTAACTCCCTACCTAGAATTACTCTAAGATTCACCTAAGTAAAACATGGATGGACCTCCCATACACCCTCTCCAAGCCTGCCTAAACAATCTTTAAAGTTACTCTAGATAAGTACCTTTTCATTAACATGCATTTAACTTAAGTCATTATGTTCATTAAACCATTTAAGATACATTCAACACTTAAAAACTTTCACATATTGTTATTGGAAAAGACCTAGGGAATCTACATGCTAACATCTTCAAAGACTACTCCTGTAATGTCTAGATAGCGTCCAATTTCACTACTTAAACTTCATAGACTTTATGCAACACTAGTATGTATCCCACAAGATAAGAAAAGGCAATAACATACATAGACTACACAAATTTGGCATGGAATCCAGAGTCTTCCCTACTCCGATGGTGGGTGTTCTACTAGCCATGGGTAAAACTAGGACACATCCCATGTAGGCACATAGTAAAGAAATAACATGGGTTTGTTTTTACTCTAATCTTATCTAAAGAAGAGTCACTCGCCAAGCATATTCTCTCAGTGCTAGTCTTTGTTATCATAAAATAATTCAATAAAGGAGCATATGAAGAGGTATCATATAGAAGTCGTAACCAAATCATATTGTACCTTACCAAAGGGGATCCACTAGGCCTGCCACACAATTGTCAAATAAGATAGCTCAATGGCATTCTTAAGGATGATTTCATGTAGTTCCACCCACCCAACCCCTAAGTCCATTATTCACACAAGAAGGATACCGTTACAACTTTCAACTTAAAGGATATCATAACATTCATTCTAAAAGGTTCCACATCAATGACCTGTTTAACTATATTCAAGATCATATTCCATCATACATACACATTCATGACAATGTTTCTTTAGCCTACTAATTCAAGAGTCATATTCATATTTGTCATGTATCAAGTAAAGGAAATAGGTTCAATAAAACAAGACACACTTTATTGACATATTATCATATGTACAATATCATTCACATAGCACATAGGGTCAATTAAGTATACTTGCAAGTCACCCTACACACTTCTATACAAACATCATCATAGTTCAACATAAGACTCATATAGTCAACTAGGAAGACTCACACTCTAACATCAAGAATACAAATATAATGCATCACTATAGCCTATCATATGATCAAATATAATCACTAAGAAGAACACATACTTTGACTTCACATATACACATAAGCCATATAAACCTTCACAATGATCACATATCCAAGTTGTATCATGAAAATATCATAATTTATAAAGTAATGCCAATGAAGCCACATTCTTTCACAATTCATAAAGTAATGCCGACGAGGCCACATTATTCACAAGTATACCATGTAAGCACCGACACCATAAGTGGACCATACAAAACATCATCATTGATGCACCAATACTACACAAAATAGGGAAGGTTAGTTCAACATACCATCATTCCATCTACAACAACTCTAATACATAGCCTATTCAATCCACAAAAGGCTCTTACCAATAGCCATAGTTAACAATTCAATCAAATAATCACAATAAACATTGAATCAAGATAATACAATATGAATTTCATAAATTTCGGACAGACTACTACAATTCTAAAATTCTTCTTACATAATTCAATATCCTAAATCAAACTATACAAGAAATCAATACAATTGAGGCATGATCAAAATCACCCAAAATATAACCAAGATAAGGATTTTATGATTTGCATGGGATCATAGGAATTTCAATCTAAAATCATTCAATTAACCTTAATTCAATCATAAATCATTTCTTCAAAACGTCATATGCAAGAACCCGTGGCTAGATATCAAAATAGGACAATTCATCTTTTGAGAAGTCTTGACGATCACTTCGAAGATTGTCTCCTTGAATAAATAAGACTCAAGGATGAAAAATCATACCTTAATGAAGATTATCCACGAAACTGAGAGAAAATTGATGTATAAATCAAGCTCTAAGCTCCAATCTCCCTTCACGATTCAGTGGAGTTCTTGAGAGTTATTCTTTGGGTTTGGGGTTTTGATTTTGAGTAATGACTTGGCTAAAGGTTCTAGACTTATAAAACTGCTTAAAATAAAAATAAAAGCCTTTAAATACCACCCAAACCATATTTATAATACTAGGTGAATTTCCCAAAACACCTTGTCCTTGGCCGAGACACTTACAAAAAACTTGCAGGTGTCAATCGACGGTTCCCACCGACGCTACGTAGATCCATTGATGGGCCGTGCTGGCAATCTGTCGATTGGATTAGAGACTCTACATTTTGGATCTTAAGCACTAGAATAAGTGTCAACCTACTCCCTAAACTACGGGGCATTGATGAACATATGGTCCGTTGATTGCCCCTCGTTGGTTGGACTAATTTTGACAACTTTTTTACACACGTTTGGTCCTACTCAAAGACCCTTTGGTTGGTCCTTGGGGATTCTTTCCTATATGTTCCAACTAAAATACACTCATATAAAAGTTATAAACCTCTCACATCAATTTCAACTAAAACAAACACGCAGATAATGCAAAGGCATACCTAAACATACAAGCATGTCTCAAGGTAAGACTTTCGAATGTCATAGACGTTCTTCGACATTCGACCTCCAAACATCACCAAAATTTAGAAACTGCCTATAAAACTCATTATAAAACATTTTAGGACTTTAATACCTCATGACACACGTGTTAGGATCTAGTTTCAACTTAATCATTTTAGAGGTGTTACATGGATGCTCGATAATATTCCAATTGTAACGAGGTGGATGGCTCGATAATATTCCAACTGTAACGAGGTGGATGCTCGATAATATTCCAACTATAACGAGGTGGATGACTTAATAATAGTCCAATTGTAACGAGGTGGATGACTCGATAATATTCCAACTGTATATGAGGTGGATGCTCGATAGTATTCCAATTGTAACGAGGTGGATGACTCGATAATATTCCAACTGTAACTAGGTGGATAACTCAATAATATTCCAATTATAACGAGGTTGGTGATCTGATCCATAATATTTTAAATATAACGAGGTGGATGCTCGATAATATTTCAACTGTAATGAGGTGGATGTATCGACAATAGTCCCATATAGTTCAAAAAAATAGGAACCGAAATGGACAAAAAATATAGGAACCACTTATGGGGTGGATCGCCCAACAAGACTATACACAAAAGCATTTGATCAGCCAATCAAAATACATAATTCCCTTATGGGGTGGATACCAAACAAATATGAAATCTTGACATTGTCAAGAAACACGTATGCATAAATTGCTATGTGACAATCATACTAAAAGAACTAAATTGATGTATATGCATGTCACGACTACGATTCTCTTTAAAAGAAGGAATTATCGAGGTGAATAACTTAATTCTTTCATATGAAGACTAAAGTCACTCTCGTTTTCTTTGATAAACTCAACAAAATTTGAGTTTGTTGCTGACATTTTCAATCAACATCGAAAACTTGTAACGATTTGATAACTTTGACTATCATTGAGATATTGCAGTCACTAACATTTTCTATCAACTCCCGACCTTGAACTTCTAAAACCATTTGAAGCATTTATTAGAAGATGAAATCGTCTCCCTATCGATTTCCTTTTTTTATTGAAACTCCCCAACCGATCCTCTCTAAAACTTAATCCCCCCCCTGTTGTGACAAAAAGAGATGAATATTAGATGGAAATTAGGGGGAAATGGTTGCAATTTAGAATTTTGAATTTGAATTCATATGACATTTTCGAGGCAATAGTGAAAAGAATTTGAAAAATCCCTTAACATAGGGAAAGAGGAGGGCGACGTGATGGCTGCTGCAAGCTCTGATGTTGATCGGATTAGCAGCGGAATATAGTCGTGTTCCTTGGTTACAGAAGAAGAAGAAAACATGGGGGTCGATTGGTATTTGCTGATTGTTGCTGGGTTTTGTATTTTGATAGGTTTTCTTTTTGTATTGTAGTAGGGATTGAAAGTTATGAAATTTCGGTGGAATGATGAACGAATCAAAGGTTCAAGCCAATGTTGGCTGATAATCGACCCATTTATGGTCTTCTATATGAGGTAAGGGTCATATTGGAATTTATAATTTGTCCCTATAGCCAATTGAATTTTAAGAATTAAGTCAAATTGAACTTAATTAGTAATTCGGCTACAAATTAAATAAGATGAATAAAATAGATTAATTATTAAGATTCTTAATCTTAATGAAATAAAATAAATAATTTCATTAAAACAATAAAACTTTAATGCAAACTAATTAACTCAAAATAATAAACTATTAAATAATTAAACAAATAAACCAAATATTTAATCAAACAAAATCTTTTGAGACGATTTTCAAATATTTATAAAATATACTAATTATATACATAATTATCTAAAACATATATCTAATCTAAAAATTATAAAAAGTGACAACTATTTAAAATAACTTGAAAAATATTTTAAATTTTACAAAGTAAATTATTTCTAATCATTTGTAATCTAAGAAACTCGACGATTAATTTATATTATGGAGGTCCAAAATTGGGTGTCAACACTACCCATAGATAAACTACAAAAAGCATCAGCAACAACATTAGTCTTACCTGGGTGATATAGAACAATAATGCCATTATCCTTGATTAACTCCAACCACCCCCTCAGTTTGAGATTAAGATCTTTCTAAATGAAAAAATCCTAAAGACTCTTGTGTTCAGTGAAGAGAAAAACATGACCACCATATATATACTGACACCATATTTTTAAAGCAAATAATACAATAACAAACTCAAGATCATGAGTAGGGTAATTCTTCTCGTGAATCATTAGTTTTCAAGAGGCATAAGATGTGACTTTGCATAATTGAATCAATACACAGCCAAGCCCAATTATAAATTCATTATAATATACAAAAATTCCTTGTATATCCTCCGGTAGGGTCAACACCGAGGCAATAGTTAACCAGGTTATGAATTCTTGAAAGCTTTTTTCACAAGATTTACACCACTGAAACTTCGATGTCTTTTGAGTCAACGTTGTCAGCGGGAAGAAATTTATAAGAACCCTTGACAAACCTTATAATAACCAACCAATGCTAAGAAACTTCATATATTAGTTGGGGATGTGGTTTGGGGCTAGTTCTACACATCTTAAATCTTTCAAGTGTCAGCTCAAATCCCTTCACCAGATTTAATGTGGCCTAAGAGCGCCACAGAATCAAGATAAGACTCACACTTGAAAACTTTAACATACAACTCTGTATCTTTGAGAGTTTGGAGAACTATTTAGAGTTGACTTGTAAGATCCTCCCCATTCCTCGAATAAATAAGAATGTCATCAATAAACACAATAACAAACATGTCAAGGTATGTCTTAAATACTAAGTTCATAAGATCCATGAACATTGTAGGTGCGTTGGTTAACCCAAAAGACATATCAAGGAACTCATAATGATCATAATAGATCTTGAATGTTGTCTACAGAATGTCACTTTTCTATTATTCACAACTAATGATACTAAGATCTAAGGTCGATCTTAGAGAAGTAAGTGACACCCAGAGTTGATAAAAAATATCATCAATTCTTGAAAGAAGATATTTTTTCTTTATGTTGACCTTATTCAATTGGTGGTAGTCAATACACATCCTAACAGAACAATATTTCTTCCTAAAAAATAATACTTAAGCGCCCCATGGTGAGACAATAGGTAGAATTAAACCATTATCAAGAATATCCTTCAACAGTTCTTTTATATCTTTTAACACTATTTCATCCATTCTATATTTAGAATAGAGATAAGTTGAGTATGAGGAAGAATGTATGCACTGTCACAGCCCTAAAAATGAAATAGGTTAAACTAGAGCCTATAATGTGTATCATGAGTTAATACGGTGTTAAAATTATGAATATTAGCATTAGAAGTCAGTTTGTACAGTTTGGAAGTGAAACGTCAAGGAATGACCAAGACGTTTGGAAAGTAGTTGTTGTATGTGCTAGTGTGCCTTTGAATGTTTTACATTATGTTTTGTGTCTAAATTGATACGAGAGGACTCTAACACTTAGTTTAACATGGTTCGAGTTAAAAATTATGGGTAAGACTCCCTAAGGACCAACTTAAGGGTCCTTGAGAAGGACCCAAATCTTGGAAAGAAACTGCCAAAAGGCAGTCCAAACCACGACCACCAAACGTGCCCCTTGGTTTGAATGAAGCTTCGTCGACTGCGGATGTGTTTCCACACTTAGTTGTTGGATATTAGCACCCATTTTGGGGTTCTCTGAACAAAATCACGCACAGCAGGACGAGTCGTGGTTTAGGTGACGGCCAGTCGATGCAACCGTCGTTTGACACCTCCAATTTTCTGTAGGTGTCTCAGCCAAGGGGAGGGTGTTTTGGAAAATTCACCTAATGTCCTAATTAAGTCCTAGAATATTAATTTAGATGTTTTTTTAGGTATTTTCAGTTAGTTTATAAACCTATATTAGACCTTCATTTTCCAAATCAAAACCCAATATCAAATTAAGTTATCTCTAGACTTCATTGAAGCTTGAAGCAAGGTCGAAGTTAGGTTTGAAGTTCTTCATTGATTTATACATCATTTTTGTTTGTAATTACTCATTAAATGTATGTTTTTTCATTCTTGATTCTTCTTCCATTAAAGAAGAAAATTTTCCAAAGGCTTTTCAATGATTTTCCAAAACCTTACAATCTTATTTTGAATTCTAAGCATGGGTTCTTGCATGAAACGGTTTTAAGTGATGTTTTATGGATTGGTAAATGTTAATTGAATGTTTTGAGATCACAAATCTATAAGCCCATGTATTCCATGAATTTCAAATTTTGGCTCTAAAGTGGCTGAATTGATCATGGCTTAATTGTATTAAATTCATGTGTAGATCGTATTGGGATATTGAATTATGTATTAATCAGTGTTAGAATTTTTCATAGATTGCTTTAAAAGGTTTACATATATATTTACTATTGATTGATCATTGATATGAATGAATTGTTGGCCTAGTCTTGTATTCATTATTAATGTAAAGATCTCTTGTTATGCGTATTTGTCGGAAAGGCTAAGGAATGGTTAATATGGATATTAAAGGTGGTGAATTAACCTAATTCCTTTGTTTATTATAGAATTTATATTGAATTATCATTGATTGGTATGCTCCACTTATGGTGGCGGTGTTTAACTATTATATATGTTATAAACATGGCCTTGTCGACATTATTAAGTGAACTATAGTATGATCATTATATGGTATATGTGAAGATATAAATTTAATGTACTAAAGAGATGATCTTGTATGGGTAGTATAATGATATGATTGAATGCATTGCTTCTCTAATTGATGATATATGATGTGAAGGACTAGGGAGAGCCTTTATATAATGATGATGTATGTTGTGGTATAGACTAGTTATCCCTACTTGGTACATGAAAAGTATTGATTGAATGAAAAAAAGAAAGTCTAGAATCGGTAGACCTAAGTTGGTTCCCTTCTTTGAATGATTAAATAAGTTATTCTAGAGTATGTACTGAACCGGTTTCTTCTTGATGAGTCTAGAACCCTAAGTTAATGTGAGAGCTTGAGTAATATAAAGAAGGTTAATGATAACTTTTGGATCGGTAGGTTTAAGGTGCCCTTCGAAAGAGTAGTCAAGTGAGATATCCTAATAGAGCTTGGTTGGCAACCCTAGTGGACCCACCCTTGAAAGAAAAAGTATAATGAGTTGGTAGGACTTAATGATGGTACCTTCTCTAATACACCTAGATAATTAAATACTCCATAAGAAACAAATCAAAGCATGAGAGGATATGCTTTTGGTAGTAGATCTACTTGAGTAAGAGAATAGACAAAAAACAATCCCTTGATATCCCTTAACCATGTGCCAATATGGGATGATTACTAGTTCTACCTTTGGCAAGAAGAACACCTTTCACAGTATGGGTTCCTTTATGACACCGGATTCCATACCTAAATCGTGTGATCTATGTCGTTTAGTGCATATTCTCATCACATGGGATGCACATTCTAGTATTTGAGAAGTTTTACAACGTGTAGGTAGTGGAATGGGACACCATCTATACATAGAACGAGTAGGCTTTGAAGATGCTAGGATGAGTTCCCTAGGTCCTCCAAGACAATTATGTGACGTCCCTAATTGATTGATTGTATTTTAAATGACTATAATATATAAGGTTCTCTTACTATAGAATGTATAATTGAAAGTTTCTTGTCTAGGGTAGCTTTGAGAATTACTTAGGTGTGCTTGAAGAGGGTGCATGGGCGGTCTCTTCATGTCTTACTCAAGTGAGTTAGAGTAACATTAGTTAGAGGATCTAAAGGAATGATTAGGCTTATTTGGTGAATGTTGAAAGTCTCTTATATATGGTGGTTGAATTTTTATGTGTCTTTTAAACTCTTATGATGAAGATTTCTATCAAAATAGCATGAAAGCATATAATAAAGTAAATTTCTATTTTAATATGGTTTTCTTGCATGTTCACCATACTTAGTGTATTCAATGTGCTAATTCCATATGTTTTCTATGTCTACAGATGTAGGTGGCAAGTGAGGATATTCTTAGAAGTTGAAACTTGGGAATAACATTCTCTTAAGATGGGTATATCGTCATACATTCGAGGATATGTATTATGTTTTAGTTCCTTTTTCTAAAATATTTTATGGTATACTATTAGTTGTTTTTTCCGAATTGATGTAGGGGCCGGGACCGTATAGTATTATATGTGTCTAAGATGGCGTATGTTCAGACTTAGTTCTTTCTTATGTTTTATTAAAAATTTGGAATATTGTTGTGAAAAGATTTAAATCCACACTACTTTTCATATATATGGGATGAATGATGTCTGAAGGCTTGTATAAGACCTCCACGAGGTCGAGTATGCCTTTTAAAGACCTGGGGGTGCTCTCGAGTAGTTAAAATCTTTGTATCAGAGCATGAGGTTATTAAGTCATCTTTAGGATTCAAAGTCTCATAAATCCACGTCTAGTAGATTTTTGTTCATCGGTGGTGAGCCGCGACACATCTATGAGTGAAAGTCTATAGGGTGATAGAAGCTTAATTTTATTCATTACTTTTGTATCGTGTAGAGTTCTATAAGTTTATTTTCCTAATATTTTCTCTTGTGTTTATAGGATATGAATACAAGAAGGACTCCTACAAAGAGATTGGATGAGGAAGTGGTGAATGAGGGAGTTCTTTTCCAAGTTGAACAAGTTCCCAAGGTGTACAAGTTTCTCAAGTTGAACAAGTCCCTATATCTAATCAAGGGAATGAGGTTCCGGCGGTTCCCCCGAACATGACTAATGAGGAGGTTAGATGAGCTCTTGTTGCCCTAGCACGAGCTATGACGACCTAAGTGAATCGAGATGTAGGGCCTAGAAAGAATGCTCTTGAGAGTACCATGACCTCTAGATTGAAAGACTTTGTAAGGATGAATCCTCCTACCTTTCTTGTCTCTAAGGTGGGAGAGGATCCCCAAGCCTTCTTGGACGAGATGTAATAGTGCAGACTATGTGGGTGGCTTTTTGGGAGAAGGCAAAATTGGTTTTGTACCAATTTAAAAGGTTGCTCAAGTCATGTACACACAATGGAAAGATAGTAGGTTAGTTGAAACGGGACCTATAGAATGGGAAAAGTTTAAGGAAGCAATCTTAGAAAGATACTTTCCCCGTGAAAAGAGGGAGGTTAAGGTTGAGGAGTTTATAAATCTTAGTCTAGGTAATATGAGTGTGAAAGATTATTTCTTGAAATCTACCCTACTGTCTAAGTATGCTCCATCTTTGTTCTCTAACCCTAGAGATGAGATGAGTAGGTTCTTGATCGGTGTATCCGACCTTGTGAAGGAAGAGTGTAATACTACAATGCTCCATGGTGACATGACCCTATCTAGGCTTATGGTGTATGCTGAATCTATTGAAGGGTCTAATCTTGGGAGGAGATATAGAGATGCTAAGAGGGGAAGAATGTCAAGGTCAACCTAGGTTTCATAAGAGGACTCCAAATCAAGATATTCATTGTACTCCTTATGATAACTTTGAGGGAGGTCGTGGTTTCCACATTGATAAACCTACTTGCTCAAATTGTGGAAAGAATCACTTTAGGAAATGTTTAGCCGGTACTAGTGGGTGATATGGTTGTGGAAAGGATGATCATACGATGAGAGATTGTCCTACTATTGTAGCTAAAGGGAGAGAAGACAAGAAAGCTCCTAGTGAAGGTATAGTTTGTATTCCTCCAAATCGTTGTCATTTCTATCACCTCCAAGCTTAAGCAATTCCGGATGAAGGCACTAGTAAGTTTAGTATTCTCTTTTAGGTTTTGATGGGTTTCTTCTAAGTGGGAGAGAGTATAGTGAATAGTTGGACTGATGAATTTTGTCTCTTCTCTTCTATTTTATTCAAGATTGAGAGTTAGAACTTTTAGTAGCATGTCGCATGTGTTTAGGATTCTAGGTGAAAATGAATTTCATTGATCTCCTGTCATTGTGTGTATTTTCATGAGGTTATGTTTATATGGTAAATTGGGTTCAAATGATTTTGTCTTCCGTATTGTTATGCATCTATAATGAATTACCTAAAATGTTGCATGAGTGGACTTGTAAAGCATGCTTAACAGTGAAGTTCCTGAAATTATTGCATAGATGTGTTTTATGATATCTTTGCATAATGTTCTTAGAATTAACGTGATACCATGATGATATGTGAAAAGGAAGTTCCTCCTATGTAAACTGAAAATGTGGAGTCTCATTGCATGATAAGTTGTAGATGTTGTTCCTACATTATTGTTGTGTTTTGAGTTTCTTGATTATGTGAAGTTGATTTTCATCCTATATATATGTATTGTTTTATGATGTGGAATGTTTATGAGCTGCTAGTCTCGAGTCTTTATCTCTTGTAAGTGTTGAAAGTGTTTAAGTGTCATTCGAGGACGAATGTTTGTCTAAGTGCGGGAGAATGTCATAACCCTCACAGTGAAGTAGGTTAAACCAGATCCTATCATGTGTGTCATTATCTACTAAGGTGTTAAAACTATAAATATTAGCATTAGAAGTCGGGTTGTACAGTTTGGAAGTCAAATGTCAAGGAACGACTAAAATATTTGGAAACTAGTAGTTGTATGTGCTAGTGTGCCTTTGCATGTTTTACATTTTTTTTGGAGATTAAATTGATAGGAGAGAACTATAACACCTAGATGAACATTTTTAGGGATGAAACGTCCAATAAGACTCCTCAAAAACCACCCTAAGTGTCCTTGAAGAAGACACAAACCTTGGCAAGAAACTACCAAAAAGCAGTCCAAACCACGACCACTAAACAACGCCTCTTGATTTGAATGAGGACCCGTCGATTGGGAGTGTGAATCCACACTTATTTGTGATATATTATACCCCATTGGAGTCTCTGACCAAAACCACACCCAAGAGAACGGACCATGGTTCAGGTGAGTGCCTGTAGATGCAACCGTCGATTGACACCTAAAATATTTTGCAGGTGTGTCCGCCAAGTGGAGGGTGTTTTGGGAAATTCACCTAATGTCCTAATTAAGTCCTATACACTTAATTTAGATGTTTTTTGGTATTTTAAGTGATTTTATAAACCTAAAACCTAAATTAGACCTCACTTTTCCAAATCAAAACCGAAGATCAAATTAAGTTCTCTCAAGACTCCATTGGAGCTTGAAGCAAGGTTGACGCTAGGTCTGGAGTTCTTCAATGATTTATCCATAAATTTATTTGGAATTATTCAATAAAGGTATGATGTTACATTTTGATTATTCTTCCATTCAATGAGCCAAATTCCAAAGGCTTTTCAAAGATTTTCCAAAACCTAAAGTCCTATTTTGAATTCTAAGCACGGGTTCTTGCATGAAAAGGTTTTAAGTGATGTTTTACGGATTTATAAATGTTAATTGAATGTTTTAAGATAAAAAACTCTATTAACCCATGTATTCCATGAATTCCTAATTTTGGCTCTAAAGTGAGTGAATTGATTATGGCATAATTGTGTTGAATTCATATGTACATTGTATTGTGCTACTGAATTATGTATTGATAAATGATATAATTGTTATCCACTATCCTTAAAATTTTAATATCTATATTGAGTATTGATGGATCATTGATATGAATGAATTGTTGGCCTAGTCTTGTATTTATTATTATTGTAAAGATCTCTTGTTATGTGGATTTGTTGGAAAGGCTAAGGATGGTTATTATTGCTATTGAAAGATGGTGAGTTGAACTAATTCCTTTGTTTAATATAAAATTGATATTGAATTGTCGTTGATTTGTATGCTCCACTTATAGTGACAGTGTTTATTATTATAAATGTTATGCATGTCCTTGTCGACATTATTAACTAAACTATAGTATGATCATGAACTGGTAAATGTAAAGATATAAAGTCAAGTTACTCATGTGATGATCTTGTATGGGTACTATAATGATATGATTGAATGTATTGCTTCTCCAGTTGATGATTTATGATGTAAAGGACTAGGGACAACCTTTAAAAGATGATGATGTATCATGTGTGGTTGACTAGTTGTCCCTACTTGGTACTTGAAAGGTATTGAATGAATGAAGACCTAAGTTGGTGCCCCTCCTTGTATGATTAAATGAGGTATTCTAGAGTAAGTCTTGAACAGGTAGACCTAAGTATGGTGCCCCTTCTTGACGAGTCTAGAATTCTAAGTGAATGTGAAACTTTGAATAATGTAAAGAAGGTTAATGATAACTTTTAGATCAGTAGGCTTAAGGTGCCTTTTCAAAAATAGTCAAGTGAGCTATCCTAATACCTTGATTGTCAGCCCTAGTTTAACCATCCTTTAAAGAAAAAATATTATTAGTTTGGTAATACTTAGTTATAGTATCTTCTCTAATACACATAAGAAATGAATTTTTCTATGAGAAACAAGGCAAAGCACCGAGAGGATATGCTTGTGGTAGTAGTTCTACTTGAGTAGTATACTATAGTACACAAAAGCCATTGATAACCCTTAACAATGTGCCAACATGGGATTGTTACTAGTTCTACCTTTTGCCAAGTACAACAACTTTCACAGTGTAGGGTCTTTTTTGATATCGGATTCCCTATCTAGATCGTGTGTCTATGTCGGTTAGCTCATATTCTCATTATATGGTATATGCATTCTATCATTGGAGAAGTTCTACAACGTGTAGGTAATGTAATGGGATGCTATCTATACATGGCACGAGTAGACTTAGAAGATGCTAGGATGAGTTCCCTAGGTCCTCCAAGACTATTATGTGAAGTCATGTAATTGATTGCTCTCCTTTTAAATGACTCTAATGAGTAAGGTTCTCTTAGTAAAGAATGTCTAATTGAAAGGTTCTTATATAGGGTATCTTTGAGGATCACTTCGGTGTTCTTGAAGAGGGTGTATGGATGGTCTCTTCATGTCTTACTCAGAGTAACTTTTGGTAGAGGGTCTAAAGGAATAAAAAGTCTTATTTGGTGAATGTGAAAGGTCTCTTATATGTGATGGTTGAATTTCTATGTGTCTTTTAAACCCTTATGATGAAGATCTCTGTTAGAATAACATGAAAGTATATCTTAACGTAAATGTCCGTTTTAGCATGGTTTTCTTGCATGTTCACCATTCTTAGTGCATTCAATGTGAAAATTCCATATGTATTTTGTCTACAAGTGTAGGTAGCAAGTGAGAATATTCTTAGAAGTTGAATCTAGGGAAAACCATTCTCTCGAGATTGGTATGTCCTCATATGTTTGAGGATATGGCTTATGGTTTAGTTTCTTTTTCTAAAAGACTTTGTAATAAACTATTAGTTCTTTTTTTTTCAAATTGATGTAAGGATCGTGATCCTATGATATTATATATATATCTAAGATGTCGTATATTGAGTCTTAGTTCTTTCTTATATTCCATAAATATTTTGAATATTGTTGTGAAAAGTCTTAATTCCGCACTATTTTTTATATATATGCGATGAATGATTTCTAAGGGATTGTATAATAACTCGTAGAGGTCGAGTACGTCGTGTAGTGACCTAGGGGGTGCTCTCGGGTTGTTATATATATTGAAGTATGTTTCTCTCTTAGTAATAATGTCTATACTAAAGTTTGTTTCTCTTGCACAAGGGACTTTGGGAAGACCTCCGGAAACTCACTCACAAGTAAAACTAATTGAAAAGTGTTGTCTCAACACTAGAGTCATTAACTCGCACTATGTGATTGATACACCCATTAGATACAAACTTTCTAGTCTTAAGGCATAAATTGAATCGACCCTTAGGCACTGCTGAACTACTCGTCAACTCTATAACTGGCTCATTAGGAAATTGGAACTAGACTACTCAAAATCTACAATCAATTGAGGCACAATAAGCATGAAACTAGTCCATACATAAAACTATGTCAAAATCTATCATATCTAGCTCAACTAAATAAACTTTGGTGTCCTTGTATTTAGAGAGATGGTACAACAATGATAGAATATTTCCTCTAGAATAGAATCTTCAACCGGTACGGAAATTCTAAAAGGATGAAGAAGTTTTTTGGGAAATTATGAACTTTATGTATTCACATTGAGTTATAAACGACAAACTCGCACTAGGGTAAAGCAAGGGACATACCCATGACAACATTTGGTGAGTTCTACCGATCCTGGCGACTAGCTATAACATACATACGGTGTGCACCCGCACATGTTCCTAAAGTAACTCCTCTGTGGTTATTTCTTTCTGTTGGAGCTTCTGATGAAGATTGGACTTTATTTCCCCCATTTCCCTATCTATTCTTCTGACATGCCGTAAAAAGTGAATTGTCCTCCAATAATTATAGCAAAGATCTATGCCAAGACGGCATTCTCCTATATGGAGATTACCGCACTTAATTGAGAGTGGGTTGCGAGGGAACCCTTGTACTACACTGCCTTTAAACTTAGAACCTTGTACTTCTAAGAATTCATGTTTCTTTGTTCATGTGCATTGGCTGAAAAAGGACAAAGTCAATATGACTTCTGCTTAAAAGATGATCGGTTCATGTTCTTTGTTTTCTACAAGCTGGACTCATGATCTGCTGTGTTAGCCCTCTATCTACAGAACTCTTCCATGTCCTTCAACTTGTCATTCTCAACCTTCTGTACATGATTAAACCTGGATAAGCATAGTCTCCTTACCTTCCTTACTCAATAAACATGATATAACAGATATTGACAAGCCATTTTGCTCCCCATGTCATCCATCATCTCCAAACAATGTGGGATATTTGAGTGAATTTCAGGCCATACTCTTGCACACTCATGGATTTCGGTTTGAGATTCAAAATTTCTCTTACTTTCGCTTCCCTTATATCACAGGGAAAGAATTGCCCTAAGATGGAATCTTCAAACAAAACCTAAGTCAATTGTGGTGCCCGCTCAACCCTGTTCTTTTTCCATTAATAGGATCATATCCTAACAATGGCCTTGAGTTCGTAGCAGCCAATTGCACAAGCTAAATATTCATTGACCTCAAACACCTTCTGTAGTTCATCCACAGTTTTTTCTGGAGCCTCATTGGGTTTTCACCTAATGAACTCGGGGATGCATTCTCGGAAATTCTCGGATATTCGATGCATCATATTATATAGATGTCTGACTTGTTGGTGACAAACATGTGATGTCACCAGTGGATCCAAAATCTGAATTTTATTTCTAAACTCAACATTGGTGACATCCATATGAGGCGTTTGCAATTTTGGTGCTTTTGAAACCTTTTGATCCTGAGAATTATCATTTCTCCTTGCATCCTGGCCTCAAACATCTCTTCATGCAGGCATGATCTGAGGATACACACAATAAAAAATATGGAATAAACTTTTATAGAGTTGAACACTATCACCCAAAAAAAGAGTAGAAGAAAAGTGTTTCCTAAATGTTGTAGTCTCCTAAATATATATGTGACGCGTTCCACACTGATTAATAGGAATCTATGGGCACGGCTTCATAGGATCCCTAGGAATCTTGAACTATGGGATTTAATATTAAGTTTGTAACTGCATAAGCCTATTCCCTGGATGTGAATGTCACTCAAGAAACATTTCTTATCCCCAAGCGAACCCTTGGACTGTGTACATGACCTACATGACATTTAACAATATATTAAAATTTAAATATGTGAACCATTAGGCATTTAATGAAGTATAAGCAATATTGTCTTGCTAAAATCTTAACAAGAATCATGGGTTGAATAGAACATCTTGAGAAAATACTAGAAACAACTTATTCAGTTTGTCTATGAAGCCTCGAAAAAATGTATGATAGATCTTGGGAAAAGACCTTTGATACCCCAAAGCTACTAAATGAAATGGAGTCTCCTGGAAGCAAAAAGTCCTCATCAAAATCTGTCTGCAAGTGGATCGCCATCTCAATGAAGTGCTTGTTCATTATCCTGAGTACTTGTATCTACATATTAAAATGATGAAAGTTGAATGATGTCAATACATTGAATGTACTGGTAAGTGATAAGGTTAGAGTAAACAACTGATTGTCTTAAATGACTGAAAACAACATAAACTGGATTAATACATGAATATATAATGAATACTAGTTGAACTTGACAACATAATATACAATGAAAACAACATTACAATAATATACTTTACATGTGAGGAGTTACTCTATCTGAAAACCATTATCATGACCCTAGCAATGATTTAATATTTCGTCTTACGTTGCCAGGGTCAAGGTATACTTTGTCGGGATATAGAATGAAATCATGACTATTGATCCATTTAATTGGCCTTCTTAGGCAGTAAGGAATCACATAAAGATTCAATATTATCCAATCATACATTGGCTATGTATTTCTATGGGACTTCTAAATTATAATAAAATCTAGCCCAACTCGGTGCTCGATACTTCTCTAGAAATGTTTGATATAACTTTATGATCAATTTACCCGTTAAATAATGAAATTCCTACTTGATTGAAATACTTGTAAAAACATGAGTCATGTTTACATTCTTGAAAACAGTCACTTGTGAACTTATCTTTCAAGATCTAATCAACTTAGGTACATAAGTATACATAAATATATAAATAATTGGAAACTCTTTTAAGTGTTTATGAAGTTGAACCTTTGAACTTACCTCTTAACCTTACTTGATTTGAAAGTGAATTTAATAGCCATGATATAGATATAATATCTCTTAATGATGAATGAAGGCTTAGATAATTAGTAATAAGAAAAGAGCAATGACACGAATTTTAATGAACTTGCACGACGCGGAGATAGAATTTAATTTTTTATCACAAAAATAAATTTTAAGACAAAGGACTCTATATACACTCCATGACACGGAGATGTGATGATTATCAGGGCACATAGTTCTTCCTAATCTTTTCTTTCTCTTCGACACTTTATTCAATTCATACCTAATGCAACTCCATTGCCCAATATCACAAATTTTCATAAACCCAAATCCTTTTCTATTTAATCCACATAAAAAATCCATCATAAACAGAAACCCTCACCTCAAGAACTCAACATGACTCCACTGACAAAGAATAAGGCAAAACTTCGAGAACATCTGCAAGAACCTTTACATTAACGATTTCATGGATAATTTAATGAATGAAAAACATGCTTGACGTGAGGATGAACGAATTTAACACTACCAAAAAACCTTAGGTACTTTGAAAGAACTAAGTTCTTTGTGTTTTCCCTAAATCATTGAAGAAATCTTGAGAAGTCTTTTTTTTCTCCTCTTGAACTTTCCCTAACTCTCTTAAGCATTTTTGAAAGAATAAAAAAATGATTTCAATCAGCTTAGACCCATAATTTGGCAAGACAAATGTTTAGTCCTAGTTGGGTAAGGAACTGACCAAAATTCCTCATCTTAAAATTGATTAAAAGGCTGTATTTAGAGGGGTTGCACTTAAATGGGCATAACACTTTCATCCGAACTGGCAATTTAGCAAACTCAAAGCCATTGGAAAGATGACTTAAAGAACGTTGATTTGATACCTCATGGTCTATCTAACTCATTGTGCACTGAAAGATATAGTTGTTTGAAGTTGACCCAAATCATAAAAGCTGACCAAAATCTATGGTTGTTATATATTAAATGTTATTTCATGTTTGATTATAGGTATTTGTAAATTTCGGGAAAATTTTGTGCTAAAATGGTCGGAACATTCAACAATTGAATTTTATGGTTTATATTTAGAATTTAACTATAACTCATTTGATTTATTGATGGGATTACGTAAATAATTGATTTCAAACCCCAATAAATTAAACGAGGTACAATTGAATCCTAAACTTAAGCCAAAATATTGAAGTCTTGGTTTAACACACAATTTATCTTATAATTTACTAACACTTATAATCAAATGCAAAAAATAATTTTATATTGGGTTGTTTTCCCTTATCCCACCAATAAAAACACTACTATTCATCCATTTAATATTACGACAGACACAACTTTCACAATTTATAAAGTAGTAAAATAACAACACAAGCTACAATGTTTGATCTGAATCCCATAAACATACAAATTTGAGTGAGTAAACAAAGTTGACAAGATAAAACAAAGGCATGTTCTTCAAGCCCAAGGTCATTTAAATTAGTTGAACCAAAATACCCCTAAAACCTTAGCTCACACTTATATAAAGGGGTCTTCATAAGAGGAGAAATCATACTAGAAATACATAGAGAATTCTTGCCCGTGATGACTAAGAGTCTCGATCTCCAAGTGTCGAGCTACAAGTATTTCATCAAATTAAGAATAATCGTAAAGAGAAGAATCAGGGAATTTCATTTTTTCTCTTAAGACTTCATAAATATGTATCCCCTGACTCTTCATAAATTTACAATATTTATGAAGTCTTAAGAAAATAGATGTAATTCCCTAATTCTTATCTTTACTATTGTTCTTGATTTGATGAAATACTAGCGTTGAGATAAGGACTTCTTTTCTTGAAAATCATCCTTGAAGAGTAAGGATTCTCTATGTATTTCTATGTGTTCTATCTTTTTTTGTCAATACCCATTTATATAGGCAGAAGTGTTAGTTTTAGGGTTATTTTGGTCTAAGTAATTTTAGAAGACCTTGGACTTGAAAAACATGAGTTGGGCTTGTCTTTTCAACTTAATGGACCCGCTCAAATACTATTTAGACATTATTTATTGAATAAACCAGTCAGTCATTTTTTGTTTTTGTATGGAAATTACCATTTTTTTCCCTCTTGTGATTGTCCTCAAGTATCGTATGATTGAGTTTTGAAAAGTTTGTTTCGAGCTGTCATGACCTAAGGGTACTCCCTAGATGTAACAAGGCATATAAGACATCGAGAAGCCACATATAAGCCACTAAGTATTTCATAACATAAAGTAATAGAAAAAGTGCGGGAATTCAAACTCTTCAAATACAATCAAATTCATTTATAAAAGCAATCAGAAGTCTAATATGACATTATCTCAAACCACTTAGAGCATAAGAAAGTGTAAATCTTGGGATGCATCACATACAATAGTCCCAAAATTTAAAATAAATACATGAATGAGATAGGGTGATTCAATCCTTGAATACAATGAGGAATCACCAAAGCTTCACTTCACGATAAGCTAGAGCTTAGCCACAAGTATATGAATTAGGTATGTCAGAACCTACATTTGATTAGAATGTAGGCAACAATAGCAATTGTATGCGTTAGTAAAATCAAGTACCAAATATATGGCTAGAATAAATAACATCGACGTAAGTGCTAGTCAATACAAGTCATAAGCATAATCATATCATTGCATAATAAGCGTCACAAATAAAGAGGAGTACTTCATTAGGTAGCCTTCTTATCATTATGTAAGACTTAGGTCATCCGCCTCTAGACAAGATTACATCTTGGAAGGGATATCTAGCAACACTCTATGCAGTCATCATCATATATAATAACATTACTCATACTTAATTTTAAAGACATTGGTATTCGCCACTATATCTAGTTCATAAAGGCTATTGGGTATTCGCCTCTTCCCATACTTATTTTTAGATTACAGGTAATCGACAACCTCATCACATCACCTCCATATCTTTCATAAGAAGCATGGATACTCAACCCCTATGTCCATTTATCATAGTAAGAACACGGGGACTCGCCTCTTCTTCAAGTCTACGGAGTAGGGAAAGGCCTCATATCCTTTCATATAGAGGTCAAGGTTAATCACCTCTAACCTCATCATTCATTAAACATTTTCATCTAGATTCATTTTAGGTGAGCAATCCTTTCAACCTTTAATCATTCATGTAAGTAAGACTTTTATATTCATACAACACTGCTCATAAATTTATTGTAGGAAGTATCACTTCCACATCATAACATTAATAAATCAACAATGCATAGTCTAGGTTTTACGCTCAAAGCTCCACATCTCATGATCACATTTATGCTTCACTCTCAAGCATTTAATATCACGTTTATCATATACATGGGAACATGAAATTTATTCCTTAATACATGCAATCTTATCATTACAATCATAATTAACTCAATTGGATCAATATTCATCATACCCCACAACAATGGAAGAAATCATAACTAGAATTGGGGAAATTCTTCATCAATTTGCGGTGTTCTAGTGACTCCATTGGAGGAAGGATCCCATGGATGAAAATCCATCATACCTTAGTCAAATAACCCACAACATCTTAAAAATACGAGACTTGACATCAACCAAACAATATCAATTCAGCACAAATTTTAGGTTAAGCATAGGTACTTGTAAATTCATCCTAAATACATGGAATTCTATCAATTCAATCATAAACAATCATAATCCACTCAATTGGATCAACATTAATCATAACCCACAACAATGAAACAAACCCTAACTAGAACTGGGAAATTCTTCATCAGATTGTGAAATTCTAAAGGACTCCATGGGAGGAAGGATCCCATGGATGAAAATCCATCATAACTTAGTCAAATAACCCAAAAAATCTTGAAAATTGGAGACTTGATCTTGACCTAGCTTCAATCATCATCTTCTTCTTCCAACTTCGGAGAGAGAATATTTGAGAGGATTTTTGGGAATTATTTTGAGATTTTTATTTAATTGGGGGTATTTTGGGTTAAAATCAGTTATATAGGTGCCTTAAACTCAGGAAAAATGACACCACATTGATTTAAGTAAAATTGGAAAAGACCCTTATTCCCTTAAACTTAACTACTAGGTGACGACTTATGGACGACGATGGACAGGCCATGGTTTTACCTATGATCCATCATGGTCATTGTCGTTTGTGGTCAGAGATTTCTACGAACCTACAATGCCCCCATTCAGCGACAGTCAACCCATGCACGAGCCATGGGTCCTGGCGTGGGTCACTTTTGAAAAGAGTTTCCATCTATGGGGCCCACCCACGTGGCGTGGGTCAAATCACGGTCTATGGTTTGCCAAGTCCTGAAATTTGTTAAGCCTTCTTCATTTGGGTATGGGGTGCTACATGAAATGTTAGTTGAAAATTTACATTTTTGGTAAGTTTGAGCTTGAAAAGGGAGTTGTTATGAAAGTGGTTTCTGGTGTCAGTTTTCTATTTTAGAATGGATTCCTAATATACTATTACCCTCAAGATGTGAAATCTAATCTATGAGAGTTATCGATTTTTTATTCTGAGTCTTTTAAGAATTTGAGGTCCTATGTTGTGAAATTGTAAATTTTTAGCCTTTGAGATTATTTTTGTCAATATTTAGGGTTCGGATGCTCAGATTAGATTTCTTAAAATTATGTTGGATTCATGGATGATTTTAGTTCTAGGTGTCGTTTGTCTTAATTTTTGAGAGATGTCGAGCTTGTTCTAGCCTTTTTAGTCATGAGTTAGTTTCTTGTGGTTTTGGCGAATGTCAGGTCAACGAGACCTCAGATTGGTGTTTCGGTGGTTCGTTGAGTTTAGATAGTCGAGTATAATTAATTTACATATGCAGGTTGTGTTCATGAGTTCCCAAACGGATCTCGAGTTTCTTTCAGATGTGTTTGTTGCCTGATATTGTGAATAGCGCTGCAGTGTTCACTTAAGTGGAACCTAGTTCTCTTTAGCGATGGACTCTTAAGAAGAACTAGGTTTGGAAAAGTCGATCTAGTCGTTTCGGCAAGGTTCGCTTTAGTGATGATCCATTAAGCGAAACATTGTTCACAAAAGTGAGACACTCGACTTTTGTGGGGTTTGCTTATGTGGAACATGTTTCTCTTAAACAACACCTGAGAGGTTGTTGCTGCCATTTCGGGATTTAAATCCCGTTTAACAATTTATGTTTTTTAGGATATTAGGAGGTGACTTAGACCAGGTTCTTGAGTAAAATCTTTTGAGAATATTTCTTGACACTAAATCTTCAATTATCCATTATTGTTTATGGTTATGTATTCAAATCAACACTTGAAATGAGAAATTGGGGGTGATCTTAAAGAATACGAGAAGTAATAAAATGATGTTTTTTATTCTTTTTTAAAAATTATTGTCCCATTGAGATATACATTTAGGCGAGTCCATTAACTTGACAAGACAACCCCAACTCGTGTTCTTTAAGCCTATGGTTGTCTGAAATCATTTGAACCAAAATACCCCTAAAAAATAGATTGTGCCTATCTAAACAGGTTTATATGAGAAGAGAACGAACACATAGATTTACACAGAAAATCATTGCTTGTGATCTGCAAGATTCTTCGTCTCCAAGTGTAAAGCTACAAGTATTTCATCTAACTAGGAACAATTTTAAAGAGAAAAATCAGGAGATTACATCTTTTTTATTAAGTCTTCATAAAGATATCATCCACCGATTCTTCATAAATTTAAATCTTAGTAGTCTTTAAAAAAAGATGTAATCCAATGATTATTCTCATCATGATTTTTATTGATTTGATAAAATATTTGTGTTGATATAAAAACATCTTTGCTTGCAGATCTCTAGTTAATTTTATTAAATACTAATTTGACGTAATTAACTAATTATTTGACTTGATCAATGTATTATGAAATTAAGATTTAATAAAAATTAAATATGAATTTATCAACAAAAAAACTCCATTGTCTACCAGAGATAGGTATGAGAAAGAGTTTCCAAAATTGGGTATATCTATGTACAACTAATCTTGTAGTAGAGCCACCAAACAACTTCCCTATCACGAGAAATTCAACGTGGAACCTAGATCCCCTGTTGCTTTTTTTACATCTCCATTTTTGTTAGATTTCTCAAATAAAGGTAGTCTCTCCTTCAGTCTCATGTGACATTTTTTATATTTTAAAGTACATATTTTTATGGTAAAGGTACTTTCAAAAAATTATTTCCTCAACCAAACGCTGTCATACAAAATGCTACCAAGGGAGTAGTTCATATCTTCTCTTAAGCTAGAATGAAGTTTGAGAATTTAAAAAGTCTAAAGGGATGTTTTCTTTTGAGTTAAACTTTTTTAGTTCACATTACTGATTACACGATGATTTTAAGGATATGACATTAACATAACTCAATCCAATAGCAAGTTCATGCGTGGTTAATTACTTAAGTCCATATAAAAAACCACTCGTCCATCCCACATTGCCACCCTAACACCCCTTCATGACCAGTCTTAATTTGAGCATGGATAGGGAGTTCAAACAAGAATGAACTTGACTCTAGTACTATGTAAATGGTAGCGTTACTCTATGTCAAAAACTAACTCATGACCGTAGGATTGTACAAGTCCATGTAAGCAACCCACTGGTTCATTCGTCAAACCGACATGAAACTCTAATACACTAACAATGATTACTCAGCATATGGAAAGTTGAGAACATAGAGCCCTCTCTATAAGAAGTATTAATATAATTATTTCAATTAATAAGTGTGCAAAATTACTATGGGAGTAATGAACTAGTGCCTGTTAGTAGGTAAAATCACTACATAGTTGATGTATATATAGGTTTGGTAGACAACTTTTTCCTTTATGCTGCAGAGATTATATGAGGAAATGTCAAACAAAATTGAAGTTGCATGTAGGAAAAGGAATGAACTAATACTAGGCTACGTACACTACAAGTTAGCAAATCTATCTCTCATCCCACACACCCAACCAACCTGCAATCATGATCAATATGTCATTACTGAACATTTCTATGATAGAAATATGGAAACAAAGGCATTTAAAAGATTACAAAACCTACAAGCTATCTAAGATAATTTAAACAAAATTTTTGAAAAGGATTCACTAACCTTTTCAAGCCTGTGCAACGATCGTCCCAAACAACAATCTACAGACGTGCAGCCTTCTACTAAACCAGATTATACTTCAGTGAGCGTACAAGGGATCATTTTTTTGTGAGAACAGATAGTTGGAAATGTGACAGAGTCTTTCACTCAACTGAAAGATTCTCCACATTACAAAAATAGAAACGTGTCTTTAAGCTCACTAAAAACTTTTAACTGCTTCCAGAATACTTAATTTATTTTCTTAAAACAATATGAATAAATTGGTACAATAGGGACCACAATTTAATAGTAGAGGCTTCCAATTATAGCATTAATTGATCAATGAATGAATTAATCTAACCATAATAAATTACTGAACTAGATATTTAGAGGCACTATTTTTATGGTGTTCATGTTAATATTTTTACCGATCACAAGTGTTTGCAATATGTATTTAATTATAAGGATCTAAATCATTGCCAAAGAATATGACTTGAGTTATTCAATGTTTATGATATGAGGGTTCTCTATTACCCCTAGTAAAGCAGATGTAGTAGTGGATGCTCTTAGGCTATTCTCTATGGATAGTGTTGCTCATATTGAGGATGATACAAAAGAGTTGGCTCGAGATATTCATAAGTTGGTCCAGTTGGGTGTTCAGTTAGTAGACTCTACTAAAGGTGGGTTATGGTTCATAATAGTTTTGAGTCATCTTTTATGGCAGATATGAATGCCAAGCAAGGTCTTGATCTGTCTTTGATTAAATTAAATAATGTACTGCTTAGGAAAATTATTAAGGCTTTCTCTCCAGGGGTAGAAGGTGTACTCACATATCAAGGTCATTTGTGTGTTCCTAATGTTAATGACTTGAGAGAAGACATCTTGTCTGAAGCCCATAATTTTTTCGTATTGCATTCACCTGGGAGACAACAAGATGTATAGTGACTTATGGGAGATCTATTGGTGGAATGGGAAAAAAGAATATTGCGGAATTTGTGTATAAGTATTCTTATTGTCAACAAAGTTAAACTTGAGCATCATAAATCGGGAGGTTTATCCCAAGGCATTAGCATTACTAGTTGGAAGTGGGAAGATTTGAATATGGATTTTGTTCTGGGGTTACCTTGCACCCGGTGACAACATGACTTGATTCGAGTTATAGTAGATAGAAGGATGTAATCAAATCATTTCATTCCCACCAAAGTTTCTTATTCGGTGGAGGACTATGCTAAGTTGTACTTAAGAGAAATATTGAAGTTGCATGGAGTGCATTTTTTGATTATCTCCTATCGTAGTATGCAATCACTTCACAGTTATGGAAATCGTTCAAGGTTCTTGGTACTCGTGTTAATCTTAATATTACCTTTCATTCAAAAATTGATGGGCTAGAAGATCATACTATCTAAACTTAAGAAGATATGTTGATTACTTGTGTGATGGATTTCAAGGGTAATTTAGATTATCACTTACCTATGATTGAGTTTTCCTACAAGAATAGCTATCAGGCAAGTATATTAATGGCTCCATTTGAGGCATGATATGATAGGAGATGTAGATATCCTATAGGTTGGTTTGAGATGGGTGAAGTTTCCCTAATAGGTCCAAAGTTGGTTTAAAAGGTTATTAAGAAGGTTCGACTTATTAGAGAAAGATTTAAAATGGCACAAAGTCGAGTGATGTCCTATGTCGATGTTAGAATAAGAGATCTTGAGTTTTATATGAACGAGTGGGTTTACTTAAAATTTCACCTATCAAGGGTGTAATGAGGTTTTGTAAGAAGGGGAAGCTATGTCCCCATGATATAGACTCATATAAGACTTTGAGGCGTATTGGTGAAGTTGTAAATAAACATGAATTGCCTAATGAACTTGCAATGATGCATCATGTTTTCCATGTCTCCTTGTTGAAGAAATGTAAAGTTAAGAAAAAAATTTCTTACGAAGAAGTCCTAATTTAGATTTTTGATCAGAAAGTCAAGAAGTTAAGAAATAAAGAAGTTGCTTTCGTGAAGGTTATATGGAGGAATCAGTTAGTTGAAGGTTCTACTGGGGAGGCCGAGGCCAATATGATGTCTCGTTATCCTCATTTCTTTCCTTCTACCCCTACTCTATCTTAAGGTATAAAGTTTCTCAAAGTTTACTCCTTTAGTGTCATGTGTCTTCAATATACCGATGATTTCATCATTTATGCATGTTTAAGAAAAAGCTTATCTTTTGAAAGAAAAAAACAATTCAACTTTTTTAACTTCTACATGTTTATGTGAATTTGAGTATAAGTTGCATATAGACTTCAATATTTAATGTTTTGAACATGCTTTAGATTGAAGTTGATGTTTCCTCCTAGGATATGTGCATTTATGTGATTGGATGTATATCGGGCTATTAAGTCTTTCCATGGACCGTAGGTGGTGTCTATGGATTAGTTTTTCAAAAATGTCAAGTTTTTTTGTATTTTACCAGGACAGACAGTCTTTTAATGCAAGAGCCATAAGTAGGTTTCGTAAATGAGTCCAAGACTTAGAAAGATTTTGAGGTCAATAGTTGAGTACCACATTTGGGATCCTCAACTTGTCGATTGTACCACGGACCGTGGGTGAGTCCCGTTGTTTGTGGTCCAAAAAACATAGTTTCATGACCAATCTATAGAGGGACAGAATGGTCCATAGGTGGACCCATGGACTGTATGTCCCCACCATCGATGGGTTCGACAGTTATTTTCTCAAGAGCTTTTGGATTTTTTCCTAATTATTCAATCCGAATACTATGTTTTTTTAGCCTTAAATAGAACCCTATATAAGTATTTTGACCCAAACATTTCCAAATTGAAAATCATTTTCTCAAATTTACAAAAGAAGAACAAGCCTTTCTCTCAAATATTTCTCTCTTTAGAAATCTTGAAGAAGAAGAGTTAAACATAGGATTTTAAATCAAGTTACTAATCCACAATGGAAGATAAGAAATTAGCATTAAAGTATTATTGTTTTGATCCATGGATCCCTTCCATCCATGGAGTTCCCAACTTTTCCAATTTTCAAAGTAGAAATCCCAAATTGAGTTAGGATTTTTTTCAACTATGTTATGTGTTCTCTTATAATTGATTTAAATGATTGATCTATCAAATTTTATGCATGAATTGAGTTCATATAATGTATGATGGTTACCCGTGAACCCATGTCATCCCGGTGTTTTCGAAGTTATGATCATATGACGTGGGTTTTGAGTTGTAGAAGGATAATTTATAAATTAACCTAGTTTCCATGAAATTGATGTAAATTTATTAAGGATGCTTTGAGAGTAAAGTATCAATGATGTTATTTTGTGTTGTTGAAAGGATTTCTCATAAACACATGAAAACATAATTTGTGAAAGAACATTCTCACATAAAGGATTCTTAGGGTTGAAAGGTTTACTCAACTAAACTATGAATCAAATATTAAAGGATTCATTCTAATATATTTTGGATTTTCAAGATGATGTGTCCTTCCATGGATAATAAGAATAAGTTAAAGAATGACTATTCCATTAGATTTATGCTTAGCAGTGAAAGGATATTATGATTCCTATTAGTAGAAGTCGGGTTCCTAGTAGAAATCTCTTATCCCATACGTATATGCCCCCGTTGGATGATTTTCTTTCATAGACATTAGCTTGTGGATCCACATAAGCTAGAAGTTCATGGTCTTACCTTGGAAATTAGGACACCCTTATCGGTGTAGGGTAGACAATGTCCTGTTGATATCTCACATGGTCTTATATGTTAGTTAAATTGAGATTTTCCACAATAATGAACTAAGTTAATTTTTATAAGTATTCTCATAAGCGCTTTATTTATGTTAGTTTGCATTGACGGTGTTTTATGACTAATGTTTTTTAACTCCTTATACTCAAGTTTTAGCTTGGTCATTGCATGTATTGAAAATGTGTCCTTTTTTAGCATGATTTATTTGTTTTTATTCATGGCTATAATAATTAGTACATGTTTGTACTTTTGCATACTCTTGCTATATTTCCCTAAATGTAAGGTCTAACAGTCAAGGTTCCTAGTTTCATTGCTAAAGTTCATTGAGAAGATTTTTATGCTTTGGTGAATCCTCATGCTTCGAGGACGGACTTTCATTGTTTTTAGTTTTGTTTCTTACTTTCAGTTTGAAACATGATGTATCAGCTAGGCCAAATTTCATTTTTATGTACTTGATGGTTTTGAGACGAAATTTAGATTTCTGCTATGCTTTCTAAAACATTGATATATAGAAATTCTTTTTTCAGTCTCTTCATTGTATAATGTTGTATTATGAAATCTATGTAACTTGTATAGGGTCTCTCAGGGTCTTTACGCCATGTTACACCTAGGGGATACCGTGGGTCATTATAATATGTCGGTGTACCTGTATTCGCGTTAGTAGAGGCCACAACCTCCCTATTGACTTGAGACATCATGTCTTGAGACAACTCTTGAAATTAAACCCTAAACTCCACATTAGTCACTTTTTCATCCAAAGAATCGAGAATTCCATCGCATTACTTTATAGTAATAAAAGAAGTGGAGTTTTCTAAACATCTTGTAGCCTCTCATTCCTAAGTGTGGTTTCACTACCGGGGATCACAACCTAGAAGAAGTGGCACTCTCGGATTGCAACAAGGCGTACTTGACCTCTCGAAGTTCTTCAAGCCTATTGACATCATTCATTGCATACATGTATGAAAAGTAGTGCGGAATTAAAACATTTCACACAAAATAATAATACTTCAAAATATCTCTTTTAAAGAAAATCATAATCAAAGGCTAAGTCTCAAAGTCGCCATCTTAGACATATGAATATCTTGCGACACGAACCATACATCAAAATATAGAAGTATCTAAGTCTATTACAATACTTTTAATAAGGAAAACTACACATAATGATGTCCTCGAATAAAGTGAGGACATACCCCAACTTTGCTTGAATGAATACTAATCCAAGCTTCAACTTCTAAGACTCCTCTCAAATGCCACCTACATATTTAGAGATAAGCTAAAATATATGGAATTATTACATTAGAATGCACTAAGTATGGTGTAATGCATAAAATCATGGTAAAAGGACATTTGTTTAAAACATGCTCTTTTTGAGTAAAACTTCATTAAACAAGTATAAGAGATCACATTAGGCCAACATAAGCATACATAGTCACATACCACAATAAAGCATCAAGATCACTTCAAAACACATAAAAATGAGACCCTCCTACCAAAGGTGACTCTAAGGCTCACTTGAATGAGTTATGAAGCAACCGCCCATACAATCCCTTCACACACACCAAAGTGATCCTAAAGATTCCCTAACATAAGATTATTCCCATTTCACACTTTTAACTGCATACAAAGAATTACTCTTAGATTCACCTTAGTAAGACATAAAGAAAACACTCATACACACTCCCCAAGTGTACCTAAGCAATCCTTCAAGCTACTCTGGATAAGTATCTTTTTATTAACATGCATTTAACTTAAGTCATAGGTTCATTTAACCATTTAAGAGACATTCAACACTTAAGGACATTCACATGATGGTCTTGGAGAAGACTTAGGGAACCTACATACTAACATCTCCATAACCTACTCATGCAATGTCAAGATAACGTCCCATTCCACTACCTAAACTTCATAGAACTTACCCACCGCTAGCATGTATCCTACATGATGAGAATAGGCAATAATCGGCATAGACCATACTAGATAGGCATGGAATCCAAGGTCTTCCCTACTCCGATGGAAGGTGGTCTACTTGCCAATGGTAAAACTAGGACACATCCCATGTAGGCACATTGTTAAGGAATATCAAGGGTTTCTTTGTACTCTAGTCTCATCTAAAGAAGAGCTACTCCCCAAGCATATTCTCTCAGTGCTAGCCTTTTTTCTCATAGATTAATTCAATAAAGGATCATATAAAAAGGTAACATATCTTAGTCATAACCCAAACATACCTTACCATAGAGGGTCCACTAGGGCTGCCTACAACGGTTACTAGGATATCTCAATGACTTTCTTAAGGATAAATTCATGTCGTTTCACCCAACCAACCCTAACTCTACCATTAACACAACAAGGATACCGTTACGACTTTGAACTTCAAGGATAACATAATCTTTTTTCTAAAACGTTCCACACAAATGACGTTCTTAACTATGTTCAAGATCATATTCCGTTCATACATATACATTCATGACAAAGGTGTTTTACCCTACTAAGTAAAGAATGATATTTCATAGCCTTCATGTATCAAGTAAGGGACATAATTCTACCAAAATAAGACACACTTCATTATCATCTTATCACATGTATAATAACATTCATGTAGCACATAGGGTCAACTAAGTATACTTGTAAGTCACCCGTCACACTTCTATAGAATCATCAACATAACTCATCATAGTGTTCATATAGTTAACTAGGAAGATTCACACTGCATTACCAAGGATACACATATAAGGCATCATTGTAGCCTATCATGATAACATATATTCAATTAGAATAACACATACTCTGACTTCACATAAGAACATAAATCATATATGCCTCCACAATGATCACATATCCAAGTTATATCATGACAATATCATAATTCATAAAGTAATGCCGACGAGGCCAAATTATTCACAAATATAGCACATAAGCACCGCCACCATGAGTGAACATACTAATAATCATAATCGAAATACCTATTCTACACAATATAGAGAAGTTTAGGTCAATATACCACCAATCCAATCACAACATCTCCAATCCATAGACAATTCAACCAATTCAATTCATAAAGGCTCTTACCAATAGCCATAATCAGCAATTCAATCCAATAATCAAAATATACAATGATCCAAGATAATACAATATGAGTTCATCAATTAATGACAGCCTACATATAATTCTAAAATTATTCTTTCATAATTCAATAGCCCAAAGTAAACTACACAAGAATTCAATAGTATAGAGACATGATCAAAACACATTAAATAGTCAAAACTAGGATTGCATGATTTGCATGGTTTAATGGAGTTTTTAGTCTAAAATCATCAAATAAACATCAACTCAATCATAGTACATTGATTCAAAATGTTTTATTCAAGAACTAATGGCTAAATATCAAAATAGGACAATTCATCTTTTGAAAGCTCTTGGAAATCACTTTGAAGATTGGATCCTTGAAGAAAAGAGATACAAGTACCTTAATTGATTATAAACCACCAAATTGAAATAAATTTGATGTATAAATCTAGTTCTGAGCTCCAAGATCCCTTCAAGCTCCAATGGTATTCTAGGGAGTTTTTTTTGGGTTTGGGGTTTTTATTTTGAATAATGAACTCACCTTAATATTCAAGACTTATAACCCACTTAAAATACTAAAAATACCCTTAACAAACTTCCCAACCAATTTTTAGGACACTTGGTCAATTACCTAAATACCCCTACACTTGGTCGAGACCCAGCAGAAAACTGCAGGTCTCATCGATGGTTCTTAGTCGAAGCCTCGTTGATCCATCGACGGTCCGTGATGGCAAGTCATTATTGGATCAGAGTCTCAAATTTAGGATCTTAATCTCCCTATACTAATTCCCCGCCTACACCCTAAATCAATAGGGTGTCGACTGACCTACTGTGCATCGATTGTCTCCGTCGTTTGAGACTATTTTTGACAGTCTTGGCTACAAGTTGGGTCCTCCTCAAGGACCCTTTGGTTGTTCCTTGGGGAGTTTTTCCCAGACATTTTCAAATTAAATACACTCGTACACATTTTAGGGACCTCTCACATCAATTTCAACCAAAACAAACACGTAAAACTTCCAAAGGCACACCGAAAGATATAAGCAGGTTTTAAGGCAAATCTTTCAAATGTCATGGACGTTCTTAGACGTTTGACCTCAAAACATCACCAAAATTTAGACACTACCTCAAAAAATCATTATAAACCATTTTAGAACTTCAAACCTTATGACACACATTTTAGCATCTAGTTTTACCTAAGTCATTTTAGAGGTGTTACATGTGGCGCGTTTTACACTCATAAATAGGACTCTATTCTCTGTGGATTATGAGATTTATAATACCTTTTCTAAAACTTTTTCTTTGAATACCAAGTTTATTATGACCCAAGGTACCTCTTAAGGGTAACATGGTGTATAGGACCCCGAGAAACCCTGTACAAGCCACATAGCATGCATGAAAAGATATAAGAAAATCAAAGGACATAAAGAGAAAAATTTCAACTCTAAGAGTAAGTTCCTACAATGACATCCATGGCTCATGGAATGACCCACAGATCTTAATTCAAGCTCGTGGTTGGCAAGTTAAGTATCCAAAAATTTCAAGTTTTTTATATTTTTCAATGGGTCACCAGGACGAACCATTGTTCTATGCATGAGCCATAAATAGGTTTCACATGTTAGTCCTAAACTAAGAGAGATTTTGAGTGCAAAAGTTGAGGACCGAGATTGGGACCCATGTCTTGGCGATCGTAGCGTGGCCCTTGGATGGGTCCCATAGTTAGAGGTCAAATTTTGGTTTGACCAATGGATCGTCAGTTTGTCTGTCCTTGCTTTGAACATTTACTTTCTTAAGGGATTTTTGGCATTTTCCTAATTATTCTAGCTTAATATTGTGTCATTTTACCCTTAATTTAACCCTTATATAGGTGTTTTTAGCCCCAAAATTCCCCAATAGAAATCATTTTCTCAAATTCAGTTAATATCATGTTTGTATGAGGATCTCACATAAATCCATGAAATTTTCTATGTTTTTTACAAGTTATGACTACATAATGTGGGTTTTGGATTATGAAGGAAGTGTTTATGAAATCAAGCTTGTTCTCATGATATTTATGTAAATATTTTAAGAATGTTTTAAGAGTGAAGTACCAATTATGTTGTTGTTGTTGTCGTATTGTTTAAATGATTTTTTTATGCACGTGAAAGCATGATTGTGAAAGGTATTCTCACATAATAAGGGTTCGTAAGGTTAAAATACATTCTCACCTAAATGAACCTATGATAAGGATTTAATAAAGTATTGATGCAAGGGACGGTTACCCATGCTATCTTATTAAAGACAAGAGGCAATTTCCCATGTAACATGATGTAAGGACGAGAAAATTATCCATGTTTATTTAAAAGCTAAATTAAATATGATTAAGAACTGATCCGTGGAATTTAAGCTTAGTTCGAATGGACAAGTGGCGATTACCCCTGCTGCCAATATAGGATTGTCTAGATATAAATTACCTAGTGAATCCACATAAACTATAAATTCATGGTCCTTACCTTGGAAACTAGAATAACCCGTTTCGATGTGGGAGACACCAGATTCCATATTAATAGCTCACATGGTCTAAATATGTTCGTTAAGGATACTTCCCACAGGCAAGCAAAGAGAGCTAAGGTACCTTCAAGAAGTGTCTTACTTATGTTTTAAGATGATGTTCACTTGTTTTTATCATATTTTAATACTTATGTTTTTATAAACATTTAAAATTTATTTTTGTAATACCTCATGATTCTAGAAAGGGATATAAGGGTATTTTTTTGAAATTGCAGGTGCCAGTCACAGAGACCAACCAAGTGCATTGGATGGGACCACAAATTGTAGGTATCGTCTGTACACTAATCACCCTGGAATCCTCAAGGGAAAGAACCACGGCCAGACCAATAGACTGTCGGTCAGACCATGATCCGTGGTCCAAGGTCCGTAGGTCAGCCCAAACTATCTGTATCTATCGACGGTGTTGGAGGATGGCCCATCATCCTATCCAAACTCCGTTAACCATGGTCCTTGGTAGTTATTTTAAGGGAAGTTTGGTCCTTTTTTATTATTCCAATCATATACGAGGTCATTTTGCCTATGTACAAGATCCCTTTATAAGTGTTTTAGGCCCCCCAAATTAGTTACTTTAAGTCAGTCTTCAAAAATCACTTAAGTAGATAAATTCTCCTTTCTAATATAATCTCTTTGTAGAAACATTAAACAGAAGAAGAACCATTCAACCTAGGGTTTCAAATCAAGTCTCAATTTCCTCAATGAAAGATAAGCATTTGTACATGAGGTATGATATTTTTCATCTATGAATTCCTTTCATTCATGGAGTTCCCAAATTTTCCTAGTTTCAAAGGTAGAAATTCCCAATTAAGTTAGGATTTCCTTCAATTGAAATTGGTTCTTTTCAAAGTTGATTTAAATGATTGAATTATGTTCTATTATTCATGAATTGATAAAATAATATGAACCCATTTAATACCCATGTTTTCCAATTTTGATGATGTAATGTGGGGTTTGATTTATGATGAAGGAGATTATGAAGTTAAACATGTGTTCAAGAGATTTATGTAAACGTTTTAAGGATGCGTTGAGAGTAAAGTCTTAATGATGATAACTTAAGTTATGTTATTGAAAGAATTTCTTGTAAACACATTCAAGCGTGATTTTTCAAAGGTCTTCCCATAAAGTAAGGGTTCTAAGGTTGAAAGGTTTTGTCACCTAATTGAATCAAAGATACGGAGCTATCCTACGAAACCTAACTTCAAAGAGATACTTAATTGTACCTTTCCATGGATGTTTTATGACTCATATTGGATTAGCAACATTACATGCCCTTCCTTAGATAATAAGAACAATTAAGAAATGACTATTCTGGAGGAATCATGCTTAGCACCGTGAGATACTGAGATAAAGGCTCTCCCATAAGTAAAGGTCGGGTTTCTAGAGGTAGTCTCCTTATCCTTTATTTATATTCCCTAATAGGATGATTTTATATATAGACATTAGCTAGTAAATCCACTTAATATAGAAATTCATGGTCCATACCTTAGAAAGTAAAATAACCCTTTTTGGTGTGGGAGACACTGGAGATCATATCATAGCTCACATGGTCTTTATGTCGGTTAAGGATCATTCCCACAAAATAAAAAATAAACTAGAATTACTTCAACAAGTATTTCATATGTGTTCAAAGATTTGAAAGATACTAGCTTACATTGACCATGTTACATGAATTATTTTTTCTAACTTATTTTGTATAATCTTTTAGCTTTGTCAATCTCATGTCATGAAATGTTCTCTTTTAGTATGAGTTAAATGTTTTATTCATGTCTATCATACTGGGTAAATTTCTTTATACTAAAATACTTTTGCTGACATTTTCCCCAAATGTAGGGTATTGAGGGTTCTCTATTTTATGGCTAGAGGTTGGCTCAGTTGATTTCTCATGCTTTGGTGAGTCCTCATGAAGTTGAGGATGGAGTTATATTGTTTTGAATTTTTGTCTTACTTTCCTATTTTGGACGTGATCTAGGACTAATTTCATTGTATTGTATTGTATTAAATGGCTAAAGCGATAGTGTCTAGATTTCCTCTTTTCTTTATCAATGATTGGACTTTGAAATATTGTCCTTACTTCTTATGTTCTATTTCTTATGTTATGAATTCTAAGTGGATTTTATGGTGTCTCTCGAGGTTTTCTACACCGTGTTACATCTAAGGTGTACCCCTGGGTCATGACAAACATGGTAATCAGAGCACAAGGTTTACAATGGTCCTAGAATGATGTCTCATAAGCCACGTCTAGTAAAGTCATGTTCATGAGTGTGTAGCAAGCCACATTTATGAATGAGAGGCTATAAGATTATTAGAAAATTTCACTTCTTACATTACTTCAAAATTGTGCGATAGAGTTTAAATCTATAAGGTCTCTCTCCTAATCCTTACCCAATGCTCTACAAGAAATGTCTGCTGATACGCTGAAACTTACTTCTCAAATAAGAAGTAAAGCGGTCGTGTCAAGTAAATAACCTAACTAATGAGGTTGGGATCGTTCCCACGAGGAAAATAGTTTTAACTTAACTTCAATATATTATTACTATTGTTCAGTCAATTACTTCCTTGGAAAGCAAAAATGATAAAAAAAAAAAAAAGGGGGGGGAGGGGTTCTATTTCTAAATAAATGAAAATAACTAGCGAAATTAAAGGAGACAACTAACAGATTCAAATGTTGGAATTTAATCAATTAATAAAAGTAACTAGGGTTTACGTGTTCCCCACAGGTTCATAACTTGATAATTCAAACTATAACAATTCTTTCCTAGTATCTTGAATGTAAAGTGATTCGTTATGTGTCTCTAAATCCTTGGTCCAGCATCTAGAAAATTTCACTCTGCACCTTGGTCCGGCTACGTGTGTTGCTATAATAACCCTTACCTTTACCTCATATTAAGCATCATATTCAATATTTGACTAAGTCATTACTTCGTACCAATCAATACTAGCCTATTAGATGGTATAAACTAAATCTATGTTGACAATTATTTTCCTATTATCTACCACCTTGGTCTGGCAAGTAGCATTACGGCGAGTTCTAACGTTGGCCATCCGTTAAAAAGATTTCTAAGCGAAAGAATTATCAATACATGCAAGAAACTATTCTAGAAATGTTGTTTTAGTTAGGTTTTACCTCATTATTCGCCTATGGTTCCCACAACCCTAGTTATGGAGTTTAGTTACCCATAGTCATAATCACAATATTCAAATATGTAATATAAGAATTCATGCACTTACTTCAATGAGAAAGAATAAAATCTAAAAGCTCACTTGATTAATCAGCAAAAGTCACCAACAATCAATTACAAGAGTCTAAAAATATTTAAGAGACTAACCCCAAAAAAGAGGTTTTTCCAACTATTTATAAAAAAATAAAAACCTAATTATATAAGGACTCTATTTGCTGGAAATCTGTCAAAACGCGGCTGGGTCGACGGACCTCGCGACGGATCGTCTTTGTCACGATAGGCCGTCATGGATTTCCTCGTCCCATACTTGTGCAATTTCTTTTGTTTCTCTCTTCATTACCCTCGACGGTAGGTATGATGGATCGTCACAGGCACAACGGTCCGTTGAGGGTCTCCGTTCCAAAACACTTGAACTCTTGGAATTTGGTTACTGGAACTAATTCTCTTATCTTCATGACGAACCAGCAGGACGGACCATCATGGCTACGACGGTTTGTCACGCACTCCGTAACCTCACACTTTGTCAGAATTCCCCATCTTCCTTCAACAGCTGCACTACGATGCCACCTACGGACCGTCACGAGCACGAAGAACCGTCACAAGCTCCGTAGTGGTACTTTTCTGTATTTCTAGCTCAAAAACCTCCGCATTCATCATTTAGATAGATTTCCTGCAAATAAAGAGAAACTTACATAAAAATTAGTACAAAAAGGCTTTTTGACACACTAAACTTAAGGAAAAAGCATTAAAAATACCGTGAAACCACGGTATATCAACACCCTCAACTTAAATTCGTTGTTTGTCCTTAAGCGACGCACTATGACTCAATACAAAATCTTTGTACAATACTATCCATGTTTTATCCTTCGCAATCATTTGTCTATAAATTCGGATCAATCTCATCATATTTATGCAAGATATCACTATTAGGCTTGAATTATGTGAAATCAGACCATGACACAGACTCACCATGCACTAACACCTATCCTCTTCAATTTCTCACCAAGGTGCTAATATTTCCGGTATTGCAACTAATGTTCTCACTTCACAACAATATCCACATTTTTCACACAACGATTTCAGTTTGAGTATAAGGATTACTTTTCAACACTCACTCTCAGAACAGATTCACAACTCATTCATACATATTGTCATAAGCTTGCCCTTATTTTCACTGCTCTAAGTTTGCTATACAACTCGTAGGATCACGATAGGACTTTCTTAGCTCGTAACATAGGCTCAGGGTCAGGTAGGGTATATTTAGGAATACTTTAGTGACTTTTTTCCCTCCTTGACATATCGGCTAAGCATACCACTTTTTATCATTTTATTTCGCCCAATTTCTCATATTCTTTCACCTTGCTATTTCCCTTCTTTCTTCATTTGTGTAAGTGACTCTCTTCTTTTCTAGCTTGTATTTCTTGTATATTGTTTTTTTTATTTTTTTTATTTTCTTTCAACTAATTCTTAAGTCACTTTACTTTTGTTCTTTCTCTCTCTTTGTTCTTTCAACCCCACTGTCCAGAGCATTCCTCATAATAACCACCCTCAACTCACAGCTTTGCCATACGTCAAAGTACACAATACCCAAAGTTGGGTCAGGGCCACAAAAAGGGTTTTTTACTGCATTAGCCACCCTCAACTTATGCTTTTGGCATAACCTGAGGTGCACATGTCCAAGGAGGGACCAGGGCCAACACATTATTCTTAGAAAAGATCAGTTGGGGTGAAAAAGAAAGTTCTAGTTTAAGCTCAAATCATTTGGATCAAAAAAGGATTAATTTCATTTGGTTTTCTTTTATTTAGGCTTAAACTGGGCTATCTTGAATAAGGGCCTATGATCCTTTCCTAATTATCTATTACAACTTACTTTTAGCAGGACTAACCAGGCAAGTTCTAGCTCAATACAAATAGTGGACTATTCAAATCTTTCTCACACTCACTTGACATCTCATTACTCTACCAGATTATCAGACACCTAGTTTGAATTTTAGACTTAGGGTCATGTAGTGGTGTACCTCTATGTCATGCATAGAGCCACACATTTATCAATTACTATGCCTAGTCATGCATCATTTTCCATTTTATGAGGATATCATTTTAGCCATCATGCTTCAGAATTAAACTATGTACACAACATATAGACATGGCAGTTCAACAGAAAAAATAATCAGTCTCTTGGGGAAAAAGAACACAGGCAAGAAAACCCCAAAAGAGGATAGTGAATTGGGCTACTCAGACTTCACCCTATCACTCACTTTCCATTTACCCCACCCCCAACAAAGAGGCATGCAATTGTCCCCAATGCACAAAAAAATTGAAATATAAGAGTGGTAGGTGAAGCAAACCTGGGGCGCAAAGCACCGACGATCAGCAAGCTGGTGGGTCCAGTGCCCCAAAACCCACTACCTCTGTAATCTGGACACCCTCAGTAGTCTCCACATCATCAAGAGCACTATCAGCAGTGCCTCCCGTTGTCTCCACATTTCTGGATCTAGATCCCCCAGCAGCTAACTCTACTGCCCTCATCTGACACGCCTCCTCATCAGCAAGCGAGGCTCTCCTCGCAACCTCCATCTCACAGCGCTCCTTCTTCCGTGCTCGAGCCTCATCCTGCTCTTGACCCTTACACCTCTTGGCATGCTCTCGAGGGGGAGGTGTTTGAATCTCAGAAGTGGCGAATAAGACCGCCAATCAATGTGTCTTCAGCACGCTCTAAAGAAGGGGCCTCAAACTCAGGCACCCTAGCCTCTAAGATCATATCGACGTCTGCGCAAAGACTGCGACTGCAGCCTGAAGGGTCGACACATCCACCTGAGGGGCTGTCCGGGATAGCACCCACAACTCAAAAGTGTCCAAGCGCTGATAAACCTTAGCGATCTTCCGCTCTGTGTGCTAGACCATTCTCCGCTCCAAGCTCTCTTCTTCCTCAGGAATAGACCTCTGCATCAAATATTGGATGTGATGCATAAGTGTAGCAATATGTGCCTCTAATTTCTGGACCCTAGCAAGCGGGACCAGAGCGGGGAAAGGGGCTCAGCGAGAAAATCTCGGGGCAGTGCTACTATCCGGGATAGACTCGACAGGGTAGTGTCAGTGGAAGCTGCCTGCATAGCCGTGCGGGCCTGTGCTACCGTATCAGCCAGATTGTCACCAAGTGGAGGCAACTCTGGACAGGGCCCTCTGCGTGGAGCCAACTCATTGGCCTCATCCCTGATGAGGCCGTTATCAACAATGCCCAGCGGGGTCTTGAGCTAATCAACGTGCCATATATGCACACCTGCGGACCTACATATAGAAAATATCATACACGGGAAAGGATAAGTAGTTGTGACCTTAAAAGACCTCTCGTGCATGACCACCTGTAGAAGCAAAGAAAAATCCACCTCAAACCCACGATCATTGCCGCCATCAGTACTGCACAATCCCATGTGACTACATTATCAGCGGCTCTGGGGGAAAGGCAGTGGCGGACAATCAACCACAAAAACTTCACCGTGAAGGTCAGGTTAGCCTTCTTGATGGATCCCTTCGGCGCGGTCACCCAATCAGCACCCTCTCCATCAATGGACAAGTGCAGGGCCATCCACCTCTTGGTGGACTCTCTCAGCGATGGCTTACGCAGGAATTGGCCATCTTTGACAATTCGCCACCGGTAGTCAAACTCGGCGGTGAGAGGGGTTCGGTTAGCATCAACATCCTCGCCGTATAGATACCAGCGGATGGCAGGAAGGGAGATATCAACCTGAATGCCACGTACTCGGATATTCTCCAGTGGGGCCTGTTTGGCGGGGGCAGCCCACCTATCAATCTATGATCTGAGAGTAGCCACGTAAGAGGCATAGAACTCTCGGACCAACTCTTCACTATAACGTCCCTACGAACGCGTTGTCCACTCCAGTCGATGTCTGGTGAAAAGATTGTGGATCTTTGGCATAGACGGGAGACTTCCCGTAAGGACCCGCTGCTCCAAAGTAAGTGTTCGTGTCATGACTCCTTTGTCATTCAGAAACTTTACATCGGAATAGACTTGATATTGCTCGTCGACACACCACCGAATGGGCTGGTTGGTAACTGGAGTGAGAGCACGAGTCAGTGAGCTGGGTGTGGATTCCAAATTGTCAGCCTCATCAGACGAGGCAGACTGTGCAGCGGTGGCAGGTGTAGGGACCTCAGCAGATTCAGAGGCTTTCTCCGACCACAAAACTCCTAAGGAGCCACTCGTTCCTTCTTCATTAGTAGCTGACCTAGAAGGTGAGCCGATCAGTGTGCGCTCCTCATCAGACTAGGAGGCAGTGACTACGCCGGATGCCACCTTTTTGGGTGTGGCCCTGGAAGCACGTGCAACTCGAGACCGGGTAGAAGTGCCTGAGGGCACATACTCGAGGTCACGCTTATCATCAGAGCTAATGACCATGCGGGAAGACGGGGCGAGACTTCGATCGCCCGCATGCAAAGACTCAATCTTTTTTTGGTGTCATAATAGATAGTACCTATAAAGAATCAATATTAGTACTAGAAGGAGCAAACAAGACTAGCAAAACCACACAAAATAAATAAAAGAGTTAAGATATAATGACATTTCTAGAGTAACAGTGAAACACGACGGACCGGCTGACGGCTTGTCGTGAGTACGACGGACCATCATAGGGTTCGTCATGTATTACTTTAAACTATGTTTATGTGGAGACACTTAAAGGAAAGTGACTGACAAGCATGACAGATAGTGCAGGATGGACCATTGTGATTATGACGGTCTGTCATCAATGTCCGTCGTGGGACACTTAGAAAAAAGTATGGAGACCCTTAGGAGAGGGGTCTCTGACCTTCATGACGGTTATGCAGGACAGACCGTCGAGGGTATGACGGTCCGTCATAGATGTCCGTTGGAGGACACTTAGAAAAAGTGAGAGACCCTCAGGAATAGGGTCTCTGACCGTCATGACGGTATGTGCAGGATGGACCGTCGTGGGAATGACAGATTGTCGCATGTGTCCGTTGGAGGACACTTAGAAAAAGTGAGCGACCCTTAGGAAGAGGGTGTCTGACAACCAGAACGGTTGTACAGGATGGACCGTCATGGGAATGACGGTCCGTCGCATGTGTCCGTTCGTGGACACTTGGAGAAAATTGGACAGTGGGGTATTAGGGATGTTGGAACGGACCCAATGACGGTCTGTCGTGGGTACGACGGTCCATCATCGGGGTCTCGTTCATTCATTCAGTGACAGAACTGAGGATGCCCCATTCATCCCCTATGACCCAAATGGAATTGTTAGTGTTTTAACCTACATTTTTCTAACCCACATACCTAGTAAACTAGCAATGCTAAAGCCCCTATTTCTAGAGTGTTAACACGGAAATTTTGAGGATTCTCAACCTAGGTCAGACAGAATTTGTATTAAAGAATGAACTCATCAAGAAGAACTAGGCTAATACTAATTGATAAACAAACATGCAATGTAAATGGGCAAAAATCAGAGACACATACCTGAAAACTTGAGAAAAATAAGCGAGAAAGGTACCTTGTGATCAAGTAAAGAACCACAGCAGCAGACTCTGACTAGTAGATAGTGAATTTTATGAATTGAGGAATTTGAGAAAATGATCGGTTGTAAAAGAGGGGGATTATGAACTTGGATGTTGAAAAGGGAGAAAAATGGGAGGAAGAGGGAAGGAAATGGGTGAAATGAAGGTTTTGGGGGTTTTAAATGTTAAGAATTTTTAAAAACCCTAGCCAGGTTGGGTCGGGTACGCTTCATTAATGACGCGAAGAGTACCCAACAACGGTCTGTTGCTGTTGTGACGGTCTAGCATTGGTTCCGTCGTGTGTGCCCTAGTTTTGAAAATAACAGATCAACGTACCTGGCTCGACGGATTCATGCGACGGTCCGTCGCATGCGTGACGGTCCGTCGATGTGTCCGTCAATGACTGCTGCAGAGTGATTTTCTTAAGAATTTCCTGGTGATGTGCCTGCAAATTTAAAACCCATTAGTAGAAAATTCTACCATTACTAAAAACAAAAAAAAAAACTATAAGTATTGGGTTGCCTCCCAACAAGCGCCTGATTTAATATCGCGGCACGACTGAGGACACTTGATTACTCAACCTTCATCAAGATCGTATGCCTCTATAACTTCATTCACCGATGTAGTATGCCCAAAATAGAGTTTTATTCGTTCTGCATTCACCTTACACCGCACTCCCTCCTTGGTTTTTAACTCAACTGCTCCATGAGGGAATACTTGGGTAATTAAGTAAGGGCCAGTCCGTTTGGACTTATGCTTTCCTGGAAGCCAACGCAACCTTGAATTGTCTAAAAGCACCAAATCCCCAACCATAAACTCTCGTTTTTTACTTTTTAGGTCATTATCCTTCTTCATCTTTTTTTGGTATGATATAGAAGATACCGATTGGAGCTCACCACTCTGCCTCATGGACCTATAAATGTTGAAGGTCGCTTCTTCATTGTTCAACTGAAATTTCATCTGCCCCTTTTCCATATCAACTAAGGCTCTACCCGTAGCAAGGAATGACCTCCCAAGGATAATAGGCACTTCAAAATCGACTTCACAATCAATAATAACTAAATCTTCCGGAAATATGAACGATTCCACTTTTACTAGCATATCGTGGAGTATCTCTATAGTCCTTTTCACTATTCGATTAGCCATTAGTAGCCGCATTGCAGTGGAGTATCTCTATAGGCCTTTTCACTATTCAGAGGGGCATGAGATTTATTCTTGCCCCCAGATCACATAATGCTTTCGCAAAATGTAATGACCCGACTGTACAAGGAATAGTGAACGCACCCCGATCTTCTTTCTTTTGTACGAGAGATCTTGTAGCAATAGCACTACAATGCTGCATTCTATCATCATCCTCGAAAGTGACCGATCTTTTCTTTGTAACCAGATCTTTCATAATCTTGGCATGACCGGGCATTTGTTCTAGAGCTTCTACCAAAGGGACATTGATAGAAAGTTGCTTCAACATTGTTATAAAACTCCGATATTTACCATCCTCGGTCTTTTTCACTAATCTCTGAGAAAAAGGTGGGGTGGTCTATGCATGAGAATCACCTTTATAGGGACTTCTGCATCTTTTCCAGCGTTATCTTCTGCTTCACCACTACCCTCTACCACCTTATCATTATCCTTTCTCACCTTTTCCTCATTAGACGGCATAGGTGGGTCAATGGTTTGCTTACCATCCCGATTAGTGATTTCCATACAGTGTGCATCATTTTTTGGATTTTGGACAGTGTTGCTAGGAACAGTGCCCGATTGCCGTGTGTTCACAGTCGCAGATAATTGAGCCATTTTCAACTCGATCTGCTTAATCGATGTTTCATGTGTATCGACTTTCTGTCCAATACCCGCTAAATCACTCCTTAACTTTTTAATGTGCTCATCATTAGCATCGAACCTCCTCATCATTTTGTGCAACATATCCTCAACTCGCTCCATACTATCTCCACCATCCCTAGGAGTAACTTCACGATTTTGAGAAGGGACATAGGGCTCATTCCTATCATTTCTGTTACCATAGTTACCCCTATTCAAGTTGTTGTTGCGGTTTTAGTTTCCATCTCGGACGTAATGACCCTCACGGTTATAGTTACCATAGATCCGACCTTGGTTTCCTTGACCTTGGCACCAATTCTCCTGATTATAGCCTTGGGTACTCGGTCGGAAACCCCCCGTCTGCTCGTTTACCGCGAAGGAATCCTCTGCATAATAGCATTCATCATTTGGTGGTGGTGGTTTAGACAAGTAGTTAACTGCATTTATCTTTTCTGCACCCCCAGTGATATGTTTTAATACCAACCCAAGCTCAGTTCTCATCTGAGCCATTTCTTCACTAATCTCATATGTGGCAGGGTTGTGAGTGGATTGCACTTCGAAGGTATTTCTCCCGGTATCTGACTTTCTAGTACTCCAAGCTTTATTGTTCTTCGAGATTTTCTCTAACTTTTCAGCAATCTCAGCATAAGGACACTCCCCATAAGATCCACCTGCTATAGTGTCCAACACCGCTTTATTATTATCAACCTGTCCCCAATAGAAGTATTTCTTCAGTGACTCATCATCTATACGGTGAATGGGGACGCTTCTCAAAAACGAGATGAATCTATCCCAAGAACTACTAATTGACTCTCCTGGTAGTGCCACAAAGTTGTTCACTATGTCTTTGTGGTTTAGTTTCTTGGAGACCGGCTAGTAGCGTGCTAAGAAAACATCCCTTAGTTGGTTCCAACTGAAAATTGAGTTACACGGGAGCTCAGTGAACCAAATAGCAGCCTCTCCCATTAGTGAGAGAGGAAACACTCTTAGCCCTATTATTTCTAATTCCAAGTCAGGCCTCCCTACACAACTTTTACACACTGCCCTTACCTTAGCTATATAGGCATGTGGATCCTCAGAAGGTAGCCCTGAACACAAACCTCTGGCAGTGAGCATTTGTATCAGGCTACTAGTTACCACAAAGGTGTGGCCTGGTGGTAGAGGGGGCGAGAAAAGTGGCCCATCGGATTCTGCTATATTGTCATAGCCTCTGTAGTATTCTTGGGGCCATGGAGCGGGATTGTGTCCCCTCTGTTGGTTTTCACCCTGAGCATTAGGTAACAACTGACCATGAACATCAACCGGAGGTGGGATGTTCTTGTTTGGATCATCATCATTAATTCCCAAGTTTCAATTCATGTTGCGTAGTGTACACTCTAATTTGTGATCGTAGGGAAACAAGGATTCTCTTCCTCTCTGTGTATTTGGCATACAAGGAAGATGGTTCTGCAAGAATCAAAAACAATAAAACAAAGTAAAATCAAGAAAATATCAACTAAACTATAGTAATAAGTTTAAGTTAATCTAAAAGCTACTCATCCCCGGAAACGGCGCCAAAATTTGATACGCTCAAACTTACTTCTCAAATAGGAAGTAAAGCGGTCGTGTCAAGTAAATAACCCAACTAATGAGGTTGGGATCGTTTCGAACATCAATCTATTATTACTATTGTTCAGTCAATTACTTCCTTGAAAGCAAAAATGAAAAAAAAAATTGGGGGGGGGGGGGGGGTTCTATTTCTAAATAAATGAAAATAACTAGCGAAATTAAAGGAGACAACTAACAGCTTCAAATGTTTGAGTTTAATCAATTAATAAAAGTAACTAGGGTTTACGTATTCCCCACAGGTTAATAACTTGATAATTCTAAGTATAACATTTCTTTCCTAGTATCTTGCTTGTAAAGTGATAAGTTATGTATTTCTAAATCCTTGGTCCGACATCTAGAAAATTTCACTCCGCACCTTGGTCCGCCTACGTGTGTTGCTATAATAACCCTTAACTTTACCTCATATTAAGCATCGTATTTGATATTTGACTAAGTTATTACATCGTACCAATCAATACTAGCCTATTGGATGGTATACACTAAATCTATGTTGAAAATTATTTTCCTATTATCTACCTCCTTGGTCCGGCAAGTAGCATTAAGGCGAGTTCTAACGTTGGCCATCCGTTAAAAAGACTTCTAAGGGAAAGAATTATCAATACATGCAAGACACTATTCTAGAAATGTTATTTTAGTTAGGTTTTACCTTATTATTTGCTTATGGAGTTTAGTTACTCATAGTCATAATCACAATATTCAAATATGTAATATAAGAATTCATGCACTTACTTCAATGAGAAAGAATAAAATCCAAAAGCTCACTTGATTAATCAGCAAAAGTCACCAACAATCAATTACAAGAGTCTAAAAATATTTAAGAGTCTAACCCCAAAAACGAGGTTTTTCCAACTATTTATAAAAAACAAAAACCTAATTATATAAGGACTCTATTTGCTGGAAATCTGTCAAAACGCGGCTAAGTCGGCGGACCTCGCGACGGATAGTCGTGGTCACGAAAAGCGGTCATGGATTCCCTCGTCCCATACTTGTGCAATTTCTTCTGCTGCTCTCTTCATTACCCTCGACGGCCGGTATGATGGATCGTCACAGGCACAACGGTTCGTCGACGGTCTCCGTTCCAAAACACTTGAACTCTTCGAATTTGGGAACTGGGACTACTTCTCTAATCTTTATGACGAATCAGCAAGATGGACCGTCATGGAAATGACGGTCCTTCACGCACTCCGTAACCCCACACTTGGTCAGAATTCCCCATCTTTCTTCAGCAACTGCACTACGATTCCACCTACGGACCGTCACGGGCATGATGAACCGTCACAAGCTCTGTAGGTGGTACTTTTCTGTATTTCTTGCTCAAAAACCTCCGCATTCATATTTTAGACAGATTTCCTGCAAATAAAGAGAAACTTACATAAAAATTAGTATAAAAAGGCGTTTGAACACACTAAACTTAAGGAAAGAGCATTAAAAATACCGTGAAACCACGGTATATCATCTGCTCGAAGATATCATGCTAGAAGTAATGTTAAGGAGAATGTGGAACAAAAAGCCCCTCCCTAAGTTCCAGTTGAGAAAGATTCTCAAGAGTTCAAGATGAGGTCTATAAGGTATTGATGATGATGGGAATTCATTAGTGAAAAAGGCGGAGTTGACCGCTTATCAACTAAAATATTTTTCTGAAATATGGTATAACCAATGGAAAAAGGGACACAGATGATGCGGGTCATCCTTATTAGGAGAAGTTTAAGGCTTCTTTTCTTGATAAGTTTCCCCCTTCATATGAGAGAAGCCAAATTGCTTGAGTTCATAAACCTTCATCAAGAAAGTATGATTGTGGGAGAGTATGCTTTGAACTTTACATAATTGTTTAAGTATGTTCCAATAATGGTTGTTGGTTCTAGGTTATGGATGAGTAAGTTTGTATCGAGCGTGCCAAAAATAGTGGTCAAAGAGTGTAGTACCACCATCGTCATTAATGATATGGAATATCTAATGTATGGTTCATACACAACAGATTAATGAATAAAAGCTTAAGGAAAGTCTAGGGAGGCAAAGAGCGTTAAGATCGGTGATGGTAATTTCTCTCATGCAAGGTCCGATAGATATGGTTGTCATAGGTTTTAACAAAGGTTTATGTTCAAGGATGCTCTGATTCTCCTCCTAAGATAACGTGTATAAACCTAAGCCTCTAGAAGGGAATGGTAGTGTATCTTCATTTCCTATGGCAACTTGTACTAAGTCTAGAAAAAAACACGAGGGTAAGTGTCTAGCCGGCACGGATGGTTGCTTCAATTGTGTTAAAAGTGGGAATAAGATGAGAAATGTCCCAATTCTCAAGGCTAAGGGAAAAGAGGGAAAGAAATCTTATCATCGTTGTTCGGGCTCCAATTCTCTCAAGAAAACCAATTCTATGCACTTCAGACTCATGGGGTACAAGAGGGTTCTCCTAATATGGTTGCTCGTATGTTGAAAATCTCTACCTTGATGCTTATTCTTTACTTAATCCGATGCTATATTGCTTTTATGATGCCAAATGTATCTATGAGGTTTGATGTTCTTATGGATGTGTTTTTTTAGAAACTTTTTATCGTCTATACTCCTTTTAGTGATTCTATTATGGCTAAGAGGGTCTATAGACAATCCTTGTCCCATAGAGTTACTCTTGTTGACTTACTAGAGCTTGATATGCAAGATTTTCATTTGATCCTTGGTACGGATTGATTGCATTCTTGTTATGCTTTTACTGATTGTAGAACCAATGTATTCAAGTCTAAGTTTCAAAATGAGCCTATCTTAGAGTGGAAGGGGAAAATTCTATGCCTGAGGGTCAATTTATCTGTTATCTTAAATCTTGAAAGATGATTTCTAAGGGTTGCATGTACTATCTAGTTAGGGAGACGGAGGTGGATTCTGAAACCCTTACTTTTGAGTCGATCCCCATTTTTATCGAGATTATGGAAGTATTCTTATATGATTTTACTGGTATGAAACCTATTTCTATTCCTCCTTATAGAATGTCTCATGCAAAACTTAAGGAGTTGAAGAAGAAAATGAAAGATTTGTTGGATAAGGGTTTCATCCGACCAAGTATATCCCCATGGGGTGCTCTAATTTTATTTGTTAGAAAGAAGGATGGTTTTCTTCGTATGTGCATTGACTATCGCCAGTTGAATAAGGTGACTATTAAGAATAATTATCCTACTACACGGATATATGATTTGTTTTACCAACTTTGAGAGGTAGGTTACTTCTCTAAGATTCATCTTCGTTCGGGTTATCACCAACTAAAGGGGAAAGTAGATGATATTCCGAAGATGCCTTTTCAAACTCGGTATGGTCATTATGAGTTTTTGGTAATGTCGTTTGGATTAAATAATTCTCCAACAACATTTATGGATTTTATGAATAGGGTGTTTAGATAAACCTTGATACATTTATGATTGTGTTCATCGATGATATATTGATTTACTCCAGAAGCCAAGATGAACATATTTGGGAGGAAAGGGTTTAGTTTTTCAAGAATGAATTCTAATTTCGGGTTTCTATGTTGTAACCACTTCAAATACACTAAAATAGATAGAATAATTGTTTATAACAAATCTCCAAAGTACCTAAAACACCCTTATACATAAATTTGACTTTTATAAACATTCAACTCAATTTTATTGACTCAGTCAAATCTGGAACATGGCTACACGTCGTGCAGGCACTCCCCAATTTTTTTCTTAAAATTAATTTGAGGGAGAATGGTGTCTGCCAAACCCGCGATGTTGAGGCAACTTTTGGCCTCTGTGTGACAGGCGCGCGTCTTGCCTTGGCCTCCATAAACTAATGTATGCACTCTGCTTTAGCAACCCCTCTGCCAAAGCTTAGGTCCTCCTCAAGGACCCTTAAGTTAGTTCTTGGGAAGTCGTACCCAAACACTTTAACCCTAAACATGATTATTAAGACAATATGGTCACCTACTGTTTTTTGACTCCAAATGACACATAAAAACATGAACAACATACTAGAACACACCAACACATAAAAGACTAGTTTTTGAACGTCTTGATCGTCCCTTGATGTTTGACTTCCAAAGACTTTAAAACTAACTTCAAAGGCTCTACTTCAATACATTAACAAGTTATTAACTCATAAAACTCATGTGAGACTCGATTTCATTCTATTGCATTTTGAGGGTCGTTACAAATACTTATCACGCGAGTATTGATATGACTCTATTTGGGTCATTATATGATATAAGGTATAGATCTCTTATAGGATGGTTTGAGGTGGGTGAAGTTACCCTAATAGGTCATCAATTGGTACATGAAGCTATAGAGAAAGTTTGACATATTAGAGAAAGGTTGAAAATGACTCGAAGTTGAAAAATATCATATGTCTATGTTAGAAGAAGATATCTTGAGTTTGATGTTCATGATTGAGATTACTTGAAAATCTCACCCATGAAAGGTGTAATGAGGTTTGGGGAAAAAAGGAAGCTTTGTCCCCATTTTGTAGGCCTATATCAAATTTTGAGACCAGTTGTTTAGGTTGCTTATGAACTAGATTAACCTTATAAGTTGGCATCGGTGCAACTGCATTTCCATGTCTCTATGTTAAAGAAATGTGTTGGTGATCCGACATCCATAGTTCCCTTAGAATGTTTGGAAGTTTAGGAGAATTTTTCTTATTAAGAGGTTTCAATTGAAATTTTAGACCGACAAGTCAAGAAGTTGAGGAACAAGGAAGTTGCTTACATGAAAGTGTTATGGAAGAGTCACTTAATTCAAGGTTCTAATTCAGAGGCCGAGGCCGATATGATGTCTCGATATCCTCGTCTTTTTCTTTCTATTCCTACTCTAGCTTGAGGTACTCTAGCTTGAGGTAATGAGTTCCTCATGGTTTGTTCCATAAATAAGGAAATCATGGGAATATCTAAACGACACATGACACCAAAATATTAAACCATGAGGAACTCATTACCTCAAGCAAGAGTAGAAGTAGAAGGAAAAAGATAGGGATAACGGGGCATCATATTGGCGGCGGCCTCCCAAGTAGAACCCTCAACTAAATGATTCCTCTATGACACCTTAACGGAAGCAACTTCCTTGTTACTCAACTAATTGACTTGCTGGTCTAAAAATCTAACCTAAACCTTCTTCCTACCAAATATTCTCCTCAATTCCAAACCTTCTAAAAGAACTATAGAAGTCGGATTCCTCACAAATTTCATTAACATAGACACATGGAAAAGCGGATGCACAGATGCAAACTTATTAGGCAAATTAATTTCATTCGAAACCTTACCGTCACGGCTCAAATCTGATATGGGCCTACATAACGGGGACAAATCTTCCGTTTCTTATTGTACTTAATTATACCCTTCATTGGTGAAATATTCAGGTAAACACAATCATAAACATAAAACTTGAGATTTAACATCGACATATCACTTTTGTCAACTTTGAGTTGTTTTCAACCTATCTGTAATAAGACAAAATTTATTCATAGCCTCATGTACAAATTCAGGACATATTAGGTCAACTTCCCCTACCTCAAACCAACCTATAGGAGATCTACACCTCCTACCATACAATTCCACAAATAGATCCATACCAATACTAGAGTGATAAAATATTGTTATAGGCAAGCTCAATCAATGGAAAATGGTCATCCCAATTATATTTAAAATCAATCACACAAGATCTCAGCATATCTTCTATAGTTTGGATAGTATGCTCCGCTTGCCCATTGGTTTGGGGATGCAAGGTCGGACTAAGCTGAACATGAGTACCAAGAAACCTTTGAAAAGATTTCCCAAACTGAAAAGTGAATTGAGTACCATAATCAGAGATAAGGATAAAGGCACTCCATGAAATATTAGTGTTTCCCTAAAATACAACCTAGCATAATCCTCCGCCGAGTTAGAAACCTTGATGGGAATAAAATGAGTTGATTTTTAATCAGATCTTCTATAACCCAAATCGAGTCATATTATAGCAGAGTACGTGGCAACCCTACTATGAAGTCCATATTTAAATCTCCCCACTTCTAAGTAGGAATGCCAATTCTTTTGGACAAACCTCCCGATTTCTGATGTTCAACTTTCACTTTTTGGAAATTAAGACATTTATCAACAAACTCCCCATTATCCTTATTCATCATAATCCACCTAGAGATCTTAACACCTGAAAATCTAATCAACTAGACTAGGGATAAGTGAAAGAGCAAGATACAAAGAGGGGAGGAAGCTTGTCCAACCTTCACCCAATCACTAGGAGTAACAGGGATATCACGTGGAATAAAACGTAAGGGGAACATGGAATAAACATCAAATAGAAGAAGAAGAAGAAGAAGAAGAAGAAAGAAGAAGAAGAAGAAGAAGAAGAAGAAGAATAAGAAGAAGAAGAAGAAGAAGAAGAAGAAGAAAGAAAGAAGAAGAAGCCCGAAGAAGAAAAGAAAAAGAGACAGATCGAATCCTCCATCCAGCCGAAGAAGCCGAAGAAGCCTCAAGCCTCCTCCTCCATGAGCTGATTACTGATGCTTCTGATTCTGCATGCTGAATCCGCCTCCTCACTTCTGCCTGCGTTTTCGGCTTCTTCTGCTTCGTCTTCTGCTTGCGTCGTCTTGGTTGTCCGCTTCCGAGGAGGAGGCCCCTTCGGAGGCCTCCTGAAGGTATTTGTTTCTGAAAGAAGAATTTTATGAATTACTACATGAAGGTGGAAAGTATGAGATTATGTATGTTTTTATGAAAATAATGTAAATGTTTTAAGGATACTTTGAGAGTAAAGTATCAATTATGAAAGAAGAAGGTGTTTCTTTATGAAAGAAGAATTCTACAAACTAATGCATGAAGGGGCAAAGTATTAGATTCTGCATGTTGTTATGAATTCAATGTAAATGCTTTAAGGATGCTTTGAGAGTAAAGTATCTATTATAATGATGTTGTTGTTGTGTTGTTAAAAGAACATTCTCATAAACACATATAAGCATGAGGTGAAAGGTTTTCTAATATAATAAGCTTCCTTAGTTTGAAAGGCTTTCTCACCTAATTGAATCAAAGGCTAAAATCACTTATGAATGATCGGTGTAAGTCAGTACTTAATAAATTTTCTTTGGGATTTAAGCTTCGGGCCGAGTGGCTATTGATGTGAGATGGAAGCTCTCCCGTAGTAGAGGTCGGGTTTCTAGAAGCAATCTCTTGGATTGAAAGATCTCTCGAGTAGAGACTGGGTTACTAGTACAATATCCTTAACCCTTAAACTATGTGCCCTCATAGGTTTATATCTATTGGATCCGCTTAAGAAGTTCACGGTTCTACTTGGGAAAGTAGTACAACATTTTTCGGTGTGGGAGACACCGGGAGATCTTGGTATAGCTCATGTGGTCCCTATGTCGGTTAAGGCTTATTCCCACAATAACATGAATAATGAACTAAGTTTACTCCAAAAAGTATCGCATATGAGTTCAATGGTTTTAAAGAGGATGTTAACTTGCATTGATCATATTTTATGAAGGATATTTTCTAACTCCTATTTTTGTTATGTTTTAACTTAGTTAATTGCATGTCATGAAATGAAATGTCCCTTTTAGCATGTTTTATGAATGGCTATCATTCTTAGTGGATTTTTATACTAATGCATTATTTTTCCTACATTTTCCCAAATGTAGGGTCTGACGATCAGAGTCATTAGTTTCGTGGCTAAGTGAGTCTTCATTCTTCAAGGACGAAGTTTATTGTTTTTTATTTCTTTCATGTATTTACATTTTTGGACATGATGTATGGTCTAGGACCAATTTCATCTATTGTAATATATGGTTACGATGAGACAAAGTGTCTAGACTTCAGCTTTTCATTTTTCTAAAATGGTTGGACTCTAAAATGTTATTTTATTTTTATTGTTCTTATTCTTGTGTAATGAGTAATTACAAATAAGTGGCTTGTATGGAACCCTTTGGTGTTCTATACGCCATGTTAATCGTGCGTGTACCCATTGGCCGTGACAAATCTCCCACAAATCACAATGCACCTTGGTGGCTCCCTGGTAAATGGAGTACCAAGAACTATGGGCTTCTGGCAAGATATGTTCCCTCAAGTCATCAGCATTAGGAACACACAAATGACCTTGATATCTAAGTACTCCATATCTCCCTTGGGAGAAAGCCTCAATAGACTTCCTAAGTACCATTTTATCAAGTCAATCAGTATTAGATCAAGACCTCATATATTCCACATACGCCATAAAAGATGATTATCTACCATAAAATCGCCCTTGTTAGAGTCTACTAATTGAACAACCAAACAGGCAAAAGTATAAGCATCTCGAACCAACTCTTTCTTATCATCCTCAATTTGAGCATCACAATCCATAGACAAAAGATTAAGAGCGTCCACCACCACATTCACCTTATTGGGGTCATAGAGAACATTCATATCATAATTTTTCAATAACTTAAGCCACCTTCTTTGTCAAAGATTTAGATCCTTTTGGTTAAACACATATTGTAAGCGCTTATGGTTGGTAAAAACATCACATGAACACCATACAAATAATACCTCCAAATCTTTAAGGTAAATACAACCGCCACTAATTCTTCTCATAAATCTTAAGTTCCCTTTAAGTGTAGGAAATAACTTTCCAATTGTCCATAAGAACACATCCTATCCCAATTCTAGAGGCATCACAATAAACCACAAAACCTTCTGTCCCTTCTGGTAAATTCAACACTATATCAAAATTAAAAATATATCCTTCCACTGTTCAAAACTCTTCTCACAAGCTTTGGGATATATACTTAGCTTTCTTGTGATTCAATGCAACTAATGGAGAGTTAATCTAAGAAATTCCCTTGACAAACCTTCTACAGTAACCAGGCAAACCCAAGAAACTTCTAATATCCAAAGGAAATAGAGGTCTTGGCCAACTCTTGACCACATCTATCTTAATATGATCTACCACTATTCCCTTACTTGAAACAATGTGAGCTAGAAAATCCACGGACATTAACCAAAATCACATTTTCTAAACTCTGCAAAAAGTTTTTGGTCATTAGGAATCCGCAACACGATTCTCAAATGATTAGTATGTTCATCTTGACTTTTGGAGTAAATCAATATATCATCGATGAACACAATCATAAATGTATCAAGGTTTATCTAAACACCCTATTCATAAAATCCATAAATGTTGTGGGAGAATTATTCAATCCAAACGAAATTACCAAAAACTCATAATGACCATACCGAGTTTGAAAAGGCATCTTCGGAATATCATCTACGTTCCCCTTTAGTTGGTGATAACCCAAACGAAGATGAATCTTAGAGAAGTAACCTGCCTCTCAAAGTTGGTAAAACAAATCTTATATCCGTGTAGTAGGATAATTATTCTTAATAGTCACCTTGTTTAACTGGCGATAGTTAATGCACATACGAAGAAAACCATCCTTCTCTCTAACAAACAAAACAGGAGCACCCCATGGGGATATACTAAGTCATATGAAACCCTTATCGTAAAGTCTTTCAAATGTTCTTTTAAATATTTTAGTTCTTTCGGAGTCATACGATAAGGAGAAATTGATTTAGGTTGCATATCTGTAGGAAGGTCAATATGAAAGTCTATTTTACTTTCAGGAGGAATATTGGGTAAATCATGCAGGAACACTTTTGAAAACTCATTAACAATGGGGTCTGACTCAAGAGTAGGGTTTTTGGAATCCAAATCCCTCAAACTAACTAGATGGTAAATACAACCCTTAGAAATCATCTTTCTAGCTTTCCAAAAGGATACAAATTGAACCTTAGGCGTACAATCCCCCTCTCTCCACTCTAGGATAGGCTTATTCGAGAACTGAAACTTGACTACAGGGTTTCACAATCAATAACATAAAAATCTAGCATATCAAGCTCTACAAAAATCAACAAGAGTAACTCTATGGGATAAGGAAACGGGACATTTCTCAAAGACCCTATCAGCCGAAATAGAATCACCAACAAGAGTAGAGACAAAACAAAAGATCTAATCGGGCTCGCCAAGATAATCTGGCGGATCGTTGTCTTCTCCTTAGCTCGTCTTTCTCTTGCTTCAGTATTCATGTGTTTGAATCTCATCTGGTAAGCTCATTTGGATCTGTCTTTCACGTTCAACGGATCATTGAGTACCACCTCGTTTGTCGTTTAAAACTTCATATTTCATCCAAGACTTGTCACCTTCGGTGATGGTCATTTAGTTCGTCCATCTCTTTCGATGAGTCACTATTTTGCTCATTAGTTCTCCGAGCCTCAAATATCTTTAATTCTAAGCACTGTCACTTTGCGAGGTCAGGAAATTTGGGCGATTCCCCCTTTCTTTTTAGGTGACTGCCAACGTGAAGTTTACACTTCTTTCCCTACTTTTGGTCATTCTTTCAAGTATTCATCTTTGCCTTGTCATATCATCAGAATAGGACATAATTAGGCATTGAGGACAATCCTTGTTGAACTAAAAAAATATCTCAAATGAGTGTAAATTTACCACTCATCATAACACTAGTCATAGCCCTAAGGTGTTATATCTGAATTTCTTTCCAACTTCGATTGTAAGTATCAACTTTGCAACTTTTAGATCTTTTTGGTGTTATTCTCCACATTTTTTACATGAAATACTATAGGCATAAATGAATAGTAATTAAACAATTATTTTCCTCGAAACAAAATAAAACATAAAGAAAAAAATTGGCAAAATGAACGTAAAATTAGCCTAAATCATGTTTCAATAAATATTTGGCGATAGTTAATTAAGAAAGTCTCACACCCATAATTCAGATATGGAACTCAAAAAAAAATTAAAATATTTTTGATGTATTTTTATCCCTCACTCAATAATAATACAATTGATAACTATCCAAAAAGATACAAAAAGTTCCAAAAGACATGAGAGAAGATGATAGACGATTCAAAAGATCCATTGTTAGGAAATTGTGGAAGATGAAAGAAGTTGATGATATGGAGCAGGTTGAATGTGTACAACTTTTAATTGTTATAGAGTTTAGAGTCGCATTATACTACTTGTCAACTAAACTGTTGTGTCTTATACTAGCTGAAGTAGACTAAGTTATTATACTTGTGGTAGTAATAGTAAACCTAGATTTGTGTCAATTATATATTTATATTATAGTATGGCTCTCCTCCTGTATAAAGAGCATATACTTGACAGTTTTAATCACCAATAGATTAATAGAAACTTTGATTCACTCTAATCTTAACGTGAGATTTCTACAGAAATGACGGAAGAAAGAGTATAGTAGGACATATATATACATATATATATATATATATACTAGCTTCTGGCTTTTGGATACGCGTCACGCGCGTGTGGTCATATAATTAAAAAAAATTGTGAATATTGTGTATCAGCCATATATTTAAGTTATATTATGTGTTATAAAATAGAAAATACAAATTACATGTTCTTAAAATTGATAAGCATCTTATATGGTGTTTTTGTTTCTAAGATTCAAAATCCAAAAAACTATACAACTACAATATTTAAATGAATAAGTGAAATGTTATGTGCTACTATAATGAAATTTGTGTAAAATCAGTAACATATAGAATTTTTTTATCGTAAAATTAATGTCGTGTATTGCACATATTAAGCACTAGCAAGGAAATTAAATAATAAATGTCATGAGTGTATTCTTCACTAAGAAATTTCTTTGACGAATCCAACAACATCCATAGCTGAAATTTTTGCACAAATCCAACAACGTTCATAGCGTATTTTAATAGCCTTTAACTTTGACATTGATTGAGAAAAAGCTGCTCAGAAAAATGATATACTCTTCTTTAGAGCCCATAAAAATGGAGAGGGTGCTTGAGGAAAATGAAAATTATTCTTGGCTTTATATAATACTTTCACTTTAAATGATTAATTAGTCCCTTTAGCTTCTTTTCATGTATTTATCATTGGAAAAAAATAACATGTATTAATATATTGATTATGAGATTCATTGTATTGAAATCTACAAACTTTTAAGATTCTAGCAATGTAAAGGTAACTGCTTCTATATTTTAATTAATGTGCAACTTAAATCTCTACCTATTTGCTCTCATTAACTAACATTTGTCTCTTCATTTTCTTTAACATTTAGATTTAATTTTCACAACTCTTCAAATATTCTCAATTCATTAATAGTAAAAAAAGTTTACTACTCAATATTTTTCAAATATAAAATAATCAAATATGAATATAATATTTTTATTTAGTATAGGAATAAAATGGTAATTCAACTTTACATCTTGGAGCTTCACACTTACAATATAATATGATATATATATAAGATGGAGAAGGTCGATAACGCCGTATTCACATTCAACAGTCCACACTATGTAGATAGCTTTATTACAGAGACGCTAGAATGTTGACGAGGGGACTCATTCTAAATCATCGACAGTACAAAGCTTTCAGCCAGCCACTTAGAATAGATTCTTCTGTCTACTTATATACCTGAATTTCAATATTCCATTTGTACATCTCTTGTTGTGGAACTGGGATATTCATAGTCAGCAGTCCATATTCTTTGTTGTAGTTATAGAGGGTGTCTGCTCCATCTATTGAACATTTGACGGGTATTTGGGAAATGTAAACGCCAAAGCGGCCACATCCCCTGACCTTGAGTGAGACTGTTGCAGTTCGAGATTGGCTTGTATCATCAGAATGTACTTCATACTGATCAATGGCACCACCACTGTTGATCATATCCATCAGCCCAATTGGAGCAAAAGATATGTTTGTCACAACTTCCTACAATTATAATAATAGTTTATTTTAGTAATAAAAATAGAAAGTGTTAAAGAAGCAAAGTTAAGAAAAAGGTGTTACCTTGACAGGAGAAAAGTGGAATACTTCATATTCAAGAACTTTAAGTGTTACAGGCAATGAAGCACCTCTGGGTAGGAAAACCAGTTTCCCTATATATAGATTGAATAGATTAATTGCTAATTGTACACCAGTCATAAATTGCTAATCGTACCACCAGTCATAAATTGCTAATCCTAACACCAGTCATTGGTTTACCTGATGTAAAGCAATAGGCTATAGAATCCCCATTCCAATCAATGGTCTCAACATCAGTTGCTTGGACTGAAGTTGTAAGTGTGCCAGGGGATGCATCATGAATACGCGTCTTCTTTGTCACCTTGCACCACCCAGCACCTTGGCAGTTAAATACACCAACCACACCACTGTATTTGTTCACGTTCCATATTTTGAGTAAGCTGTCCAATATAAAAACATCAACCTTAGCTTAAGCTTCATCACATTTTATCCTCCTACTTTTAATATTTCATTACCATTTTTACCTTTACTCTAAATATAATCAAATTTTAATTACCTTCCAAAAAAATAACAAATCAAAATTACTATGCTCAATGAGAATACAAACGTAATAAGCAATTTATAACATTTAATTTCCATCAAGTTTCCTAATTGCTACATGCAAGGTTCTACTCCCCCTCAGTCCTGTCCAATAGTGAACAAGTAACTAGGAAGAGAGAACACAAACTAAATAAGCAATTTTAACAATAAATCACCATTAATTTTAATAAACTCGTAATTGTAATTGTTGTAACCCGTGCTATTAAGTACTATTTATCATCTAAAACATTAAATATCATAAAGTCAAGGATAAAATAGTAATATTACCCCTATTATTTATTGTTTTTTTAAGTGGCTTGCCAAGTTAATAGTGAAAACTATTGTTGGACACATAGAGTAGTAAAAAATCTTTTATTGTATTGTTAAAAAAAAACTTTTTGTTTGTTTAAAAAAAGCAGTGTGACATGACAATCCTATTAAGAGAGCAGTGTACATTTTGAGGAAAAACAGAAAATAGTTGGACTTAGGATGATATTGTGGTCCTAAAAAAACAAAAGAAATATAATAAGGCAAATTCTCAAAAATGGATGACTATCTAAGGTATTTACTAGAAGGACACAGAGAGAAAAGAAAGAAAGAAGGATGAGGAAGAGAAGAAGGAAGAATAAATCATTAATGGCTAAAGTGAAAGGAAGAAGAAGAAGTGAATTCCAGACAATTCGGGTAATTTAAAAAAGTTGGGCCAATTTTCTCGGAAATCGAATGGCCGATTGACAACATTGCCTAATTCTTTCTATTATTTCTATATTACTATTTATACGATTCTAAAAGTGGGAAGATGGAAAGCATAATAGTGTAAAGTAAAATTACAAAAACATATTCTTTAAAAGTTGAATTACCAAATATTCTCTCATCTAAAAGTAAGAATACTTTGCATTAAAAGTTAGCATGTAACATTTTCTTTTAATTACTATTATTACGTATAACAATTACACCATATCTCCAACTGTATTATTTTTTTTACCCTTCAAATATCGTGTTTTTTATTTTTTTAGACAACCAGCTTCAAATCAATTCTTTATTTGTTCGACCATCATATTTAAAAGAGTCTTTTAGAGTTCACATCGTATGTTAAATGCAATAGCAGTGCCATTCTTGTTGTTTCTCTTTGTGTATGACCTTTTGATTACAAAAATGCTAATTGATGAGCTCAAGCAAGATATGGCAAGCTTTCGAAATGTCTGATCTTGGTCTTGTGAAAGGAGATAACTCAAGGAAAAGATGAGTTTTTCGTTTGCCAAGAAAAGTAGGCAAAGGAAATTCTCAAGAAATTCAAAATGTTTGGTCTTACAACAAGAAGACCCGATATATTGTATGTTGTAAGTGTTTTATCAAGGTTCATTGATTATCTGAGAGAAGTACATTTGCAAGCATCCAAAAGAATTATGTGATACGTAAAAGGTATCATCACCTATGAAGTAAAGTTTTAGAAGAGACAACCTATGGAACTTTGTGGGTACTTCGACAGTGATTGGGGCGGTTCCAAGAATGATGCAAAGAGTAATACAGGGAATTTTTTAGTCTTGGTTCTGGCATTTCCTCACGGAGTTGTAAGAAACAAGATATGGTGGCTCAATCAATCAATCTACTGTCGAAGGCTGAGTTTTGTAGCAGCTGCAACAGCAGTAAATCAAGCATTGTGGCTAAAGAAAATTTTGGTTGGTCTGCATATGGAGCCGACTGGAAGCATCGAAGGACAATGAAGAAGCAAATAGCTATATCTCATAATCATGTGTTTCATTGAAGAACTAAGCACTTCAAAATAAAGTTTTTCTTCTCGAGAGCAGTGCAAAAATATGGAGATATAACGCCGGTTAATTGCAAGACGGAAAAATAATTGGCTGATATATTCACTATGTCTTTACCAATCAGCAAGTTTGAGATTCTTAGATAGAGAATCGGAGTTTGCAGTTTTCAGAGCATGGAGGAGTGTTAGGAATTTACTTTTGAACTGCAGTTGATTTATTTTTACTGCTTTATATTAAATAAAACGTAGTCAATTAGTTGTTAGCCATCTATTCCTATTATTTAGGAGTTAGTGATTTAGGGAATCTCCGCTGATATTCTTCTTACTTCTCTGCCTTCTAATATCTTGTAGTTCTGATATTATTAACCAACAATATTGACTAGAAAGAGCAAGATATTATGAAAAATTAAATTATGTCAGTAAGGGAAAGAAAAAAGGAGGAGAAAAGTAAAAATCAAGTCCTGAACTACATAAGTTTAAGACATTTACATTCAAGCAAGAATCATTGATATATTAATACCATTAAAGACTATATTATCTTAATTACCTTCACATATATGATCGCAATGCAGTATCCCACTTTCATGAACTTTTATCTAATGAATAAAATATAAATGATAAAATTAATATTGTTAATTTCAACATTTCCTCTTTTATAACTCAACCTTTTAATTTTATAGAAGTTCAATAATAATGATAAGGGACAGACGTGCAACGATATATACAAGGAGAGAATTGCAAACCTTGTCCCGTCTCTTGCTGGATCAACAAATAGGCAATCTCGAGTAGGTCTGCCAGGCAATTGAGCGCGAAGTACTGATCCATCAGGAAGGATAAGCTTCTTCAGAAGCTCGAAGTTGTGATTTCCGGGTTTGTCACTGAATGACATAAAAAGAGACAAGGTTAGGTAACAGTTCCAAGTTAAAATAAGAAAGCGGAAGAACCAGACGCGAGTAAAAAAAAATTACCTCACATAAATTGGTGATCCTCCAACTGCTCTAGCTGCAGCATGATATTCTGCAGTACGGTGAAGACTCTGCAATAAACATCTCAGTTATTGAATTACCTTATTTTACATCTAATGCATTCATTACTGACTGAGTCAGATGACTATCATATGCAAACATCACGCACCAACATTGAATCGTCAAAAACAAGTATAAAAATAAAGGTAAATTAAATGTCAGACACTAACGTGGAACATGTCCCAATCTGGTTGCATGAATTCTCCCAAGAACAATGAGTTGTAGCAAACAGAAGATATATGGATGGTGTGAGAAGCTGGATCACGAGGATAATAATCATCAGAAGCTCTGACTAGAGCGGTTTGCTTAGAACTGTAGAGCCCATCAGTGTTGTGATTCATGCAGGCAATGCATCCATTGTCAGGAAAGTTTTGAGCAATGGATGCTTCAAGGGCCTGGATATAGCTTCTTGTGATGGATACTCTACCACCATGGCCAGCACCAAGTGTTTCAATGATGTTCTGGACATCAACCTTGACTCCATCAACCCCACAGGATGCCAGATAGGCATGTAGTTCATTATAAAAGTTAAAGACCTTTTTTGGGTGCACTAAACCTAAGCCATTAACTGCAAGACTATCCATAACAATGTCAGGTTGGTTTCCCATCACACCAGGAGACTGAATGGGGTACGCCAATGCAGTGTCATAGTGCTCGAGCCCAGGACCAGCAGGGTGCACTCCACCCCAGTAACCAGCTAGGGCATGCCATACGTATACATACCTACATAGAAAATAGTAAGTATCACTTCACTACCAGTAGATCCTTTGAGAAAAGAGGAAAAGATTCGAGTGCTGAGACGTCCTTTAAATTCAACAGAAAACTAAGAATTCAATTATAAGTAAAAAGGAATAGTGGTGTGTGCAATTTTTAGAAATTCTATAAAATACAACGATCGGAAGTTGCAAGCCTACTTGACACTGTGTTGTTTCTTGGCTTCCTCCACTACATGCTTCAGGCCTTTTTTTTGGAACTTGTTGTTTTCTTTAATTCCTGTTAGCCTGTTGGCGAACCTACAAAACAAACATGGGAGATCATACATGCAATTTTATTTACTGTAATTCTACAAGTTACGGTAAAATAATTATTGAACATAGCAAGAAATCTCACTGTGCTCCTTCTTGTACTACACAGTTAGTGTCCTTGGGTGCTTCATTCCCAATCTGTTGCCAACCATCATCAATTATCAGGAAACGTGGGCGAACACCACCCTTGGATAAGCTGTGGTAAAAGTATTTAACATGAATTAGTTCAATCCGAAAGACATGTCCAAGCAAAAACTAAGAAACAGCGAAATTACCTGTTGAGACCATCCTCGACACCCTCTGCTGTGACCTCAGTGTAAAAGGCATCCCATGTGCACCACCCAAACCAATCAATAATTGAGGGCAACTACATGATAGAGGATATTAACAGGCCTGGTTCAGATAATGGTGATATCACAATAAATAAACAACTAACTATTTACCTTCTTCTTCTCTCTGTGATGGAAAGTTTGCAAGTGTTGCTCAACAGATCTGTTGAACAGAACACATTATTTACAGAGTGTAGAAAGGCTTGTAGTTGGAGTAGCAATGACATTACTATTTCACACTACTGCAGAGTTATTTTCAAATAAAGAAGTTGGAGCTTACTTCACAGCCTGTGTAATGACTTGAAAGGGATTGGTCCCAGCATGGGTGTAGACAAGATAAAGGCCTTGGTTGGTTTTAACAGCATTATCTCCTGCAAAAACAAGGCATAATTGGTTGTTTCTAGTTTCTATAATGGATGGAAGAATATAATTGAGATTGAAACTGACCACTTTCAAGGCAAATCTCGATTTGGTTCATCTGATTGCCTTGAAGAACAGCACGAAACTGTCCTTCAAGTAGAGGGAGGAAGACGGTGTAAATAATTGGGCCCTGGTCGTCTTTGGTCTCGAGAAGCATGAACTGGGTCTCCAAAGGAATATCATTTCCACATGTCCCCATTCTCTGAGTCATCCACCATAGCTTGAAACGGAATAAACACATGAACCGAGTATCCCTGATAACAAGAAAATGAAAATCCATTTGGCATGGTTATGGGGAGATAAAATAGACAAATAGATCTTACTCTAAGACCCCAACAGGGAAGAGATGGAAGCATTTGGTCTCTGAAGCAGTTGCTCCAATAAATGCACCAGTAACAAGTCCCACACCAGATCCAGGTGTTAAGATAATGTTGTCAGGTACACTCTTGAGTATGGTGTTGCCATGGACAATGAGGTTGCCATCATTTATGGAGATGTTAGGTGTCACTGTCATCTTAGGAGATGTTTCACAATGAAATTATGAGTCAAGGGAAAGAGAGTCAATCACATAGATTTAATGAGTGATCCAAAATACAAAGCATATACTGTACTATAGTGAGATGAGATTGTACTTTTTTGAAGAAAAAAAAAAACTATACCTGAAACTCCTTTGAGGGAGGGAAGAAAGAAATGATTGGTATTTGGTTGAAAAAATGAAGAGTCTGTTGGATTTAGAACACTCCATCATTTTTCCAGAACTAACTCTCTGTCCTATTCCCTACATACATAACACGTACACTCCACAATTTGGCATGTGAAACTTGTCTTTTTCCTCTTTCTTCTTCTTTTTTTTCTTTTAAATACGGAATTGTTTAGCAACCTACCTACTTTTTGATCTTTCATTAATTCAGACTAATTTCCTTAAATAATTATAACTAATTACATATCTTCAAATTATAAGCCCATATCTCAAAGTTTCTTTTAACAACAATTAAAAAAACATGAATTTTGAAAAGAAAAAAGAAAAATACTGAATATTTTGAGTTTTATATTTATATAATAATATTAATTTGCAAATCAGTTGTTTGGTTGTGACTTGTGAGTGAGTGCTCAAAAATATATGCATTTTAGCTTTATTATATTTATTTACAATTTGAAATTTGAATTCAATAAAACCACATTATGGACTCCTTTTTAATAGCAAATAGTATTTTCACTTAAATGTAGGCAAAAAGAACACGCTTTCTCAATATTTTACTTGGCTTTTTTAATTTAAAATCAATTATAACTGTCCAACTAGGAAGTTAGTATTCCCAATAAATTTTCATAGCATGAAAGTTAATTGCAACCAAAGTAAATAAAAGAAAATTGTAATTTTTTTATTGATGAATTTGTCTTGTTCTCTTGATTCTTCTCTCTTAAACTTCTCCTAGATTCAGGAAGGGTCTTTAGTAGAATACTTCTCAAATTGTTGGATGATGTAGACCTCCTTGAGATGTATCTGATCATCAGGAACATCGATGGGAAGTACTTTCTCGTTTAAAGTTCATCTATGGGAAGAACTTACTCAAAATAACCTCTAAAAGACGAAATTGCTCTGAATCCCTCTGAACTCATAAGTTCTTTTTGAAATCAAAGTTAGTCTTTTTTAACAAAAAATATGTTACATGTGGGAATACTTAGTTTCCTTATATTCTTTCTCAATCATTCATAGAAATCTTCACAAAACTCATATTTTCTTTTTCAAAATATTAGTCGAAGACTATTTTTTGGTTAAAAAGGGCTCTCAATAATAACACTACAAATACTCCATTAAAACTCAACAATAGGGTTCATGCTGAAAAAATAGACATGAACAATCAACTTAAGAATCTTAATGCAAGATATAATAAATTAATAATTAGAAAATAGAATTCATAACTCATCAACGAAACTCATCTCAAGAACTATCAAAATTAAGGATGTAACCCTTGATTATTCTTTACTGATAAAAGTAGATGTAGGAGATGATCTTCAAGAAAGAACAATATAAAGCAACATTCAAAACTCTCATTAAGAGAAAAATGGAATTCCCCAAGTTGTTTCGGAACCGGAAAAAAAAAGTAATTTTTTGCACAGCTTATTTGACCAACAAACATCAAAATTGTAGGAGATGATCTTCAACAATACCTATGATTGAAGAAAATAATGAGAGAAACTAAGAAGTGAACAATGGAGAACAAGAGTTTTTTCTATTGAAACGATTTGGGTCGAGTCGGGTTTTGAATAATTTAATTTAAATTAAATTAATAAAAAGAGTGAGCACCACGTGTCTGTTTGCGGTAGAGATAATGGGTCAAAATGGTTCTTTTACAAAGATGTTCGATATTTTTGTGGGGTAATAGGACTTCTTTTAAGTTATGGTGTCTATGAAAATTCAGAATAACTTTAGGGGTGACTTTATGTCTTTTTTCTTTTTAACAAAAAATATGATACATATGGGAATACTTAGTTTCCTTATACACTTTCTCAACCATGCATAGAACTCTTCACAAATATCAATTTTCTTTCTCAAAATATTAGTTGAAGACCATTGTTTGGTCAAAAAGGGTTCTCAATATAATAACTCTACAAATACTTCATTAAAACTCAACAACAAAGTCCATGCTGAAAAAATAGACATGAACAACCAACTCAAGAATCTCAATGCAAGATATAATAACTTAATAATTAGGATGTAACCCTTGATACTCATCAAAGAAACTCATCTCAAGAATTATAAAAATTAAGGATGTAACCCTTGATTATTCTTTACTGATAAAAAGTAGATGTAAGATGTGAGGACAAACTCGGTCCATCACTATGATAGCCTTTCACACCTGAAAGAACGAAGTTTATGGCGAAATCAAAAAAACTCAAAGAACACTCGAACCCTAGATTTTATCCTCTTGGAACCTTGTTCTAATGACTTTAAGTGTTAATGAATGTAAAACAACTAATTAACACTTAGAGATCCCTTAATTAGGTGTAAAATATCGTGATTTAGGCTTAAAATAGAAATTAAAATGACGTAATTTAAGTATCAAACACATAGGGGAAAGACCAAAACGACCTCAGCTAAAAAATTGATGAATTGCCTCTTCAAGGAAGTCTTTATGGACCATTTAAGGGTCCACGTTATGTAACTAAGGCCTTATCGAACCTAAAAGGAATGAATGGTAAAAAAATGATTAAAGAAGAATTCGAGTCCATGAGAACCAACAGAGTTTCAGATATAGTCGACCTTCCAAAGGAACGTAAATTTATTGGAAATAAATGAATTTTTAGAGTTATACACAAATTTGATAGGTCAATAGAAGGACACAAAGCACGATTGGTGGAAAAAGGTTTTACTCAAGATTTAGAATAGACTGTGGAAATCTTTTCACCAATTGTGAAGTTTACCTCCATACGATTACTTATAGTTATTGTTACACGTTTAGATCTAGAATTACACCAAATGAACATGAAGACCAGTTTTTCCAATGGAGAATTAAATGACGAAATCTACATGGAACAACCAGTAAGTTTCGTCATTAAAGGCCAAGAAAAGAGTAAGTAAATTGTAACGATTAATTTATGGCCTAAAGCAATCTTCAATGCAGTGATTTCGAAGTGATGTAATTTGATTTCACCATGATCGATAAAGATCATTGCATTGAAAAAGTTTAACAAGAAATTTCTAGTTCTTTCTCTTTACGTATATAATAATTTACTAGCAAGTATGTGAAATTTGTCAAGTCATGACTTTCAAAATCATTTTACATGAAAGATATGGGTGAAGCCGACTATATATTGGGTGTTAAAATCTATAGAAACCAGTCCAAAAAATTTTGAGTTTATCTCAAGACTTACATAAAGAAAATACTGAAACGCTTTTGAATATATAGTTGCAAATCCATGGATATTATTGTAGCAAGAGGTAAAATTTTAAGTTTTGAAATGTGTCCAAGACTGAAAAAGAAAAGGAAGATGTGTCTCGAGTTTTGTATTCTAGTGTTGTAGGGAATTTAATGTATGATATGATGTATACTCGTCCAGTTATTTGTTATGTGATAAGTTTGGTTAGTAGGTATCAATTCAATCTTGGAAGAGGTCATTTGGAAGAGGTCATTGAAAAGTAGTAAAAAGAATATTCTGATACTTGAAGGGAACTGCAGATCATTCATTATGTTATAGTAGAATCTTATTTATTAAAGGTTAAATAGATGATATTTAGGCTGGTGACCGAAATGATAGAAAATTAATATTCGGTTATGCTTGCTTACTAAATGGTGATGTTATTTCATGGAAAATTAAGAAGCAAACTTGCACAACTCTTTCAACCATGGAACCTAAATTTGTGGCTTGTGCATCTGCTATATAAGAAGTTGTTTTGTTAAAGAGATTTTTTGAGCATTTGAGTATTGCAAAAAATTCTAAGGATCTTATGATTCTATATTATGGCTATCGTATACATGAAGGATCCTAAATATCACAACAACATCAAACACATAGACATCAAGTATAACTTTGTGAAAGATGCAGTGACAAGTGGAGAAATAACTTTGTAATACATTCTTGGGAAAATAAACAAGTACCCCCTCAACCTATGCCTGAAATTCCATAGACACGCTTATACTATAATAAGGTCCTATTACCCCCCCCCCCCTGAACTTATTTTATTAGTAATTTTCTACCCCTTTTCGACCTACGTGGTACTAACTTGAAAAAAAATCAACCAGTGTTGGGCCCACAAGATAGTGTCACGTAGGAAGAAAAGGGGTAGAAAAATATCAATGAAATAAGTTTAGGGGAGTAATAGGATCTTAGTATAGTATAAGTGTCTCTAAGAATTCGGGCATAGGTTGAGGGGGTACTTGTGCATTATCACTACATTCTTTGACGAAGGTCATTTGGAGGCTTGTTTGAAAAGCATGTTAAGGCTCTAGGTTTATGTAAAATGTGATGATATTTAAGTATTGTATGATAACTTAGTTGTTATAATATTCTCTTCTATACAATATTATTGAATTTATATTTGTATATAATATGCATGTAATATTTTGTAAGAAAAAATGTGTCAAGCAAGTCGCAAGATTGTGTCTCTCACATGAACAATCGTCTCTTCCATCAAGGAACGTGAAGAAATGAGTTACACCACTATATTATGTCACGTTTTATGAACTACAAAAGTATTTCTCTAAGAAAATGAGTTTAAGGATCATTGAGGAGAGAAACTAGGTTAAACATCTAAAGGTACCTAGACCAAGGTCTATACAATATTTATTAACCAAAACAAATGACACATACACCTATATAAAGTGAAAACATCGTTGCACGTACTTCATACCACATGTGTGAAGTGATCAATGGGTCAATTAAAGAATGGTTCTCTGCTTCTTCATCATGTGAGATCCCGAAAAGTTAAAAATAACTTTTCAACAAAATTCCCTTAGACTTTTTGTTGTTTCTTGAAGTTTCAATCAACGTTGCAACTTTAGCGTGTTACTAATAGGCATGAATGATTTGGTAATGCAGTGCATGTCTAGAAAAATAGTTGAGTTGGAACAGATAGATTCGAGTAGAAAGAAAAAAAATTAATTAAATAAAAAACTTGTATACACAAGCTGGCTATTGCACTAGGCATATTAGTATTGAGTGTCTACAAAGTTAAACATGAACTCGAATTAACCTCTTTAAGAGGATGAGGTATCGAATAAGCAACTACTGAAGTAGTGAATGATGTCTGGGTATTGTGAGTAATAATGTCCTTTAAATAAGAGTGAATTCTTTTCACGTGTGATTGGATTCCAATATAGGACTTGTAAAACCTTAAAAGTAAGCTCTTGATGCTCAAAAGTCACACGAACTATTTATTGTATGAATTGTGTGTCTAATTGATGTTCTGTTGGCTTGATCTTGTCTATCGCGTGAAGAGTCGGAGATGTAAGTTTTTTTGTTTTGGGGGCTCGATCCGATTTTGATTGACTCTATCTGATTCTATTTGATCCAAATAATTAATTAATTAATTAAATGAATAATGCTTTTTAAATAATAATCGGGAATAATTACAAAGTAAATGTTCAACCTCTCCTTAAAAGACTCTAGCGAAAGTATCTTATTAAACGTGGAAAAAAGGGTAGAATGAAAAAATAAAGATCAGAAAAGAAAACATATCCTAGTTTTTACAAAAATTAATCAACACACTAAGGACACTCTTAGTTTGTGAATTTCACTACATTTTTTTTTAGAGACGGAGTTGATCGTGTAATTTCTTGGATTTGGAGTGAATCTACATCAAAGACATTGTCAAATATTATCGCTGCAAGTATTGAGGTATACATCTTGTTGTTGCTTTGCCTTACAAAATTCTTCAAATTTGACATTCCAAGTGAAACTAAGTTTTAATTTTGAGGTAAGTAAGATTTTAACTCTAAGTGGATGTTTGTACATGCGATTTTATCTTATGATTTGAAATCATGAGATGAAATTTTCAATTCTCTAAAGATCTTGATTTGGGAATTTCATTTCATAATTTCATATTTTTACAAATATATATAAATATTGACCACAGATTTATATTTTGTTAAAAAAAAATTACATCTATATATGATTATTTTTTTGCGAGAATGTCAAAGAGTGAGAACATAGTTGTGTGATAGTGTATTTATTGCAACTCATGATTGATTTCGTTTTTTAATTGAAAAATAAATGTATGTTGGAATTTTTTAGAATAACTTTGTGATGTGTTTATAATTTTGTTATGAACTTTTGTTTGTTTGGTAAGGTTGTATAAAGAATTGAGGCAATTTTAATAATTTTATAGTTTATGGGGGTTTTATGTTTATGAGCGAAATATATAACTTAAAATTGCATATCCAAACAAAACGTCAATTTTACCTCAGTCATGATTTCAAATTATAAATTTGTTGGGCACACAACCCCTTAATTTACTTGTTTTAAACAAAAGCATGTTCTTATGTGAAGATTATGTGTTAAACCATGCATGTAGTCATCATGTTCTTCATTTTTAGGGAAAAGACATAAATTCTTCTTTAAATTTGTCCTGAAAATCAGTTACACGTTGCAATTATCATGGCAATCTATTACACACATTTACTACTTAAAATTAAGTTAATACCATTGTGGTGTGTGTAACACTACTCTCATAGTATGTGATGTATTAGGTTCGCTATCACATCAACGTTATGTCAACGCCATATCAGAAATTATAATTTTTTATATATATATTTTTGTTTTCTTTTCTTTATTACTTTTAACTTTTCTTTTTTAACTATGTTTTACACTAATTAATTCCTAATCAACTATTATAATTTCATAATAATTATATCTTCTTCATAGCAAAATGGTAAAGAAAAAACTTTTAGTAATGACCATCAAGAAAACTGCCCACAATCTAGATCTGATTCATGACCGAGATAAATTTTGTCATTTTAAAATGTACTCACAAGAAGGTTGCTTTGATTTTTTATCATTGATTGGCCATGAAAACTAAGTTTTAATTGTTTCATTTCAGTTTGAGGAAATTCATTGCGACATGAAAATTAGGTATATAGCATATTTTATAATAATATTCTCAATCTATAGCATTAGAGTTTGTCTTTCAATGTATAACATTTAATATAGCAAGTTATAGCATATTGTTAAAATAGAAAATTAAATTTTGAATAATTTAAAATAATTTTAAAAAAAAGGACCAATTTTGAAATGAGAAATAGCATCTTTTTTATTTAAATTAAATACATTTAATAGAAAGATAACTGATTAGCACCTTTTAAGGAAATTCAAAAAAAAATCTAATTATATCTAGTTACCTTAAAACACTCAATTTAGTTGAAAATCAAATTAAGTTGTGATTTATTTCCTTAAAACGCTCTAACAAATTGATATCATTGTAAAATCTGTATTTTATGCTCGTGTTTCTCTCAATTTTTTCAGCAGATTTCATTTTTTTTATATTGATTGAATATATTTTGCTGTTGAAAAAATGTGATTTGTTGTGATGAACAACATTTTATCTATATTAATTAAACATGGTGGAAGGTGAAATTCATTAAGTTGGTATTTGTTATATTTTGTTGGTTTGTGTTTGGTTGTTATCATTATATATAAAAAAAAATTTTGTATGAAACAGTGTTTTATTATAAATCATATTTCAAAAAAAGCACGTAACTATATAGATGTTTGAGTTATAATAAAATTGAAGATTCCAATTTGTTATGTTTTTAAAGTACGAATGTTGTTGTGAATAGCAATTTCTATGTGTGACATGATGTACTTTTTAATAATTGTGTATGAATTGTATGTGAATTATGCATCATGTTAGTATTTAGTATATTTTGAATATATGTTACTGTTTGGTAAACGAAGGTAATTCTGTATGAAATTTTTTCAATATGTGTATGAAATTTGTATTTATTTTTTGTAGATATTTTGTTTGTGAATGAATTATGTGTTATGTTAGTTTTTAGTATATTTTAAATATATATGTTACTGTTAGGTAAACGAAGGTAAATTCTGTATGAAATATTTCCAAATGTGTATGAAATTTGTATTTATTTTTTGTAGATATTTAGTTTGTGAATGAATTATGTAGTATGTTAGTATTTAGTATATTTTGAATATATGTTATTGTTTGGTAAATGGAGATTATTCTGTATGAAATGTTTTCATTATCTGTATGAAATTTATTTTTATTTTTTGTAGATATTCTGTTTGTGAAAAAAAATGTAGATATGACATGTGATGATGAAATGTATATTAATTGTATATGAAATGGGTATGAATTTATGTTTTTATGTGTATGAGCTATCTTTTCAAAGTAATTTCGATATGGTATAGTTTTTTGAAAGGTATAATAAGTGTGTATGAATGGTATTTTACAATTAATATGTATTATGTTGTACTAATTTTTATTTTAATATTGTGAAACAGGTAAATATGTCGATTTTTAAGTAGAGGGCATCATATATGATGTGTCTACTTTGTTTAGTGGTCTAGTTAGTGCGATAATATCGCAACTTAATATAGAAGTTAATATAAGTGCTATTGAGATAAAATATATTGTTAGTGATATGTGTCCACCTATTAGTATTCACAATGATGTTGGGGTAAGGTTTCTCTAGATAAAAAGAGAGTAAATTTAGATTTCTTTACAAAATATCCATTGTGCATCTCTTTGAAAGATTGTGAGATGTATAATCAAGATTCTGGATATATTACTGATAGAATACATTCTGAAGTTAGTTTAACACAAACTAACATTGATTTATACTCTAACAATTCTACCTGTTTGAATGGAGTAAATTTAGACAGATATGTCAATGAGAATAGTGAAGGAGATAATGATGTAATAAGTGACCATTCCAACCTATTTGTACCTGAGAATCAGAATTACAATAATAGGGAAACACTTAAGGAGGTGATGAGGCATGTTGGACTTGTCGAAAAATTCAGTTTTCGTGTAGCGCGTTCTAATGCATCTAAGTAAGTACACGTCATTTTTTTAATTTATGTTTTTTATTTGATTTGTTTTGCTTTATAAAATTTAAATGTATATTTTTTTATTTGTTAAACAGTTATCACCTGATTTGTCTTTCTGAGAGTTGTTCTTGAATGATGAATGCATCTAGTTTGAATAAATCAAGTTTATTCAAAGTTAGGAAGTACAATGCTGAACACACTTGTTCTGTTAGATATAGAGTGTATGCAAGACGCCAGGGGATAACTAGTATTGTAGCTGTCTTAGTAATGGATAATTATATTAATCCATCTATTGTATACACTCCAAAGGATATAGCTGATGATATGTTGAAATTCCATGGTGTTTCGCTAATATACATACATGCATGGAGAGCTAAAGAAAAAGTAATAAAATTGGTGCGTGGAGATCCGGCCGAATCATATGCCAAACTACTAGGTAATTTCAAAGTAAATTATAATTAGAAGTTTTTTTAACTGTGAAAATAAAACAAATTACTATACAGTTTTTTTTCAGATCGAAATGAGAGCATATGAAAAGGGACTGCTACTGTATATCCTGAATGTGAACATTATGCTTGCATATGGCACCTATTATGTAATGTGCCGACGAATTTCAATAGGAATACTGAAGATTTGAAGATTTTATTTTTTACAGTGGCAAAGGCTTAAACAAAACAACAGTTTGAGACGATTATGAGAAGAATATACCAGATTGATCCACGAATAAAACCTTACTTATTTGATATTGGTTATACCTAATGATCAAGAGCTTATTTGAATTGTAAGAGCACATGGACCATGACTACAAACACCGCCAAGTCATTTAATAATGTTAACAGGTTAGCAAGGAGGTTTCCACTGATTTCACTTCTTGAATTTATGAGGATAACAATTCAAAGATGGATTCACAAGCACAATGAGGAGGCTGATAAAACAAACATTTAATCTGACAAAAAAATATGATTTGTATCTCCAGAAAAGTATTGTTTTGATATTTTTTTTCTCAATTCAATAATAATTAAATGTATTTTATTTTAAAAAATTTAGTGGCATATATATATTAACAATTTCACATTGAAATTGTTGTTAAGGTGATACCTTCAACTGTAGATATGCATGATGTAGCTGAAGGAGCAAAGAAGTACATAGTAAACTTGAACACAAATATGTGTAAGTGCGAGAGATTTCAACATTATGAAATATCATGTGGTCATATAATCACAGTTCTTAGACACAGAAAGTTGCATGAAGCAGATTTCTATTCTGCTTTTTATAGCCTGAAGAATTTCAAAGATGCATATGTCATCCTGTTGAACCTATCCCATGCGAGATTACATGAGATATACAAAGTTATATTTCAGAGCCTAAATGATGCCACACGGTCCAAAGAAAACAACGGGAAGACCAAAACTTGAGCGATGAAAGGGGTTTGTTGACGTAAAATTTAGAAGGTCAAAAATTACTTGCAATAGATGTCGTTAAGTTGGACACAACAGAAAGACATGTTCAAATTATCCAGTGCTTAAAAAATGATTTCTTGTGTTTATGTTGTTTTGACTGTTAGACACAATATTTTATGTATGTATTGCATTTTGGTATCATTAACAATGAAACACACTATTTATAAATGTGAACTAATGTATACAATTATTATTCAAATTTCAGAATACTACTGAAAGACAAATTTCATACAAAATTCATACAAAAATAAAATAAGTCATGCATCAATTAACATCTATTAATTATGGCATACGTAATTCATACAAGTTTCATACATAATGATAAAATATTTTCAACAAATTTTGATACATGAATGTATTGTTAAATTATTTCATACAAAGTTGCAATATATTTCAAATAATATGCATTACATAGTTGATACATATTTATACAAAGGTGATATGTATGTGTATCAAAAAATATATAATATTTATCATACTCGAAATATAAGATTATAAAAGTGTGAACTAATGTATACAATTATTCATATTTCATACAAAGTTTCATACATAATGATAAAATGTTTTCAACAAGTTTTGGTACATGAATGAATTGTTAAATTATTTCATACAAAGTTGCAATATATTTCAAAAAATATGCATACATGTTGATACATATTTATACAAAGGTGATAATATGTGTATCAAAAAATATATGATATTTATCATACTTGAAATATAAGATAGTATAAGTGTGAACTAATGTATACAATTATTATTAAAACTAGTAAATTTAGCCGCACTACGCGCGGTGTCTAAAAGTTTTCATTTTTATTTAATTTTTAAATTCAAATAGATTAGTTAATAAATTTTATCATTTAGCTTTGTAATTTCAATTCAATACATGAACTAGTTTTATCAAAAAATAAATACCTGGACAGTCAAATATCTATACTTTTTTTTGGTTGAATAGTACCTATTATATTATGTTAGTTATAAGTTATAATTAAGAATTTATGACTTCATTATCCATTTGAATGAGTTCTCAAAATTAAATATGGTTAACTTTGATGTTTTGTTAAAAATTTAAAGTGAGATTTTTAGTCTTTTAAATTTTTTAAAAAATATCAAAAGAATTAAAATAGTAATAAATTCAAAAACAGACTTAGAAATATGAAAAATTATTCATAATAGATAAGCTACCTATAATTTGAAGACTTAAAAAAGTAATTCAATATTTATATACTAAGATATAAAGTTCTCTGTATATTGATTCTTTGAAAGAAAATGGGTGATACATGATTTTAGTTCGATAAAATATTTTTAGTGATATAGAATTAACATAAAAATAATATATTATTGTTAAAATGCATAATAAAATAAGTAATAAATGAACAATTATAGATGAATGATAAAATGTTTTATGTTAAGATTAAAAAAAACTTATATATCTACTAAAAACTTATAATTAGAGTCTTGAATTTTTTCTGAATAAAGTAAACATAAAAAAACTGTTCACAAATAATATGAATATTTATAATTATTAACGATAAATAATATTTTCTTATAATTATCTGTATTAACGATAAATGGTTAAGTAATAAGTATATTTGAAATGATTATCTGTATTAATTTTTTCCTTGATAAATTTTCTTCTATAATTCTAAGTTTTTTTTTAAAATTTATTTCAACGTTATTTTTAGTCTCCCTTTTTTCTTTTTTATTTTTTAGTCTTTGCTTATTTAATTCTATTAAGAAAACATAAACAATTAGCATCGTAATTAAGAGAATGAAGTTTGCTCGTCTTTAGTATTTTTACTAATTTATATATATTTTTGTAAAACAGTGACAATCATAATCAAGTTAGCTTGTCTTAAGCTTTTATTAATTTAAGCAAAATGTTTAAATGAATTCTCTTAATTAATTTTTATTATATTTTTCATGATTCATATTTTATTTAAAATTTAAAAATAACTTCATAATAATTTTGATTATCTCCCGCCGCTAAGCGTATCTACAAATACATTTTAATGTTTTCAAGAATTGTTTTTGTCTTACTTTTAGTAATGATCTTGCTCTTATAATTTCATGCAAAAAAACAAATCAATTATTCTCTTTTATATATCTTATTTTCATATATTGTATCATTCTTATTAGAAGTAAAAATAATTATACAAAGAAGTCTTTGTCGATAGATTTTGCATTACAAGATTAAAGTAGAGGACAATTAAGCTAAACATAAATATATTTGGTTAGAAATATTTTTTGATGTGATTTTAAGATGTCACAAATTTAAACATTAAGTAATTTGGGGTTATGAAGGTATATAGTTGGAAGTTATAGATATTACTAATAAGTATTAATTAAGTATAGAGGTTTTGAAAGATGAAGAGGTGTGAGTTTATGATAAAAATTAAATTAAAAATAAATATATAAAAATAAGAGAAAAAGGTAACGTGACATATTTTTTAATAAACAAAAATATGTTTAAGTAAAATTCTCCACCATTTTTATGATTTATTTTATTATATGACATATTTTCTTTTTACCTCATTTTAGAAATTTCAAATTATTAAAAGTCTCCAAATATGCTTCTAATAATAAACATTATTTTTATAATTACTATTATTTTGAACAATATATACTTTTAAGAGAAAAATTAATTAAAAATAAATTTAAAAAGGGACACAGAATTAAAAAGTTAGTCAAAAGGAATAGAAATTTTTTTGAAATTATCAAAAAAAAAAAGTAATCGTACGAATGTTTTAAAATAAAATTAAAAAATATTTAATTTTCTGCTGATTAAATTCTCAAAATTGTGAAACATTTGGCCGATAAATAATAATTATAAATGAATAATATAAAAAGTAATGCAACGTTAAAATTATGTATTTTTACCATATCATTGTTATGTGATTGTGAGATACGAAACTATAACAGGAATCGATTTATTTTATTCTTAGCTATATAATATTTGAATTTAATATTTAGTATTTTATTTACTTTATAGGGATAATACCCAATTACCCCCCTAGCCTATACCCAAAATCCCTACGACACACCTTATCTTTGATGAGGTCCTATTACCCCCTCCAACTTGTTTTTTAAGTAATATACTACCCCTTGCGTGCCTACATGGAAAAAAACGTGTTTTCACCCATGTAGGGCGCGTGAGTGCGGAGTGAGGGCAGAGTGAGTGCAGCTTTTGGTTAACAATGGCCAATGAAAATGAGCCACGTGTCAAAGCAATTTGAAAAAAATACAAAAATGAATTTTATTGTTTCTCTCAAAAACATCTTCTTCCTCTTTTCAAAAAAATACCACCATTTTTATGGTTCTTCATTTTTGAAGAAGATCCATTATCATTCAAGCTCCTTGATTTGAAAAGGTAAAGTAAAATTTAATATATTCTTTTCATCTTTTTATGTCGATTATTAATTCTTATTTTTTTTGACAATGTTTATAAAGTTAGGGTTATGACAAAATCCGAGTTGAATAAATTGTGTATGGATGAGAACGATTCAATGTTTAACGCGGAAGTACGATGCAAGCATGGAATCTTACTGCAAATGCAGACGTCTTGGTCAAATCGCAATCCCGGAAGACGATTTTGGTCTTGTCCTCACTATGAGGCCACAAACTGTAATTTCTTTAGATGGAGAGACACGGAGAGAGTTTATGAAAGATCTCGTTTTATTATTCCTAAATTGGTGAATAGATCTCGTTTTATTATTCCTAAATTGGTGAATAGGATTAACGAGTTAGAAAAAAATTATGAGAGTGTGAAGATGCAACTGGAACAGCTTGATAATTCCAACATTGAACAGTCAAAACTAGAGAAAATTCCTTTGGATGAAGGTGAAAGTCTTCGAAATCGTTATGAAAATCTGAACATCAATTCAAAGGAGAAGGTTGACAACGTAAAAGAAATGGGTGAATTGAAAGACAAGAAGAAGATGAAAGGGATGAAAATGAAGAAAACAAATAAAGGCTGTTGTTTTGGCAAATTCCTTTGTTGTCTGATGATTTGTTTTGTTGTTGTATTTGTTAGTTTTCTAACCCAAGTTGGTAGGTATAAGGATCATATGAAATTGCCATAATTTTGTGTGGTACTACAAAACCTTTATTTGCTCTATTGTAATGTAAAATTGAATTTGTTTGTGTTTGAAACTGTCTTAATTCTCTGTTTGCCATGTTGATATGTTTGTGTTGGAAGTTGTAAAATGAAGTAAAGCAACAGTTATTAATCATTCTTGAGAGCAAATTGTAAGTACAAAGTTGATTGTAAAAATGCCGAGAATTAGTCACAACGCATAGGTGCCCAGAATTTCATTGCTTAAGAGCAAATTTTCAGTACAAAATCTAAATGTGCCCAAAATTATACAAGTCACAACACATACGCAAAACAAAGTTTTCACATTGCATAAGCACCCGTAATTTCAGTACTATAACAAAAAATAGGAATATTTAGTTTTCCTTCAAACATGAAACAAAATAGTACTTATAGTGGCCACCAACAAAGTACTGATAAAACACCATTGATATCAACATTATAGTTTCCATGGGTGTTGAGCTTGTGAAGAGGAGGAAGCATTTGGATTTGAAAGCCTTGATTGATCTCTAATCTGCTGGAGCCTTCTAGTTATGATTGCTTGATTTCCTTTCCACTTTAATCCGCTTGTCGGTTTGAAACCAACATCCCCAGTTACAATACTTGATCTCAAAACTCTCTTTGGTCCGGCTAATATTGTGCTACTTGGCAGTCCAGGCTACAAAATTTTTAGAGAACTAAGATTATTAGAGAATAAATGTGCAAGTTATTAGAGACAATATGAATGCATCGCAATACTTACATTGAAAGTTTTGAAACCATTTTTAGCTTGAAACACACCCATACCAGTGACTCTTGGCTTTTTAAATTGAGTTGTGTTTTCAACACCCTTTCCTTTCCTGGTAGTAGCAGTTTCCTTTGGTGCAATATTTGTGTTCTGGTCTACACCATGTGTTGTACTACCTTGAGAACATGTAAACCAATTTTCAAGTGGATGATTACTACCTCTTCCTGCACTTCCCAATCCCCTACCCCTTCCTCTACCACTCCTGGATCTTGATAATACTCCAACACCATTTACACTTGCACATTCTTCATGTGTTGGTGTTCTTGAAGTTGTAGGAGGTGCAGTGGTTCTAGGAGAGGCCCTTGATGCACTTGCACTTGCTCTAGCTCTTGTTGTTCTTGAAGTTGTTGGAGGTGCAATAATTGTAGATGAATCCCCTGTTGCACTTGCATTTGCACTTGTGTTTTTAGGTCTGCCTCTCCCCCTTTTGGCAACAGGCTCACTCTCAATATTTGTTGATTTCTAATTAGCAAAAAAAATAATATTATATTAGTAAGTTGATTACACTTTAAAAGTAAGTGACAAAATAGTAATGTACCTTTGGTCTTCCCCTTCCTTTTTTTGAACATGATGGTTCTTCAACATTTGAAGTAGGGGTAGCTCTCTGTTCCCCGGCAGTAGAACCAACTCCATCACTCCTTCGTAAATGAAAACTTCTTTTATTGTGACCTTTAACATGGCAAAGACTACATGTCATAGTTAGTCCTGTTTTAGATAATTTACCACACACCTTCTTTTCACCAACCTCTTTCCTTCTCAACTTTCTAGGTCTGCCTGGCATTTGTTTTATCACTGGTGGATCAACAAGAGGATTTTTTGATTCTGGCCACATTGGCATGTTATTCATAGGTTGTATGAAATGTGAGTAAGTTATCAAGTACCTCTCTTTAGAGTAGCATGGATGAATGAAATCATGTGGGTCATATTGTTTATGCAACATTGCAGCTAAGGCATGTGCACATGGTATACCCTTCAACATCCAAGATCTACAACTACACTCCCTCTTTCTTAAACATACAGTGTGTTGTTTGTATCCATCCAAAACCTCATAGCCAGTTACTCCATTAAACTCAATGTTACATGCCATTGACTTATCAATATTTTGTTCTAGTACTTTCATTGCCATTGGAGAGAAATTGCTTATCCAAGAGTTTGGAAATTCACTTAACCTAGCTAACCTATTCATGACCTTAATTCTTATCTCTTCAAGCATAGAAATAATGGTTTTATGCCTTGCAGACAAAATCCAAGCATTAAAGCTTTCACACATATTATTATCTATAGCATCAGACTTGACTTCACAATTAAAATACACCTTACACCAATATTCTTTATCATAGTAAATTAGGTCATCCACTATACCTGTACCTCCAGTACCTAATTTAGACAAATCGTGCAGATTTTCTCTGAATTCAGCTTCAAAAGTACTTCTAGCACACTTCCAAAACTGATTCTTCCTTTGCATCCCTCTCCAATTCTTTGACCAATTTGCTAGTATATGCCTAGCACACCTTCTTTCCTCACAAGCTGGCAACAACTCCTTTATAGCTATATCCAGTCCCTAACAGTTACAACAAACATTAGATAATTAAGTTTAAAAAAGGGATAAACCAACAGATAATTTAAAACAAGTTTACCTTTTGCATGTCTGACATAATTGTGAAACTTGTTCCATCTCCTAATCTCAAGTCTTCTTTCAACAGAGAAATAAACCAACTCCAAGTGATTGTGTTCTCATTTTCAACTACAGCCCAAGCAAGTGGAAGCATTTGATTATTGCCATCTTTAGCCACTGCAATAAGTAATTGACCCCTGCAAACCCCCTTCAAGAAACAACCATCCAGACCAATGCATTTTCTAGCTAACATAAATGCCATCTTGAGTGCAGCAAAACAAATGTAAAATGCCTCAAATACTGGCCTACCAGATTCATTAGCTTCTCCTAGCTTCACCACACAAGTACTCCCAGGATTAGTCCTCAGCAACTCATCCTTATAATCAAGAATTCTCCCAAATTCCTTAACATGATCACCCATAAGTTCATTCAAAATTTTAGCTCTTGCTCTTCTAGTTGTGGTCTTACCAACATGCACATTATACTTCTTACGGATTAACTCTTGCAGCTTGAACACTCTGATATTTGGTTGTTCAATAACTTTCTTTTTAAAAACAGTAGCAATGAATCTAGAGTTGCACAAATAATTCCTAGTAGCCTTTTGACATGAATGGACTGGCATGTAAGTCTTAATAACAAAGTTATTAGTCTTCTTTTCCAAACTTGCATATAACAACCATTTGCAATTTACCTTGCAACATCTCACCCTTACTCTATTTGGCTCATTCACACACTTTTCAATCTGAATCCCTCTCTGAATTGCATACTTAGTGACTGCCAATCTAAACTCTTTTACATTTTCAAAAACCATACCCAATTGCCACACAATCTTCTTAATATTGGGATCAAATCTGACTCTCTCAATGGTATGTTTTTTCCTTTTTGTGTTAGGCAGTTTCAACTTCATTTTTTCACCTTCCTGTAGACAACTATCATCTGTGTCAGTTTCAAAACTACAAGCATCAGAACTTGCATAATATGGTTCATCACCCCCCAACCTTCCTTCTAAAGTACAACTATTGATAGCTGTCTCATCAAACCCAAGATCTGCTCCAGCATTACCACATGCTACTTCTTCAGTATCTGCAGGAATTTTTTCCCTTCTTTTTTTCCTCCTCAGAAAAGATCTTTTCTCAGCCCTCAGTTGAATTAACTCCTCATGAACTTCACTTCCATATTGATCATCTTCAAGTATTTCACTATCTTCAGAATCATCACTCTCTTCAGTTGACTCATCAGATTCTTTTACAGAGTATTCACTATCTTCAGAATCTGATGGATCACTATTTAGAGCTGTTGGGTTTGAAGTAGAAGGAATATTTGAGGTAGTATTTATAGTTATATCTACCCCATTATAAGCAGCCTCACCTTGATTATATCCACTATCCTCAGTGGTCCCAAATTTATTAAAAGTTGCACCAGAATCCTCACCAGGCATGTGGACATATACTTCCAAAACAGAACCACTTTGCAAACAATTACACATTGCTAAGAGAATATCATCATTGTCAATATCTCCTAAAATGCAACTATTAGGTGGCCGGACACTAAATTTACAATTTTGACTATACCCTAGTTCTTTAATATAGTCCTTAATCTCAAAGTATGATATTGTATCCACATCAATATCATAATATTCACTCACTAACCCACCCACATATCTTGCTTTATCACCTTCATACAACAAGGCCCCACCATGATAAAACTTTAAAGTAATGAATGTAAACCCACTCATACCTATATGCATAAACATAACAATAATTAAGTAAAAGTTGCTAATAGAATATAATAATTGACTAAGAAAACACATACCCAAATAGTTATAAAAACAATTCAAGTTGAAGAAAACACATACCCAACCCCACACATACAGAACACAATACCCCACATAAATAACACAATACACGACATATCTTTATCTTCTTACAATTAGGTATGTAACCCCACACAGACACAACACAACATCCAACATATATTTTCTTCTTAGGATAATGTTATTTAACTTTAACCCACACCCACACAGACACAACACAATACCCAACATGAAGTTACTTTATTATAACCCAGAATATAAGACAGCACAGAAAAACACCCAACTCGTCTTTATCTTCTTGCATGTTTCATATTATAACAACATAACTCACACAAATATAATACCACCCAACCAACCCACACCCAAAACATGTTTCATATAAATGTATGAATAACAAGTTACATACACCCATAACAACAAAGGTGACAGTATGAATATATGAATAACATCAACCCTAAAAATAAGAAATTTGATATCTAACAGAACCATAACATAAACCCTAAAAGTTATATTTCACTCAAAATCGAAATCAATATTTAACATATCATAACCCCTACAAAATCTAAGCATAACCACTACAAAATCTAAGCATAACAACAAAAAACAAAATAAATGAAGAAAAAACTAACCTTTGAACTCAACTCAGTCACGATTCTTGCTGAATGAAATCGACCCACGTCCCACACTGTCACGATTGAAATCGATCCACACACTGCAACCAAAAATTAACTCCCAAAATCCAACAACGAAAATCAAATTTTGACTGGAAATCTAATTTTTTAGCTTTGAAATCACACATGCAAACACTTTCCCTCTATCTTCATCTACTTTTTTGGTAAAATGAATTTGGAAAAGAGTAAATGCCAGACTAGGGAAGTGAGGAGGATGATATTGTTAGACGAAATCAGAAATAAGATATATTGGCGTTTTTTCAATTAATTAATTAATCTGATAAGGAACCAATCAACTCTTGTTACATCAGTGGTTTAACCGTAGAACTATAAGCAATCCATACAATAATACCAACAAACATACATAAAATTAATTAACTAATCAAGCAAAAATATTTAAAATATACGATTCTTCAAATTTACAAAGTGAATAAAGACAATCAGTGTCGGTAGAAACTACAAGATTAAGAAAAAAAATCTCAAAAAACTACAAAGAGAAGCAAAAAAAAAGAACAAATTATTTTTTCTATAAAAGAATCATGATTTGTATCATCAACAACCCAACCTAATAATATCAAATATATATGTAATTACAATAGAACAAAGTGATAATGATAATTCGACATATTAAATCATTTTACCTCACAAAATCAAAATATGCAAAATATATAACATTTTTCATTATACATCCCTTTCCTGCAAAAATCAGATCAAAGAAGACAAAAAAAAATTTTAACAAATCAAAGGTATAAAAAATGAAGAATAAGGAAAATAAAAATAAAATGACCATCATGGAATATCTCAAAGTGGGTTTTTATAGGGGTAATATTTAGGAGTTATAATTTTAAATATTTTGAAGGTTATGAATATGAAAGGTTAGGAGTTAGGAGGTGTAATGCTCATTAACTAATTTATTAATAGCAATATATATATATATATATATATATATATATATATATATATATATATATATACATTCATAATATTATTGTGTAAAAATAAATAATCTAAAAAGCCTTTTTTAAAAAAATAAAAATATATATTTTTCTCATCATTGAGGCATGCCACATAAGCTGATTGAAGATCCTCATTTATATATATATATATATATGTTGATTTCATACATAGTATATAGTGCATACAACATTCATATTATATGGATCAACTATTTTTTTTAAAATTTCTAAAATGTTGAATCCCGCTGATATACAAATTGTGTACAAAATGCATACAAAATTCAAATATAATAGTGATACAACGTTCATACATATTTCATACGAAAGTTCATACATAATTTATACATATTTCATACAAAAGTTCATACAAAGTTCATACATAATTATAAACCATTTCCAACATATTTTGGTACATGAATGTATTGTTAAATTAGTTTATATAAAGTTGCAAAATATTTCAAACAATATGCATACATATTGGATGCATATTTATACAGAAGTGATAATATATGTATGTGTATCAAAAAATATATGATATTTGTCATAATTGAAAGATAAGATAATAAAAGTGTTGTGTTATATGTATAAACGTAGTAATCAGTTCATACAAAAATAAAGGTAACATTGATAAATTATATAAACAAAATTGAAACTCATATTAATAAAAAAATGGAAAATATCATAAATTGTTATATTGTTTAAAAAAAACAAGTAGTTCAAAAATGAATGCAAAGCGTGCAATAAAATTTTTCTATTTTCTATCCGTGGTCTTGGAGTGGGATAATTGTAGTGTCCATAACTTGTTCTTTTTGAGTGTGAGGTCTACCATACTTGCTGCCAACTGTACCCGTAACTTCACTGTCGCTTATTGCTTCCTCTTCATTCTTTGATTTTGCATAGTTCCAAAGTAACGTGGCATACCTATGACTATGATATGTTGCATCAACATCAATATCAGACACATCAAAAATATCATTGCTGATATATTCGGCAAAAAGAGAGGTGTATAGACCACAATTATTGTAACCAATTTAAAATTAAAAAATTTCTATAGTAATTAATATATGAAATCAATATAGTATAGAGATTACATACTTGAAACTGTCTTCTTGTTGAAGAACTTGTGTCACGTGTTTGATTTTGAGAGGTTCGGATTGAGACTTGTTTTGATATTCAGGGATATTGTTTGCATATAGATCAAGTCTTTTGCCATAAAATCCTGTTCTTGTCAGAAATAATGGTATCATGGTTGCAAATTTATCAACACTTTCTTTAACTAATTTGTTGTGAACAACTTCGCCACTCACCGAATCGTATACATGTAGAGATCTACGCTTGATTCTGAATACAACAAGAAACCAATGGAATTTCTCAGAAATATTGACAAGGATAAGGATTTCGTCGATTTTGTCCGAAGCAATGTTAGCAAGCAGCTTAAATCCTCTAATACACTAACCAACATCGTTGTCGGGGGAAATTGATCTCATGTCGCAATCTGACAGTCTCTACTGTTTCTCAATGTTGTCAATCCACGCCATAAATCAACAGTCAACAGTCTTGTATGAAATTGATGTTTGGGAGTATTTTGCCTTCTTGCCAAGATAATACATAATTGTACATATACGCATCTATAACAGTATGTGCACACATTATATAAACAACATATATACATATTGCATACATAGTTCATACACACATAATGCAAACATAAAAATTGTTTCATACATAATTCATAGATTAGTAATGCATTATTTTTTACTTAAATTTGTACATCAATTATTACACAAATTCAAATATTTCAAATAGCATTTGTTACGTAAACTAAAATAAAGTTCAAGTAAATACTAATACAACATATGGATATAAAAAATATACAATGTGGTGGTCTTCTCCTTCAGCAGCAGCACAAATAGCAGCAAAACCCTAATTTGAAGACCTAATCATGCCAAATCAAATACATGAGATGAAGGATTTCCTCCTAACAGCAAGGAGGAAGGATGTACGATTTGTCAAGATCAAGAAGAACAAGGACATGGTAAAGTTCAAGGTTCGCTGCTCCAAGTACCTTTACACACTTTGTGTGTCCGACTTTGAGAAGGCTGACAAGTTGAAGCAGTCACTTCCTCCGGGTTTGAGCATCTAAGACCTTTGAAGATGGAAGAGTTCATGTGTCCCCTCCCCCCCTAGATTGATTAGAAGATACTCAAGAATTCGTAGAACTATTATGTTCCTTTACCATTTTTCTTATCCTGTCGAATATCTAAAGTTTTGTTCATTCTATATATATATATATATATATATATATATATATACGATGTGGCTTTATAACTAATAAAATAGCAGGTATATAACATTTTTACTAAATTCATATATAGTAATATTTCATTTTATACCTCAATACATACACAAATCATACAATATTAAATACAACAATTCAAACATCAAGTAACATATAATTTAGACATATTATTCATAATATTGATTCAAAGTATGTTTTACCCCGTCCTCCTAAGGTCTGTCCGGTTGACTCATTATGTAGAAAAAAAAATTCTGCGATTTTGACAACGCCATAGTCCATTTGAGGATGAAAGATATTTTTCACCTTTGTAAATGCTACTTTCCTGTGAATATTGCAATAAATTTTGTATAAAATTTTGATATTGTTAAATTTAAAATAAAATAATATGATTTATACATATATCTATACCTGCCACGCCTATTTGAAACATCTTTCATACCCCATTGGTTGAACTGGTCAATCATATGAGCTGGAACGTCAAAATCATTGTGACTTGCGAATGGATGTTTGATTGGGAAGAAAACTGGAAATCTCTTTGAACTGTTTTCGACTTTCGACGGTCGAATATAAGGAGAAGATTCATATTTGTCGGGATTCTTGTGTCCTGGTTGCACATCTGGTGTTGTGGTAGCGTTTTAGAATCGGATCAAGTGCAATGATTTATGTCATAGTAAAATCAGGGTAATCATCCAAAGTTGGTGATTTTGAAGTTGATGATCGAGGTAAGTCGTCGTTGAAAAAATCACCAATTGACCTTTGAGCTTCATCTAGATAAGAAAAAAATCGTTAGCTCAAAATAAATTTGTAAAAGAACATACATGTCATAATATTGTATATAGCATACCATCTGTGTTTGAAATGTGAACGTATCCACCCATTGAAATTGAAGGCTGATTCATTGGAGGTTTATCAAACTGTGCAATATTTGGAGTGGCATCGTCCTAATATTAGTTTTCAGAAAATGCTAATATATTCTAATTTTTTGAAATAAATTAAATTAAACATTAATATAATAGTTTCATTAGTATATAGTTTCACAAATATGAATACAATAATTAAACTAAATTTAAAATAACCTAAACTGTAAAAGCAGTTTCATTATTATATAGTTTCACATTAATTAATACAATATTTATACAGTTTTAATATATGTGTTAAAAAAAATTCATATATTTTTAACATATCATTTTTACAGCACTCATGCATATATGAAAAATAAAGTGTCACGCATTTCTACAAAAAAGTTATACATGATTAATATATGTATGAAAACACAGTAACATACATAATTAAAACAACATTTATATAATATTCATACAGATATAAAAAAAATCTAATATTCATTTCAAATTTATAAAATGATCACAAACCAATCACAAATAACACAAAATACTAATACATACTATGATCACGCAACATTGATACACAATACATACATTGATCTATACCTGTTGTTGCACATTCGATGTTGGTTGACCTCTTGACAATCTAATCTCTTCAATTATCAGCTTAGTCGAGTTATCGACGTAATTCTTGATTTCAACCATGTGCTTGTCAATCTTGTGAATGTATGAAAAAAATATATTAAAATAATAAAATAAAACATATAATAATTATATTATTAAATTTAAATGTGATTGGAACTAACATTAGATTTGAGCTCTTTCAATTCCGCATAACATGTTCATTACAAAGTAATAAGTTTGACATGTATAATGTAAAATCTTAAAAATATTACAATCGTATATTTTCATTTATACCTCTGCAATTTCTGCTTTCAAATCTACGTATTTTTGTTCAACATCAACGCCATACTTTTTCGAGGTTCCTTGCTCTTCAGAATCATGGTGACTGGAAGATTGATTTAAGGTGGTCTCATCCATGACATTTAACTCTTCTTCAGTAAAAATCATATTTCTGAAATTATGTTGCAGAAAAGAAAAATATGAGAATGTGTAATAATTTATAATTACTTTAGTAACATTAAATAAAAAATTACATGAATGCCATGTGTTCTGAATATCGTTTTGTTCAAATCATCAAAAAAATAACGTCATTTGTTGTCTTCCATTCAGAATACATGGTGTACGATCTGAAGCATGGATAGCAATTGCGTTGTCAAATGGAAGACAACACTCATAAAAAAATACCTGCAAGGCTATATGGAACTGGCTGAACTTCAATGATGAAGGATTGTTTTGCAACTTATGAGTGCACGCTTTAAGTGTTAAATTGAAACACTCATTCCCCCATGGAAATGTGGCATACTGGCCAGAATCAACTAAATCAAAATATAATTTGGAAATTGTTGCTTTTGAAGGATCTGAAGCAGTCATAAAAAAAATTGAAGCTCTTCCCAAAAGTTTTTCAATCTAAACTTCTAGTAAAAAATTAACTTGGGGACTTTGTCTATATTCTTGAAATTTTCTGCGATAAGTCTATTTGGAATAGACGGATCAGAAACAAAATAAAAAATTGGTCCAGATTTTAGACCGATTACAACAACAAAAATTCTTTTAATCCAAGTGTAACTCTGTACCATTTACGTTGTCATCTCTGTCGTTTTCAATTTCAAAAAGAAAAATATGGCGCAATAATTGACATTCATGGAAAATTTCATTGAGAGGAATCAGCAAAGAAAAGAAATTATGTTATGTAAATCATATCAAATGGTGTTTCTTGTAAAAATTGTTGGAACTTATTGTGTGTGGAGCCTGATCAATGTTTAGGTTATACTATTCATTCTCCATTTATTCTCTGTAACTGTTCATACGTTGAATCATTAATATATACCCCACCGCCGTGGAAGTTTACCCACGGGGTGTTACCACAAACTATTGGTTTCTCTCTTTCTCTATCTAGATCTCTTATCTCTCTCTCTTGAAAGTTCTTGTGTTATTCATTCATCAAGTGTGTGTGTGTGTGTGGATTCGATCCTAACACTTATCTTGATCGAGGAAGGTCAGCGAATCAGCGAAGACAAATTTGTTTGTACCTTCTTCTCCTATAAAATTGGTAAAACTAAATTAATACTTCTAACATACTATATAATTTCATAGAAAAATCATTGATACACTGCTATATTAATGGACAGTCAATTCAATTCATACACAAATCATACAAACTAATACATCATTTTCATACATAATTCATACAAATATTAATACATATTAGATTTTCGATAAAAACTAATATGTGACTTTTAAACTATAAAATAAAACTTATACAGTACCAATATATTAATTCATACATCAAAATCAAAACATAAAATATACACTGCTATATTAAATGGACAGTCAATTCGAATCATACTCAAATCATACAAATTAATACATCAGTTCATACATAATTCATACAATATTAATACATATTGAATTTTTTTTAAAAAAAAAACTAATCTGTGACTTTTAAACTACAAATAAAACTCATATATACATCAATTCATACATTAAAATCAAAACATAAAATATACAGTGGTAATATGTATTATAATATTCAAAATTATACGATATACAACATTAATACATCATTCATACATTGATATTCTAATGGACAGTAAAATCATTTCATACACATATCATACAAAGTTAATACATCATTTTATACATTAATACATATTCCTGTATTGATAGAGAATCAATTATTTCATACACAAATCATACAATATTAATACACCATTTTATATATCAAATTATACACAGCTGTATTCTAATTATATCATATACAGATCATACAACATTAAATCATACCATATATAATTATAATATACAATACTAAAAACTCAACTCATACATAAAATATACAATTTTCATATAGTATAAAATTGACAAATAAAATCAAAAATTAAACACACTTACACAACACATTTTAATCAAAATTTGAAATAATCTTTTTACTGACCTTAACAACTTTTTGGGATTTATTTGTGGCTTGTATCTCTGACGCCTTTATTGAAGACGTTTTTGTTGATTGATCAATTTTAATGCCTTTTATTTTATTTTTTTTGATTTTGTATTTTTTAATTCGTCAACAAAGTCAGACTCGGATTCTGATGATGTTTGAATTTCTTTTCCTTTCCTCTTCTTCCCTCTTTCCTTTGCTTCTTTGTTTTTGTTTTTTTCCATCTTTGGTTTAACAAAAGTATCCGTCTCTTTTCCAGTTGATTTTTGCGGTTGAGTTTGTGTCAAAATATTGAATGAAGGAACATGAAAGTCATCAGATAGTGACTCATCGACCAATCTTCTACTTTTACGGGGTGTTTCACTATCTTTCTTCGACATTCTATACGAACTTAATGTGGATGTTTGGGTTTGGGGATGAACTGATCTGTGAGGAATGATGGGAATGGGGGATGAATCAGGCGTGTTTGAGAATTGATGTATGAAGGGTAATAGCAATGGTGATGAGTCACGGGATTTGGGGGAGATGAAGATTTAGACGTGTTGGGGAAGATGGCGTGTAATGGGTGAGATGGGGGTGGATAGTTATTGGGCAACGGTAAAATAGGGATTTAATTAAAATCAAATTCCTATTATTTAATTTTTGTTTTAAAAAGACAAAATGGTCTGGTGGGCCCTTATACTTGTATCAGTTTGTATTATGAAGCCTTTTACTTATCTATTTGTCATTTGGACCCTTAAACTCAATAAAACACAATATATCGAACTTTTCTGACCATTGACCACGCTTATGTGGCTTTAAGATGGCTGAGTTGGCGATAGTGTGTGATTTCACACTCCTTAAGGCGAGTGAATGACATTTTTGGGTTAAAAAAATTAAAATTATATAATAAATATTTTTTAAAAAAAATAATTAATTAAAAATTTCTTCTTCTTAACCAAATATCCCATCCTTTCCACCATTTTCATCCAAAATCTATGGAAAATCCATCACCACCGTCGTCGTCATTTTTGCCTGCGAAATCGATAAACTCTCTCCCTCACCTGTCTACATCTCCACCGCACACCATCATCATTTTCCATTCCTCCTCCAACCTCCACAAAATCAACAACCTAAGTCATCCCACCACTAGATCTGACCGAAAAATCTCTTCACCGCCATCACTTCGCACCCTCACCACATCGTTCTTCTCTACATTGACCGGTGTCGCCTCTCTCTCCCTTACTCCGTTGTGAAATAGTGGTCTCCGGCGATTGCGATTTAGTGATCCGATTTATTGCGATTTAGTGCTTCGATTTGGTAAGTTGATGTTAATATATTCTAAAGAAGAAAAGAAAAAGGTTTTGTTTGGGATAAAAATGGCTGAAAATGGTTATGAAGAAGGGAAAAGAAAAATTGATTTGGCATGAAATTTCTCCATGGATTTTTGACAGTGAACTGGAAAATTGGATGTATGGAGGTTTCATCTTTTTTCATTATAGCTCCTCAAGATCTTCACCACTTTTTCTATCACTAAACAGACATATCAATAGATCAAACAAAACACAAAAAAACATATGAAAATGCAAAACATGATATTGGAGTAATGAAGTTGAAGAAAATGGTGAATAATACTCTAAAAATTGAATTAAGATTTTATTATTTTACTTTTTATTAAATAATTTTGATTAATAATTTTTAAAATTAGTTATGAAATAATTATGACATGCATTAATATATCTGACTTGGATATGACATGTCATTTATGAGAAGGAGAGTGAGCTACACACATGGTTAGAGGGATTTAAAAATCTCATTTTGGTTAGATTCAAGGATCCAGATGACAAAAGGTTAAGTAAAAGTATTCAAAATACAAACTAATACAAGTATAAGGGTCCACCAGCCCATTCTTTCTTTTATTAAAGATAACTATATAATGTGAAATTTTATTAATAATAATTTATTATTTATTTTAAAAACTGTAAAAGGTAAATGTATAACTAATCAGTAAAAATTTAAAGAGTTTGGTTTAAAAAAGATAGCTGAAAAAATAAAAGTAAATATTTAAACATATTAATTATTATTATTTAAATAATTACTTATAATTTATTTTTAATAAATATATTTTTAATTAATATGATATAACTCGATAATAATCTGCTATAAGTAGTTTAATTTTAAAAAGTATATTTATAACTTGATATATATCATCTTAAATGTCTATGAGGTGTTATTGTTATTTCTTAAAACCGACTCTCTCTCTCTCTTTCACCCAGTAATGCACAAAAAACAAAAAGTCAGCGACCACAATTTCCAATTAACCTTCATGGTAAAAAAATCAACTATCGACCACACCAGCAAAAGTCATGGGGAAATTAAATCCACTTTTCTTCCTCTGCCCGTAAACTCTACTCTTAACTCAGCTTTTATTCTAAAGAACATACATTGATGCAAATTTGACTTTTAAAAAAAAAAACTATCAAAAACTATCATACTTTTCTATGTGATGATAAGGTAGCATAATACAAGGATCAACTGCTATCCCACCGCGAACACCCAAAAAAGAAGGCAGGGGGCCATATCATCAGCTACTATTCTTACAATGACTTATATTTGTCCTTTGGATTGTTTTGTGCTTCTATCTTCAACTTCACCCCTCAAGCAAGACCTGCACCAAAATGAACAATTTATTGTAACAAAAACCAACAATGGTGAACAAGCAAATATGTAATTCAACAGAAACAAATTGCATACCCATTGTCAGCGCCTAGTTCTAGGCTTGCACCGAAATATGTAATTCAACAGAAACAAATTGCATACCCATTGTCAGCGCCTAGTTCTAGGCTTGCACCGAAACCCAGCTAAGAGTGCTATATGATCAGAGGACCACTCTGGAGAAGGAAGTGCTGTGTCTTTTCTCAAGCTTTCCTCATCCAAGAGCTCTAACAACGATTCAACTGTTACAGAGTCGGCTGGAAGCACATATTAAAACCATCAAACATATTGGTCTAAACACAATTCTATAGTTATCACCACATGCAGAAACATAAAAATGGAATACAAGTCATTAATGTAAAATATCTTAAAGACAGAACCATGCAACCATACCAGAATAGAATATATAATCAAGAGTCCCAAAATGATCTCTGGTGCAGCTTGTAAACAAAGGTTCGTTCGTACTGGGATCAAGCTTCCTCCGTTTCTGAGCTAGTCCAGGAACCACAGGTATTCGGGCAAAGGATGTGTAAGCACTTACCTGTACAGATATATACCAATATAACCAATATAGTCACAGTGCTTATTTAGTCTTCTCAATGATGGAGTCTAATACAAAAATATATATGTGCTCATGAAGGGTAGGGACATGGCCAAGCAAACATATCTACTATGAAAGACAATGGAAAACAGGAGCTTTCTAAAGTCACTGAAGTGGATACCAATGGCAGATGATGTGTTAACTTTGTGGCTGGACGCAAAATACCAAAAGGGTCCACTGCTAACTCTGGATGCATTGGATCAACTTTCCCCATTGAAACAAGTGCATGAGGAGCACTGCATTTCCAAGAGCTTTTATTAGTAATGTTACTGTTCCAGCCTGATTATTGCATAAAATGAGGAAGTAATAGAGGTAAAACTCTTAACACTGCCAATGAGAGAACATGCAATTATAAATCAAGAAAAACATGAACCTTCCAGGCGCTGAATTAAAATCGCCACAGAGCAGCATTGGAATGTCAGCAGTAGCAGCAATTTTCTCTAGTCCTTTTAAAAGTGTGTGAACCTAAATGCAAACAAATTGCCAATCAAGTTTCAAGACTGAGATAAAATGAACAATTTAATTTGTTGTCCAATAGTAACCTGCCAAAGTCTGACATCCTTTAACTCTTGATGAACATTTACATGTGTGTTAGCCTGCATTCAGAAATGAAGGAATGTATTCAGTAGGTGCGCTAGCAGAAGATTTTCACCAATTTAAGTGCGGTCCATAAGAGATTCATAAGTAAAACTTATGGTTGCTCCAACTTTCACAATAGCATACTGGAGACTGCTGCCTAGGCACAATACAAGAATCTTGTAATGAAGAAAAGTTTTCGCCAGATCAATTGAGTTCACATTAACCACAGCATGGTAAAACTCTTACTTAAAGGAACTAGTTCTAAAATTGACCTCCTTAGAAGAACAAAGATTCAAGGCCTTATTATTTTCTCCAGGCATCTAAGTTAAGTTACCAATATAGCAGCTGAATACCAGTTATTTCCATGGTACTTCATCAATTATACCACAATCAGAGTTAACAATACGTCATGGAACACAAGTAAAAAAGGCATGTGGTACAACATAAAGCATTTTAAGGTAGAGAAGAGGAACCAGAGTCTGATTAGGCTTTGGTTTGTGTCAGCTTATCGCAACATGTGGTCCGCGTAAACTAGGACTGTTTCATGAAATAAGCTCAAAATTGCCCTATTGGCAGGGAAGAAATTTGACATTTTAAAGCATCTTGTTGTCAGTTACTATATTCAGATCTGATATCACTCTCAACAATCACCAATGCCCAGTCGCACAAAGAAAATGAAAAAGGAAAGAACAAATGTGTGTGAGAGAGAGCATAATTTCATTTCCACCATGTGATCTTAAACAAAAGGGAGGAGTAACTTATGTAGCAAGCTATGCAGAAGGTGGCACTCTTTCAGGGGTTGCTCCAAAATTAGCAGTTTATGTTAAAGATCGTTCTTGTTTTTCCCAATAGAATTAAATGATTAAAGAACATTCTTTCGTAATTTGCATATTCCCAAAACTGTTGTGCTTTACTACTAGAGGCTATAGAGAAAAGCAAATTATAAACTAACAGTCGTTCTAAATAGTCCTATTTACTAGCTAGAGTTGTCTTACTACCCCCTCAACTATTAATCAAGATATTTTGCACGTTTACTTACTAACCTTTATTTCAAGAAGATGGAGATTCTTCTTTATTTTATAGAGAACCGGATATTTTCAAATATGTCAAACTGATATCACTTTAGAAACCTAAGAGTATGATGGACACGTCTCCAAAGGACACAAATCTACAATAGTTCAAAGGCCTTCAACTACCCCCGCAACTATTAGTCGAGATATTTTGCAAGTCTAACAATCCTTTATTTTAAGAAGATGGAGATTCTTCTTAAATTCTAGAGATCGGGATTCTTTCAAATATATCAAATTGATATCACTTTAGAAATCTAAGAGGATGATGAACACGCCTCCAAAGGACACAAATCTACAATAGTTCAAGGGCCTTCAACTCTGTCAACCAGGAGAAGATGCCTATCGGTCAAAACATAAAATAAAGATACAGGCAGCAAAAGGACATGCCATATTGCCAAATAGTGCTTCACTCGAAAGGAAAACATGAGACCTACAGCTAATCATAAACATAAAAACGTGAAATCTTCTGCAGATCATAAACACTAAACCGTGAAATCTTCTGCAGATCATAAACATTAAAACATGAAACCTTCTATAAATCATAAACATTCAACATGAAACCTCCTGCAGATTATAAACATTCTTAACCTAAAGAACCTACACTAAAGAAAATATAAGCACTAGGCAAACTACCTTCATTTAAATGACTTGTACTCGTTTAAAGACCCTGGGATAATATTTCCAGGTCAGATGCAAAAGTTTCCACTATTAAGATCTATTTTGACAATTTCATTCGTCGTTTCTAGAAATTTCAAGTCTTGGGACTATCTGGATTCATCAATACAGTTTCTTTAATCTTAATATAGATGACACGGAAAGGTGCTCCTGACAGTAAGAAAATTGAAACAATACAATGAAAATCATAGAGAAAACGGCATTGTCAAAAGCACAGACAACTTGAAATAATAGTAAAATGGTTGCTGCACGACAATGAAAGTGGCTGAGTTTATTCCATAGATGTACAGAACAGAACACAGAAGTTAACTCTAAACAGAAAAGTGAAAGGAACACCAGGTTCCTTACCACACAAACAAGTTGACGCTTCCCAGTGTTGTCAACCCCCTGGCTATTGAACTTTGCTTCCAGAACCACAATAAGTGCAATATTATCCTGCCAAGCACACATTAGTGAGATATAAGCCCAGTCCTGAATGAAAATCGTCATAAGCCAACAAGGAATGTGACAAATTCAACAAGATACCTTCAGCAAACGATTTAATGCGGTCTTCTTTTGGGCGCTGGGAACTAAGGCTTCAGTCAAAGATTGAGCAGCTTTGTTGAACTCAACCTGCAACACGCGCATACAAAGATTCTTGTCACAATATCAATGCACAAATTGTGTTATGAGTAATTCCTTTTTCAGGAACATACTGTGCTTCCATACCTCATATTTTTTAACATGTGTGAATCTATCTCGGCGGAAAAATGTGGCACAACCATCAACGGTATTTATATTCCCACTGATCACCTGCATAAAGAAAAAGTGTCATTAGAAATCAAAAACTTTCAGATGAAAACACACTATGCACCACAAACCTCAGTTGTTTTTCTTTTGAACAAAGCTTGATAACCATGTTTGTCCAGCTCAGGAGCAAAGAATTCTTCAAAGTGATCACTCTGAACCTGATAATAGAAGCATACAAGCACTAAGATACGGGTATTTATAATTCCATAGGCAATTCACAAGATCATTTAACATGACAATATACTGGTAAGTATACACATCTACACTTGAAGAAAGAGAATTCTTTAAGCTAAAGTAGCTGATTATGCAGGCATCAAATTCACAAATTCAATCCTCTAGATTGCAATATAGAAGCAAGAAGCGACCCTCCTAAACAATTACATAATAAAATTTTAGCTGATGTGATAGGAGGTACCTCTTGGAGGCAAACAATGTCTGCACGGTAGCCAGCTATTTCACGCAATAGATTTTGTCTCCGGTAAGTCCAAGCAAGAGCCCAAGAGGGGCAATAACTGTACAATTCATTTGTTGCATATGCATCAGACAGAATGTTGTATGAGAGCACAGTAAAAGTTCCTGAAGATGATAAACGACTATCTAAGTCCAGATGTAGTGGTATATCAACTCCACTAACTGAAATCAAGCGACGTGGAGTAGGAGATGGAGCAGGAATCACTCGAGACATCATGGTACTAGCATTTCCAACAGTTGATTTTGTTACTGCATTGATGATAGCACATTCAAATTTAAGGGTGTGACCAATATCATCTGCAGATGGGGTGTAAGTTTTAGAGCGTCCAACTTCAAACCAGGTTTCACCACCACTTCTTTGAGTTACAACTACAGGAAAAGGTGTTGTTCCATTTGTCAAGCTACCGCTTGATTGCGAAGAAGTCAAGCTTGTATTAACACCAGATCCTGTATTTTCTTCATTTCCATTTGTATTCACAGCACTAGCAGCACGTTCATGCAGAAGACGATGATGCTGCCATGCATCTGAGAAACATTTTGGGGAGCAATGGTAACTCTTGGCAACAGGGATTTTAGCCTTCACACATGCAAGGCACTGCAGCGTAGCTTGCTCAGATGGATGGATGCTGCACATGGCAACATGTTTATCACTTTGTATTCGGTACCTGCAAAAAATAAAGAATATATCAAACAAGTAATGAAAAAGGAATTCAATAGATATTGCTTCTCTTGGCAGCAAGGAGAAATAACAGCTCAAATCACATTTTTTTAGTGGAGAAAAGTATAAATTCAGTTAAAGAGCCAAATAGCCAGTGTCAACTGACACTATTAGTCAAGCAATAATTTCCATGATATCAACTATAAAATATGGCAACCCCAGGAAGCAATCCAGTACCCACATGTGGTTGATTTCTGAGCAGTTCTCTTGGCGCCCAAATGTGGTGGACTGTTTCAGGGATTTTCCGAATTTGTTTATATGACCGAAAAAACTGTTATGGAACCAACCAATCATAGCCTTTGAAACTCAAGGATGGGTCCACCCTCTACCCTTCTACACCCAAATACTGGACTAACTTCGGTTAGTTCAGGGCTTGGACTTGTGACTAGATACAAGTACCTCAACAATTGCAAAATGAACTAACCCCTGGGGGGCAAAAAGAAATTCATACTTCAAAAATCAAGGACTTTGGAAGCATACATATTTCCATATTAATATGCACTACGTGATAAAATCTTGAGGAATAAACCATCTTAACATCGACATACAAGCCTGATAGCAATTAGAAACGCACTTAAATACATACATGTGTGTGTGTGTACACACACATACGATTTCAACGTTTTAATTCAAATTTAACAACTTTTCTTATACACTGCTTCAAATGGGAACTATGTCATCCATCAGAACAGGACAACTGAATGAATGCCACAGACCAGTGTGACCGGTCGATTACTGGCCATTAATATCCTAAACATTAAACATATTTTTTGATAGATTCATAATCATTAACATATTCATCCACAACATCTACATAATTCTCTGACTGCAGTTTTTGTTTAGTGTCTCTTTCTGCAAGACAAAATTCATGGCCGGCATAGCATACATCTTAGAGCCCTGTTTGGATTGGACTATTTAGGTGTTTTTAAGTTAAAATAGCTTTTAAGCACTTTTGGAGTGTTTGGATATCAAAAGCAGTGCTTATGAGCACTTTTTTGAAATGAAAAGACAAAAATAAGCCAAAAGTCATAAGTTCGAAATTCTAACTTGAGTCTTTTGGCCTATAAGTCAAAAGCATTAAGCACATCCAAACAGACTCATAGTGTCTCATAAGCAAACTGTTTTTCTGTTTATTGACTTCATACTTGTGTACATAAATAATGATTTCACACGTCAACAAAAAGATGGAAAACAACAACCTGCAACACACTAAGCGCACACAGGGACTTTCCTTAATAGAGCACCTATGGCAATTGCACAAAAATAGAGATGCACATTTATTTTAGGTCAACTCAAGGAAATATAAAAATTAATTCTCCAACGTTTAAATGAAGAAACAAGAATGAGCAATATTTTAAACATTCTACAGGTACGAAATTCCAAGGGCCAAAAACTTTTTAAAATGATGCACAGTACCGTGTTCTATCACTAATATATAAAGTAACTTTTATTGATCTTTTTCTTCCACCACCAAAATTCAATTACTTATTTGCAGTTCTTCGATAAAGAAAAATAAAATCTGCAGTTATCCAAGTCTTCCTTCACAATCTACCGTGTCATTTGTGTCATATACCTGCAACTAATGCTTACACCAACAATGCAAAAACATATTCAGAAGGTAACTATCTACTACTATTATAAACATAAACAACCTGATCTTATGATAAGTATCTCCTAATGCAAAAGATAAACTTAAACGGAAGTCATTGAGATACAGGATACAAATATTATCAAGAGAAGATCATAAAAATGTTACTTTTTCTTTAGCTTATTTTTAACTAAGTTGCTCGGACTTGAGTGTGGGTATCCGATACGGGTGCGGGTCTAGAGGTTGAATCCTCTATGATCTAAATATAAGATTCGGGGATATGGATCCATGTATGGATACAAGTGCTGAGATTCAGCTAAAACTAATTCAAATATCTAAAAAAAGAGTTATAAAACCTAAATTATGAGATATTATGTGAAAAAGTTGAGGAGAGAACAAGAGGGGTCATAAAAAAAATATTGATCAAGAGGATTTTATGAAAGGAGATAAAAGGAAAGGGAGTGATAATAGAAACTTAAATATACAAGGCATTTCATTTTCTTCAATTTCACCTTACTTTTTATTTCGATTACAGAAATTATTGAATCTGTCCAAAATTACTTAGTCAAATTTGGTCAAAACCCATTCACCAGATCAGATATGGTCCCACGCCCACATCGTATCAACATGGGTGTGGCACCAAGTGAAGAGTCTGAGCAACTTCTATTTTTATAACCAAGAAATCCCTGAGTAGCTGGAACAAGGTTCCTTTTCTTTTAGTTTGTGACAACGAAAATGTTTCATTAAGCATTGCTTGTTTAGCTATTTAGATCATAAGAACCTATCTGGGAACTTGACACTGGGATAGGATCTAAACAATCGTACTTCTCTATGTTATATTTCAGATCTAGTTCAATTCAATTTGTATTTAACCTTTGTTGTGCAAAAAGAGGATGTAATAAGGATTTCATCTTGTCTGTGGCAGATCTACTCATCTAGCTAGATTATTGTAATAAATAATAAAAAATGATATTTAACTATACAACCTAATATGTATGGAAGTACATATAAAAATAGACCCTTTCGCTGGTTAAATTGCAAAATTATATCTATAGTTCACTCGTTGAATTTTATATTTAGGAATTATGCAGGCATGTACTACAACATATAGAAAAGATCCACAAGTCAAAGGTCATTAGAGAAGAATAAAAATGCATAGTTCCTCTAAAGGTTATTAAGTTATGTCGTCCAGACCATCCACCAATGCATGGAAGCTTTTGATAAGTGGAATACGTGGAATTTTTTCAATCCAATTTAGTACATGCACAATACCAAAAAGGGAAAATTCCAGTTACATCATCTATCATATTTCATCAACAAAAAGGATCATGTTGTACAAATGAAGTCGTGATTCCTTCAGAAAAGGATTATGCACTTGAACTATGGAAATCAGTTTTTGGATTATGTTAGCTCCTCAAGTCCTGTCTTGGGAGGTAGACTTGATAAACTCAGTTCTAGATGCTATTCCTACATATATGTTATCTATCGTCCATGTAACTCAGTCAGTAGTCCAAAGGTTGAACAAAATCAAAAGAAACTTCACTTGACAAGTCAATAAGGAAAAAAAAGAATTTCACTTGGTCCAATAGAACATCTTCAGAAGTAAGAAACATGGTGGATTAGGGTATCAAGAACCTCCAAAACCAACGCAAAGCCCTTAGAGTGAAGTGGCTATGGTCTATGGAGTTACCATCAGGAGAACCAAGCCTTCGGGTACAGGGTGATTAAGAGAAAGTATGAGGAATTGAACAAATGGGTAACTAAAGTAGATAATACTCCCTATTGTGTTGGCCTCTGAGATCTATTAGAGTAGTTTGGCCTTTCCCCAGTAATCAGTCAAATGACAAGGTTTAGTTTGGCAGAAAAACAGTTTTTGGGATGACAAATGGATGGGTGTTGAGAGCCTAAAAGATCTTTTTCCAGATATCATTGCTTTGGGCCTTTGGCTCAACATCAAGATGAGATTTTTGCTATGATGTGGTCACAACAAGGATGGGATTTGGTCCTAAAAAGAAATTTGAATGACTAGGAAATTCCCAGAATGATTGAACTTTATAAGTTACAGAAGAGTCTTCAAAGAAAGAGATCTTAACTAGTGTTATAGGAGAGATAGATACTTCCCTAAAATACGCATGATGTGGTATGTCGCACCATATATTTACCTCTATATTTTACATAACTATTAGTCATAAACCAAAATTATTTCCTAAAGCTAAGAAAAGAATGACTCTGCCCTGTTTTTCTTATTAAATGATATGGTTTATTCATTAATTTCTTCTTCATTTACTTGAGCCGAGTATCTTTCATGAACAGTTTTTCTACATCCACGTGGTAGTAAGAAGGTCTATGTACACTCTAAGCTCCCCAGACCCACTTAGTTGTTGTTGTTGTTGTAAGCTAAGAAAAAAATGAAGTTAAGCTTTGCCACAAATGTCTAGATGTCTTTCTGCCACAACTTGAAGTAGGATTTGCTTCATTAGATCAAATACACATCAAATGCTCCTATGGCTAAATACAACAACTTAATTTTACCTCCTGACGTAATCAGGCCCATCAGAGCTCTATTTTCTTTTTAAAAAAAAGGAAATGGTCCTAACACTTTGGGACAATATCCCAGACTCTACCATTACACCATTATGGTATTTAGTCACAGCTTACGAGCAAAATCAAGCCTCAACACATTTCCAATTATACCCCGGTCAAACTTTTCAAATGATTATTCGAAGGATTGGGTTTGGAGGAAGGGAGGGCAGATTCAACAATACATTTTTATAATGGTGGTGTCTGGACCAACTTGCATGCACCACAAGTATTTTGCAGGTACTTGCTATCTCCCACTAGCACAAATGTTGCGTTGCATTGCCCGCAGAAAATTAGTCAAATGGGAAGAAATCACCTAGTGTATTTTTAGTCTTTATTGAGATCTAATGGAGTTTCCAATACAAATCTGGTTGTAATCATATTTCTTGAATGAAAGATAAGGAGCAATTTAAAAATATCTACAGAGATGTTGCTCTCTTCCAGAGCATATAACATTCATTCTCAAAAAACATATCCTAATCTGACGATCAAAAAGTATGCTTGAAAACAGCCTATTTGAGAGGAATTAAATGGAAACCAATAATTATCATCTCCTTGGAACAACTAAATATAATGCCATTCATGAGCCGCAACAAAAGTTCAGTTCAATCCATAGAATGAAAAACAATCAAATATAAACCAAAAAGAGAAGGTTTGGCATAAGAAAATGAGGAAGTCACCAAACAATCTACAAGAAAATCAGTTCAATCCATAGAATGAAAAACAATCAAATAAATATAAAGAAGTAGAAGAAGAAGAAGAAGAAGAAAAAGAAGAAACTGACCACTTATATCTCAAGAAACAGCCGTAAACAGGGGTGGATTCAGGGATATCATCAGAAATGAGTAATGAATCAGGACGACGCAACAAAACATAGGGGGAAAGTTCACAGCCTACTATGGGAATGTCAGACGGGAGATGAACCCGCACCACAGTCAGCATTGTTCTCCTTCTTGAAAAATATTGAAGTTAACGCACTCTTTTCTTTTTCTCAACACAACTGCAACTTCTCCTAGTACTAAGTTTAAGTGAGAAAAATCCAAGATATAATGGAGATGCGGCGTATCTGCCATTCAACAGACTTCTGCGCCAATCGCCAGTCTTCTTTGCCCTCAATATCAACAACAGCAAAATAGTATATAATATCACCAACAGCAAAATTTGGATTAAAATCGAATAGATCTTCAATGAAAATGGACAAAACTACAGAGAAATCAATGAAGATTCAATTTGTTATTAAGAGACAAATAGAAAACTTCAGAGAGAGGAGGGGAGAATCGATTGATTAGATGTGATTTTAGGGTTTTACAAACGGAGAGAGAGGAGGGAAGACACTAGTCTAAGCTTTTCTAATTTTCTATATATATATATAAGCCCTTAAATTTGGCATAATTTGTTTTGAAAACATTTGTAAATAGTCACTATAATAAATTTAAGAGAAAAAGGATAAATATATGCCAAATTATCGTATATGGTATGCAAATACCTTCCGTCACACTTTTGAAATATTTGTGCCCTTGTCGTCCAAAAACTAGAACATTATATGTTCTTCACTCTAACGGAAGACTAAATAGGAACACGTAGCGTCATCTTATCCGTCGATAAATGTTGGATCGGTGGATAAGATTATTATATGTGTATGTCCGTTAGTATAAAGAGTATATATGCTCTAGTTTTTGAACGGCAGGCGCACCAATGTCCCAAAAGTATGACGGAGAGTTTGCATACCATATACGATAATTTGGGGGTGTATTATCCTTTTCCCCTAAATTCAATTATATTTTATAGCTACAATTTGTATATTTATGAGTTGTAGCTACAATTTAAGTTGTCTCATTTGTATAATTCGCGAATTTATATAATATGGCAGATTTGTATAATTCGCTAGTACATTTGTATGATTCAGTTCTTTTTGTATAATCTCGAATAAAGGCATGACTAACATAATCACTAAATCTAATGCTTAACAAAGGGGACTTATACTCCTACTGGCACGTAGTCTGGGACTATGAGTGAATGATGAATCCTAGTCCTCTCGATGCTAAGTTTACTATCAATTGAATATGTATATGACATAAATGTAACTGAAATACTTGATAGCTCAAAATACTGACATGTAATACGAGAATGCAATATTTATGTATTAATAGTGTAACATACAAAATTTAGAGCATGATTATTGTTTAACTGACCTGACAAGTATAATTCGTGAACTATGAGAATTTATATAAACTAGGGTTCTGAGTTTCATAAAAGGAATTAAGCAAATTTTCCAAGAAATAAGCTTATTTCAATTTAGGAAAATACAACATCTAATTCACGGTAAATATCTAAGGTTTTAGAAACCCTAGGTCTGAACAAGATATGGAGAATCAAGGAACTGACTAAATTCTAGGAATCTAGTGGATGAAAGGGACCCACTAGTGAACTCCTACATACCTAGTGGCGAAATCTCCAAAGAAATCCTTTGATTTTAGGACTGAATCCTTCAATTTAAGAACGTTGTTGCTTGTTCTTGAAGGAAATGGACGCCTCTTTCTCTTTTTTCGTTCTAATTTAGATAAATTTTGTGGAATAAAGTTTTTGAGTAGGTTCTAACTAAAATATCAGGCTTAATCTGAGTAAAATGACATAGTTTAAATATTCAATGCATAGGAAAAAGACAAATTGATCCTAACTTAAAAGTTGATGAGCCCCACCCACGGAGTCGTGACGGAACCATGGTACGTCGAGTGGGTCATGATTGTTGGCCAATGCATATTGGTCCTGGACCTCCCAGCCACGGTCCACTTCACCAACCGTGTGAAAAACCACAGACCGTGAAGGCCACCATGGTTCTTCACTTGAGCTAGATGTCTGTTGGTTTATGAGGACATACCCATCCACAACTTGTCATTGGGACCACAATTCGTGGTGGGCACCGTGGTCCATCGCACTGGCTAGGTGTGAACCACAAACAAGTGACGGAACGTTGTCCCTTCACGATCGATGAACCTTTCCGTGGTTCAACCAATTTTCTGTTGTTCAGATCTATTAGATTTTCGAGGTGTTACAACATTGATCCGACATAGCTTTAGGAAGGATAACTATGTAGCAGATACACTAGCTAAGGAAGGATCCAAGGTAACGACCTATGACAAGGCTATCCTTTTGCAATCTCTATCGTACTATATTAAAGACTAGCTTGCTAAAGACATAAATGAAGTTATCTCTATTAGAATAATTATATCATCTATGTGTAATAAGTTAGCTCATTTGAGAAACATCGCAGTAAATACTAGCTCGTCTAATGTATTTAAAAATAATGATTGATGCATGTATATTAACTCTATCTCATTTTATATGTATTCAAATTTTTATTAAACTGATAATAAAATAATTATCACTTTTAAGATATACGTGATCAATAAAAATATATATATTTTAAATAAAATGTAACTTATATAATAATAATTTTTAACATAAATAGATTTTCTATCACCGGTAACATATTGATAAATGCTCTTATAAATAATGTACATAGAGAAAGATATTGCGACTAAAATACTATTTTAAAAAAAAAGATAAAATAAAATATGATTAGAAATTGGTTGTGGACTTTCCTCTACTTCCACGTGGGAGTGGAGGTGGAAATGCAAATATTGATAAAAATTTGGCGCGCTCACAAGGTTTCTATTATAACTAACTAACCAACTAACTGTATTTGAATTGGAGTGAAAAGATTCTTCGTCTGTTAGATCTTCAGAACAGTAATTTGTTTGTTTTTCTGGTGAATGAATGGTGATTATCTCTGTATTTTGGTGATTATCTCTGTATTTTGATGATTATCTCTGTATTTTGAAGGACGAATGACAATGGCGGCTAAGCAGAGACTTATAGTGTTTGCAATTTTACTCTTTCAAGCTGTTTCCATCACTGACGTTGAGGAAGGTATATATTTGGTTACTTCATTGGTTGATTTGAGCATTTATGTGGATTGTGATTGTGATTGTGATTTTGCAGTAGAAGCACTGAGAAATTTTTACAGATCCCTAAACTGCCCTACACAACTTAACAATTGGAAGTTAGAGGGAGGTGATCCTTGTGACGAATTATGGACTGGGGTTTCATGCCATCAATCATCAGTCATTGACATGTACAAATCTTCTTCTTCTTCTAATAACTAATACATCAGCCATTGTGATTCACCGATTCTTATTTTCCTGCAGTAAACTTCAAGGATTAAGTCTCACTGGTAATCTTCAAGGAGATCAACTTGTTCGTCTACAACACTTGAAGCACCTGTACGTTTTTTCTTTATTATTTTATCTCCAAGGATTGATTACTTAGTTATCTCATCTTGTTTTTTCTTTTATGTAGAGATCTTAGTTCCAATCATTTCCATGGAGAGATACCAAATAGCTTGCCCACTAATCTCACAGATTTGTAAGATCAATTTCATCTTTCTCAATTCCTTCTTTTACCTATACATTCTCAATATATTCTTGTTCTGGTGGATATAGAAATTTGGCGGCCAATTATTTTAATCAAACCATTCCACATACCGTCACTTCAATGAAACATCTCAGGCACCTGTAAGCACATTCTCTGTTCAGCTTCTTTACATCTCTCCTATTTCATACTCAACTCCTAAAATTTGTTAATTTTTAATGCAGAAATCTGAGTCAGAACCTTCTATCTGGACCACTGCCAGATGTGTTTGGTGGCTTCGACAACCTTATAATGATGTATGATATATTTCTTATTGATGTATGATATATCTAGTGAATCTTTTTGTCTTTGGAGTAAAATTTGTTCCAAAAAAATCTCAAATTATCTATGTTATTGCTAAGTGCTAGTAAAATTTTCTTCAACAGGGACCTGTCACACAACAACTTCAGTGGAGATCTACCTGTATCATTTCAAACTCTGACGAACCTTTCAAGATTGTAAGTTTTTCACATCTGACAATATGCCTCCAGTTTCCATTTTCATTTGTAACGAATGAGGTATTGTGGCGTAGGCATCTTCAGAGCAATAAATTTACTGGATCAGTAATTTTTCTGGCTGACCTTCATCTACATGAACTGTGAGTTAGTAATCTGTTTAGTGAGTCTATCAAAAAGCTTAAACTGTCACTCTCAAATTTATTATATATGTGTCAATTCAGGAACATTGAAGATAATCATTTTAGTGGTGTTATTCCTGAGAGCTTTCAAAATATAAACAGCTTATGGTAAACAGCTTTCAGAATTCAAAGTCTACTTGGTATATTTTGCTTTACATTTGGATAGCTTATGTCTTTCCTAATAATCAGGATTGGAGGTAATCAGTTTCGCATAGGAGTAAACTATCCTCCCTGGAAGTTTCCTACTGATGTTATGCCCAATGAGCAGAATATCTCTAGTCCTCCAACAACAGAATCTAGTGCCATTGAGAAATACCCTTCTCATGAATCAGGAGATAACAGAAAGAAAAGACCAGGCTCTGGAGGAATAGTCATTATGGTGGTTGGAGCTGTGATGACTGTAATTGGTGCAGCAGTCTTCGTTGCTGTTAGGACTCATCGGTCTACAAAACAGACACTCGACAGCATAGGAGGCAGCTTAAGTTCATTGCAGTCTCTTCCAATTAGTGCATCCCAAGGTCAGAGAAAATTCTTCAGAAACACTTCAATATACCATTTTCCTCAACTTGTATGTGTCAAAGCTTTCGCTAAAATGGTTTCAAGCTGACAATTTCGCAGAGCACTTCACAATTATCTGTTCCTAGCAGATAGAGAAATAGTACACCAGACCTAGGCTCAAATCTTCTCACTTCTGGATTGGTTTTCCAGTAACATCTCATGCATGAAAGTTTTGTTGATACAACCTATTCCGACGAAATTTTGTTCATGGACAAATATAATGTGGTTTTGTTATCCTTTCCCTGCCTAAAACTATCAACTCCTGCATGTTTCTTCTAGTAACTCAGCCAGCATTAACATTTCCCTTCTGCATCTTGTGTGTGCGCTTCTATCAAAGTTGAGGTTTGTGAGATTTTATTATCATGAAGCACAATCTGGATAATGCCTAATGCACGTAAAATCAGTTTTACAGTGAAATAGCTTCTGTGAAAATGAGCCGCATTTCTCAAGGAGTGTTTTCTGGTTTGGTTTTTCATTTTCTCATCATCTCAGGTTCTTTAGTTGCTGAATACGATAGGCCAGAATCCTCTAGCAGTGACTCTCCTCCACTGATTTCTTCATGGAAATTGCCACCTGCACCAACCATGACTATTAAAATGTCGAACAGAAGAAGTTTCTCCAAGAAGTGCAAAATCCCAATCTGTGCCAAACTCTATGCAGTGGCAGATTTGCAGTTGGCCACTAGCAACTTCAGTCCCAATAATCTTCTTGGTGAAGGAACACTTGGTTCGGTTTATAGAGCAGATTTCCCTGATGGACAGGTATCCTAGGAGCTTTATTTAAGAACTTCTCGCATTCAACAAAGAGAATTTTACAAAGTTTTCTTACTCTTGTTACTTCTTTTGTGCAAGATTCTGGCTGTTAAGAACATTAAGACTGTAGCACTCTCCATAACTGAAGAAGAACAATTTATGGAAGTGATTCGAACTGTATCTCATCTGAGGCACCCTAATATCGTTGCACTTGTTGGCTATTCTGTGGGGAATGGTAACCATCTCCTTTTGTATGAATACATAAGGAAAGTGACACTTGATGATGCTTTGCACAATGTTTTGTGCATGCCTCTGACTTGGAGCCTCCGACTCCGCATTGCCATTGGCGTTTCTCGGGCATTGAAGTAAGTACACAATACTTGTTTTGCTTATTCTTTCAACCTTTTATTTATCTGGTCGGACACCTGAAATAGGTTTTGCACCATGGATCACTTTCTTGTAATGATGACTGCAAATACTGTATGTAAGTTGGATGAGGATAATATTTTACTTACCTCTCGTGTTTCTTAGTGGTATATATGGATTTAATCATCCCACTTACATTGCAGCTACTTGCACACGTCCTGTGTGCCTTCCATCACCCATAACAATCTAAAGGCTACCAACATCTTGCTTGACGAAGATCTTAACCCTCGTCTTTGTGATTGTGGACTAGCTGTCCTAAAACCACTGGCCAGCAACAATGTTAAAATCAAGGTACATCTTTTTTCTTCTTATTAACTGGCTAAGGGAAATGGTAATTAAGTAGACTAGAAACAGCACAAGTTTTCCCGATACTCACAACCAATTACTGTCATTGTTAATGTTGCAAGACAGGCTTCTGAGATTGCTATTGCAGATAGTGGCTATGTTGCGCCTGAGCATGTCAAACGTGGAAGTGGCAACCCAAAGGCTGATATCTTTTCATTTGGTGTGCTGCTTCTTGAGCTTTTAACTGGAAGGCGGCCTTTTGACAGGTTTGACTTTTTTCTCAACTTGTTCAAAACCATAATCTTGTTGCTGATGTTTCCTTAACTTGATGCAGTTCAAGACCAAAAGGAGAGCAATCACTGGTGGAGTGGGCTTCTTCCAAGCTTCACGACAGTGAGTCTTTGTTGGAGATGGTTGATCCAACAATAATGAGAATAATTTCCACTCGGGCTCTTTCGTCTTACGCTGACATTATCTCCCAATGCATTCAGGTAATAATTCTATATGTTGCAAACTTATTTTACCGCTAACTGTGATGATAATTTCTAAAAGCTTTTTGAGATGAAGGTTTCACTCTAAAAATTTGTTTATGCTGAGCAGCCCCAGAAGGAATTCCGTCCTCAAATGGCTGAAGTTGTTCAGTCACTGGTCTCACTGTTACAGAAGTCTGGACAAGAAAAAGCAAAGTCTGGAAAAGATAAAGAGACAGCAGAAGTTGACCCCTGTGACCGATCTTTTCGTTCAACCAACAGCCATTTCTTTGCTTCACCAACTGCAAGCTACTTATCCATCTGACCTTCTGCAATATGCTCCACCTTGTACAGTTTTTTTTTTCAGTTCTTTAAAATTGCAATGCTTGTAGCTTATGGAGTGTAATGTGCACACATTGATTCTTCGAGAGAGTACTTCCCTCTCGTCTTGCTTTTCCCAGCTTCTAAGACTTATTTCCTTTGAAAGAAGACCAAAGAGTTGGTATAAGGTCTAGAGCTAACTTGATGTTCATCTTTCTGCAATGGGATTGAATAGCAGTTGAAGTGGTACAATCTGAACATTTAACTTCACACCATGGAATCAGATTCTTGAAGGGTTTGGTCTAGTGATAAGAGTGCAACTCATGATGCAAAATATACTAGTTAAAACACACATTATCCACGGAAAATTTTAAACCATGTGTCAACTAGCCCTCAAAATTACTAGGTTATCAAGAAAAATAAAGTAGTTATCTCATCACCTTGGTGCCTTCACACAACCACCAGGCATACTTTGCACCACTGAAGAACATCTCAAACGAGCCTTTGACAAAGCTGAACTAGTCTCAATTGTTAGATAAAATACTGCGTTTATGAAATTGGTATTCCATGGGAGCACAAAGCATTGATATGTTATTTGTCTATTAAGAGTATAAAGCAAAGATAAATGTATTCTGATTATGTTTTTGCCAACATCAGGTTCAACTCTGTATTTCTAACTTGTACAGTGTCAATAATAACAAAAACTACAAGATGTATAAGAGTTGCTCAAGCCTCTTCTAACAATAGCTACTAATCAACAATGTATTAATCTCTCCTATGATATTCACCGGCCGTCCTTCAAACATGGATGAAAGTGTACTCTCACAAAGTTTCTTCAGTTCCCTGGTCTGGGCAAGAGCTGCTTCCTGCACAAGGAGGAAAAAAAAAAGAGAAGCAGATAAAAAATTAAGGATCCAAGGGGGACTTCCTTTTCTTTCTTACAAATGCATTCGACAAGTGAACAGCCGCAAGCAATGCTTTCAAGATCTCTACATGAGCAGCCAAAAATAACTTAGAAAAAGTCTATCCTTTCCTGTAGTGAAGACTGAGGAGCAAGCAAGGAACTTGTGCTATGCTGTACTTAGCCACTATCTTATATTCAGAGAAATGAATAAATATTACACAGGCTATTTTAAAGGCACTCATGCTGTTTGTCGAAGAGCATTAAAAACAGGTGCCTTTTTATGGGAGAGATAAGTATTCCGAAAAAATAAACTGGAAAACAAACAAATATATTTATTATAACCTTGCAGCATTGTGAAGTTGAGAAAATCTAATAGGAGTTACTGTCCTCGACAATACAAGCATGGCAAAGGTTGAAGTTTTAAAAGCACTCTATGTAAAGGTTCATAATTTACTTGGCCACTTCTCAGAGATCAGTAACATTTCAAAATCCGAGGAGAAATAATGTTTATAAAATTATGAGAAGCTAATTAATACCTTAAGCTTAAAGTAGTCAATCTTACTACTCAACGACTAACACAGTTTTCACATATATGCAACTACTGCAATTACATTAAAGAAAATTGGCGTAACTCACTTGTTTTGGCCAGGATGAAGACATTGAATTCTGAAGTTCCATACGCTTACTAGACAAGTCCTTCAATCCGTCCTTTAACTTCGCTTCCTGACGCTTTTTCTCCTCCAAAGTGTTGACCAGCCGATCTAAAAATCTGGAATTTAAATAAATACAGCAGTCAGCATGCAACTTCCAACAAATGTAGTTAAGTCAGCAATACACAAACTTCGTAGAATAACTATCTAAATAATAGTGTACATCAATATTTCATAATGGTGACAAAAGAAGTGAGCTATAACACTATCAGATGTCAAACAGCAAACTTTTTGATGCAAGAAGAGTTTCATCAAAACCTTAAACAAGAAGCCGGGGTAAAGAGTTTGTAGACTTGTCATTGAATCGCTACTTTGGAGGCTTGATTGAGGGTTCTTGGAATAAAGGCATGAAGCTCAAGAACGTGCTAAACTGGAAGTACAACGATCCATGTGGAAGACTACTCAAAGTAGGAAGAAAGAGGCTATGAATGTGAAAATGGTTATTCTTGATATGCAAGCCTCTTGACTAAGACGACCCTTATTTGATCAAGGGTATTTATGTATAGATAGCTTAGACTAAAAATAATGGAGAATAACTCCTTTAGACTTTAGATTATTTTGATATGATGAATTAGTGCAACTCTAGAGAGTGTTTGAGGCTAAGGCCATAGTTGTTAGGAAATGTTGATGGGATTGCTTGCTTTTGAGGAATAATCCTCTTGGCGGTGTCTCTATAGATTAGGTGATTGTTTGAATTCTTAATTGGAAGTTTTAGCTTTAATATATCTATTGTTGACAACTAGTTTCTTGCTTGACATCTTCTATCTTTACTTCCTTGTTATTAGATTTTAGGGTTTCTTTATTTTTTCGCAGTTCAATATTGTATCGATTGATAACAAGATCTTGGATTAGATTTGTTCCTACAAATCTAGTCTTGGGAGTTCAATATTTACAAAAGATAGAGAGGAGTAAGGAGTGAATGGTAGCAACTCTAGATTGGAAAAGGGAGAGGACGTGAGGAGCGGAGTGAGTGAGTTGCCACAAACACCATCTAACCTAATTGCTTGTCCTTCCCTTCATAAGAATTCTAGCGCAAGTATGAGCATGGAGAATGGGGGAATACAAACTTCCAACAAGAAGCCTACAATTAAGGATTACATGGATTTGGTGGTCCATTGGATCAAGCGGTTTGACTTGCATGAAAACATGAGAGTGGAAGCTTCACTTCAAGGTAAAGAACATCCTTCTTGTGATCCTCAAGATACCATAGCTAAACTTTACACTTGACAATTTCTAATGAACTAAGTGTGAATGAAAGCTTATCTTTGTTTGAGCCCAATGATTCTTCGCCACATAGTAATAATGTACTTGTTGGAAGTGTTCATACACTAGTAAATCCTATTGATGACCAAATTGATTCTTCTTGCTAGATCAATTTGTGTTCACCACTCCACCTAGTGTTGACGCTTGTACTTTAAATGATTATACATTTTGTAATGTGATTCTTTACCATATAGCAATAATATCGTTGTTAAAAGTGTTCATACACTAGTTGATCCTATTGATGACCTAATTGATTCTTCATGTAAGATCAATTTGTGTCCACCCAGTGTTGACACTTGTGATTTGATTGATAGAACATCATCATGTAAACTTTGTGTTGATCAACTTGTTTGGGATACTAGTTCACTAATTGAGAGATTTTGTGATTTGATTGGTGAGCCTCAAGTTAGTCATGACATTGAAAAAGTTGGTCATTTGAAAAGGAGTGATTCTTTGAGCATATCTCTTGTTGAAGATCCTATTGCTTGTCTAAGTTGTCTTGCTCATACAAATCATGCGATTGAAACCTCCTTGAAAGATGACATTCATCTTGCTTAGAATGAGATTACATACTTTAATTCTCCACCTTTGATTGATTATTCTCTTCAAGTACAATTCTTGTTTGATGATGATGACATTACTCCTAGTGTAGTGTCTAGTGGTGTGAATTGTTATGATGATGCAGCTTATGTAGCTCTTATTGGGGGCTATACCTTATATAACCCACTAGGAGATGTTGAAAAAAAGAAGGTGCTTCTTGCTTTCAAATTGATATTTATTCTTTGGATTGTCCTACTTATTGGAACTGGTAACGACCCTCTCTCTCTCTCTCTCTATATATATATATATATTACACCATACAGTGCAAAAGACTTGACAAAATCTCAACCAAGCTTAGGCAACTGCTTCACAAGGATCCTAGCATATCAACTAGTGATTCAGCCTCCTAAGCGTAGCTTTCTTTACACCAAAAATAAAACAAAGATATAGACTTCATCGTGATTTACTCCACAAAATTATATCTGTCTTGAAAAGTCTATAGTTCCTCTCCTTCCAAAGTGTCCACCATATGCAAGCATGGATAAGTTTCCACCAATTTTTCTGACTAACTGCCCCACCATCATTCCTACCATGTTCAAGAATAGTTGCCATAATTGTCCAGTAACAGGACAATGAATAAATAGATGACTATTATTTTCCCAGCAGCTCCACACAAAAAAAATCTAGAACACAGTTTGAATCCCCATATTTGAAGTTTATCATGTGAGACAATTATTTCTTGCTACTAGCCAAGAAAAGGATACCTCCTTAACAGGAGCCTTCATCTTCCAAATAAATCTCCAAGGCAACTGATTAGTTGACTGTCTGTGAATGTTATAAGCTGAGTTTACAGAATAAGTTCCTTTAGTAGTGGGCTTCCATATAAGTGAATCTCCAGTGTCTTTGAACCCTTAGAATGATTCCAAGTCTTGAAAAATTCAACAATTCTTTCCAATTCTCAATCATGCAGTAGCCTTCTAAAAGTAATATTCCATCCATGTACTCCTTTTGCTGATTCCAGACTTATGTCTGGCATAGCGGCAATGCTAACAAATACAGGGAAGAGTTCCTTTAAGGTCCATGCCCAAGCCAATTGTAATCTTACAAGTGAGGACAACATGAATGAAGTTATTTTGTGCGACACATTTCTTTATTATCTATTTGCATATGATGATGCTCTTACTTGTGTTGAGTGTGTCTCTTATGTCTATGAGATCTAACGGGGAAGATGATTGTTATCTTGACCATGATCTGTGAAGGTCCTTTCGTTATGACCCCAGTGATAATTCAAATTATTGTGATGTGATCAGTGTCACTTTGTAAGTGGTTTTATCTTACTATAGATGATCAACTGTGCTTTATGTCTCTTAGAATCAATGTGCTATTGCCTACTTGGTACTTGACACCTTGGGATTTTCAGGAAGTTCTTATTTCATGATGGTGGGATTAGCCAAGTACTTTGCACTTCATGTGGGAATTTGTTTTTCACGAGCATAGTTGATGTTTGGTTATACCACAAGTGAGTACATTTTGGCATAGATGGTGGATTTGTTAGCACTTGTGCTAACCCTCATGCTATGAAGTCCTTGTTTTTGATTGTCTTCCCTATGGTTTTGCTAGGTTTCAAGGAAGGGAGAATGATGCAAGCCAAGTTTCATCAAAACCTTACACAAGAATTCGGGCTAAAGAGTCTATAGACTTGTCATTGAATCGCAACCTTGGATGCTTGGAGGGTTCTTGGAACAAAGGCATGAAGCTTGAGAATGTGCTAAACTGGAAGTACAAGGATCCATGAGGAAGACTACTCAAAAGTAGGGAGAACTATGAATGCAAAAAATGGCTATTCTTGAAATGCAAGCCTCTTGACTAAGAAGACTCTTAGGAGCCGTTTGGTAGGATGTATTAATTAAAATAGTCCTATTAAAATTTAGTCCACCCAATACAATATTTGGTTGCACAATTAACTCAAACACACCTAATACATGGATAACTTGATATACCATATGTGGTATTATCTAATACCAAGTATATCTAGGGATTTGCTAATGCCAAGTTTATAATACTTGGATAAGACAACAAAATGACTGAACTGCCTCTCAACTTCTTTATAGTCTTTTTTTAAATTTCTTGTTGTCTTTATGAACCTGCAAGTCTTTAGTGTTATTTTATTTTAATGTTACTAGGTAAGAAGATTCCATGAGAAAGTTATGATGCTCGGACTCTTCAATAATGTCAACGTGAGCGTGTCGGATTCGTCAAAAGTAATATATTTTTGGAGAATCCAACATGGGTGCGTCATCAAGAGTGAAGAATCTGCAACTTAGTGCCCATGTGGGATGCAGATTAAAGAACTTAGCATGTCAAAACAATTTGAAAAAGGAAGAAAATTTAAACTTGCACAAGAAACAAAATTCATGGAAACCATAACTTATAAGTACCTTACGGAGTTGAGGATCATGATCATATCCCTTGTTTTCCTATTTGTAAGCAATGAAATTGCTGAGGAAACGTCAGATAGCATTTTCTGAATTATATCAGAAGAGTACTGCTGCAGAACAAGTGGAGCAACTGCCTGGACTTGATGTTGTAAAGACGTAGTATCTTCGTTCCTTAGCTCAATAAACCGTTGATTCAAGAAGGCTTTCACCTGATGCTCAAGCATCAAACAGAAGTTCAGATGTCAGAAACCATCCAACCTGCCAGGCCAGATGACTCAACAGAAGACATTGTTAGTCCAAATGGCCGACAATGTAATAAAGCTGCCAAAGTAATAGACCCTATTTCCAGAGCAAAAGGTGACAAACTAGTGCCAAACAAAGTAAAATTCATCTCAAAGACTAGTCATGAAAAAAAAAGGATTTTGCAATTCATACAGACCTCAAATAAGTCATCAAGTATTTTATTCCTGTATTCTGTCTCCAGTAGAGGACTCCTGTCATGGATAGCTACTGGGTTGGCAGTTAAATTATTTTGAAGAGAGTGCAATTCCACTGCATTATTTTGTGATTTATCAATCACATCAACTTGAGGATTGTCAACACTTATATTCCAAGATATTTCTGATGCAGAGACCTCAGGAGCAAGGAATCCTTCTTCCATTGAGGTCTGATGAGATTTTACATCATCTTTATGAGGAGATGACATAATATCGCTAGCATTAACAATCTCATAGGGACCCAAACCATTTCCATTTTCTTCTGTTTCTTCCACGGTGCCAATGTCCCAATCAATCTGAGAGCTATCTAAAGTAATATCCCAGTCAACCCCATCAGCTACAGTGTCAGTTTCTACAGTTATTTGACTTAAGCCATTATAGCCTGCTTGAGCATTCATAACTTCCAGAACTTCAGTGCTAACAGAGACATCAATCGCTGGGGGCCTTTCACGAGCACTTCTCAGATTTGATAACACAACTGCTACTGTTTTCTGCAACCAGAACAAATAACTTTAGCAAAACACGCTACATAAAACTTTGATGTTGCACTAACAATGGATTTAGGGAAGTTCATCGCGTACATCCTTTTCCGTATGAGCATCTTTGACGAACTCTGAGTAGAACTCAATAGCCCGTGAGACAGAATCACCAGTAAGTACTTCCAAGATTCTGCTAAATGTGCTTGGAAGAGATATAGTGGAAGTTTCCAAAAGTTCTGACCTCACATTTACTCCCTGATTAGAAGAGAAAAGTCAATATATTATAAATGGAAAGAAAACTGAAGATAAAGGCTATATGAAAGAAATCGAGTTAAGCAAACTAAAACCTGTAGGCCCAACTCTTGACAAGCCTCTACATATTTAGATGCCGAAAGAGCTGCATTTCTTTTTATATCTGCTTCCTTGCGCTCCAACTCAGCTAATTGCTGCTGTGTCTTCTGAATCTGCTTCTTTTGATAGGGGCTACAAAACAATCATACTGCTATTATACATCTTGATAGAAAATTACTAGAGTCCAATCATAACTCAATTTTTTTCATATAGAGTGAATAAAGTTAGTTCATTTACATCTCATAGTTAACATTTTGAACCATAATCTGAGCGGATTCACCAAGAAAAATGTATTCCTTCTCATAGGCACGCACTACTGCTTCCCAAACACCCTGTCAAGAGTCGAAATAAAACCTTTATTGGAAACAAACAACACAACATATTGAGAGAGAGAGAGAGAGACAGAGGATGTTGGTCTTACAGCATCACCTGAAAGCCGACCAAAAATATTACGGCTTTCTTGAGTTGACTTCAGAAGAATCTCATATATTTTTTTGGCTTCCAAATAACCGATCCCTAAAAGTTAATATTTAATCAGTAGATATTTCACACTCCGCAAAAGTATAGTGTAGGAAAGATCCTCTTCAGAACCACAGAGAATTGATGCAACAAAACTGTCACTCGATGGTACGCAGTAGATGAAATTTCCACCAATTTCTGTTTCTGTTTTTTGACAAGTAAAATTTCCATCAACTGATACCAATTAGGCCTATGAAGGGGGGCATATAAAAGGTCAGAAAGCAAAGAACAAACATATTTAAAATCCTTCATATGTCATCCTCCTCCTGGTTTTAGTAACACAAAAAAACAAAATAAGTAAAGAACCAGGAGATGTATGCCTATCCAAAACTGTAAGCAACATTTTCAGTTCTTCATAAAATAACTATTGTTCCAAGAGATCTATTCTATAACATCAACGAAAACAGGCAATCTTAGTTCTTTGAGAGCCTGAATATATATATATATATATATATATATACAAAGATTTAAGATTGCCTGTTTTCGTTGATGTTATAGAATAGATCAAACAAAAAAATTATGGGCTTATGCCACTTCAAGTTCTAGAGTTGTTCAGGCAGTTGACAGATGAGTTCGGAAGTAGAATGAATATATACCTATATATCTATATATATATGTATATATATATTTATAGGTTCTCAAAGAACTAAGATTGCCTGTTCTCGTTGATGTTATAGAAAAGATCAAACAAAAAAATTATGGGCTTATGCCACTTCAAGTTCTAGAGTTGTTCAGGCAGTTGACAGATGAGTTTGGAAGTAGACTAATAATAGAAAATTAACACAATTGATACTATTTATGACAGCCGCAACATGACAATGAGCAGAGATGTAGGACTTAAAAGCATAATTTTACAAGCCTATGTTTGATTGCATAAAACAAACTAATGTACTATTTAAGATGCCGCAACATGATGATGAGCATATATGTAGGGCTTAAAAGGCATAATTTACAAGCCCTGAATTTGATTGCATAAAAACAAAGGAAAAGAAGTAAACCTTCAATATCAAGAGTGTGGAAGTAAGGATCAATGTCTCTAGGCAGCGAGGCAAACGACGTCGTAATCTTAGCTCTAACGGCGGCAAGTCGTTTCCGCCAATCGGCCGGAATTCTCTTCCGATCAACCAGCCACTCTTCATGAGAAAATGGATATACAGAAAATAAAATAAAATAAAAAACTTTAGAATGATAAATCGCAACTTTTATCCGAAGTGTTTATTTGTTGATATTTACCTCCGAGGCGAGTGAATGCTATGTCGATTGGAAGATTGCGAATATCTTCTTCCTTCTGCATTTCGCCCAAAAATATTCACCGGCGTTCCCCAAACAAATCGGCCGATATGCTAACTTGCGCGATTGTCAACTCTCACCCAAAGTAAGATAATGGGTTAGATAATATCATGGGCCTTAACAAAGCCCACAAAAAGGTCTTTTTGGGCCTTGCAGACATTACACAAAAATGGTTACATTTTCATAAGAGTAACTTTCAGCTAATAAAAAATAACTCAATTACTCTTCATAACTATAGTTTGATTATCATAATTCGTAACTATATGTTATAGGAAGAAGAGAGGCGAGCGAGAGAGGGAAAAGAGTGGGAGAGAGATGAGTTGTATATGTATATTAGTTAGATAATTATATATTATACATATACATTTCTATATATGGCAAGAGAGATTGAGAGAGAGAAGAGAGAGGACTGAGAGTGGAAGAGAGGTGAATTGTATATGTATATCGGTTAGATAATTATATATTATACATATACATTTGTATATATGGCAAGGAAAATTGAGACAGGGAGGAGAGAGGCGAGCGAGTATATATGGCAAGAGAGATTGAGAAAGGGTGGAGAGAGGCAAGCTAGAGAGGGCAGAGAGTGGGAGAGAGGTGAATTGCATATGTATATCAGTTAGATAATTGGATATTATTCATATGTAATTGTGTATTATGGCGAATTATACATATACCAACATGGCTAATTATACATGTTCGAAGTCACCCCACGTAATTAATGTATAATGTTAGTCACTAGTGATAATTATAGCAAACTATAACTATGATGAGTAATTAAGTAGTATAAATTTGTTTAACGCGTAATTTTCTCTAATAAATAATTACCGATTTCGTAATATATTTTTATTTATCAATATCATTTATAGCAATAGGAAAAAGGTATAAAGTCACCCTTCAACTTGTTAGTTACACGCTTAAACCATCATGACATCTATTACATATCTTTACGGTTTAAAAATCAATTTTTTTACCCCCTAAAACTAACGTGACAAAAATAAGAAAATGAAAGTGTGTTTGATAGTAAAAAAAGTAAAACTAAATAAATCAAAATCTTCTTTCTAGTACCACGCTACCCCCACCCTCTACGCCTCTTTTTTTCACACACAATTGTCTTCTTTATTTTTTCATATCCAATTTTCATCCACCTCACTATACCTCCACCAAAATCCTCTCCCCCCACCCTCATCATATTCTATTTTAATATTTATTCGATTTCACTATTTTCATTGCATTTGATTTTCTTCGACTTTGTTGATGGTTGATAAACTTGATGACTAAGTTTTAAAAAATAAAATACAATGATGGATTTATTGGTGAGGGGTGGCAAAAAAGTGGGAATTGAAGGTGGTGAAGAAGAAAAAATCAATATTAACAATGATGTTAGTGATATTTGGTGGCGGATTTGTACGTTTTGATGCTGATGACGTAATTTTGTTGATGAGTTTGTTTATGGATGTTAAATTTTGTGGTGGATCTTTATAACTTTTGTGGCAATAACAGTGATACTATGATTTTGATGGTGGATTTCACTGTAGGTGGTGAAATATGTGGTGACTGTTTTGATCTTATGGTGAAATATATCGATTTGGTGGTATATGGTGGCAATAGTTGTGCTTTCGTAGTGGTGTTCATTGAAGAAGAAACAATTAAATGACCTGGAGAATTTTAGTCAAAATTTGACAAGACATCTGACGTGGTAATGCCATGACATTGATGTGGCACAAGTGTGCTACACATCTCATTGTGAGAATGGTGCTACACATCTCAGGAGTATAAATATTCACCATTTAGTAGCAGAGATGTGTAATAGGTCACCATATTAGTTTAAGCGTGTAACTGACTTTTGAGAAAAGTTTGGGAGTGAATTTATGTCTTTTTCCTATAGCAATATCATGATAAATTTGCAATATGTATTAAAAGTAAATTATATATGCAATATATGCGTATTATAACTGTTTTAAAACATATTATGCTTATTTGGTAAGAAATTGACATAATATATTATAAGTGTATAAAAATGTGTAAATATATTATTCATCAATAAACTTGTATTATATGTGTTATAAATTGTTCTCTGTAATATGTATTAAATTGTATTATAAACGTATTAAAAATGATCAAGTGAAAGAAAATGTTATTGTTATAAATGGTAAAAATATTTTCTTAATCTAGTATATTTATGTAAGTTTTCCTATTTTACAATGTTGATTTAAGATACAGAAAATTTCATAGATAGTTAAGAGATCAAATTTAATAACTTTTCTTAGTTATGATTTGTCTAATTATGCTTCATATTCAGTGACAGATCTAGAATTTAAAGGTTGTGGGTGCTTATTTCCTTTAACATAAAATAACTTGCAATCACACAATATAAATATATAGCTAATGAAATGTGCCATTAAAAAAGTAAATGATAAAACAATGATGAATATTATTGTCATAAAAAAAATAACTTATAATCACAAGTCACAATGACACAGTGACTTCTAATTTTAAAGTCATAATTGTGCTCGACGACTTTTCATATGTTGAAAACGATGAATAATAACATCATTACTAATGATTGTGAATATCTTACGCACAACATAACAAACTAAACAACCATTCAAAAATTTATCACCTACACTATTGCGAGTTTATTTTTGATGTACTTCATGGATGAAAAAATTTGTTTCAGAAGCAGAAGCAACGTAAAAATGAGAGTCAACTTGATAAGAAAATAAACAAGTGGGCAAGTTTGATGCAAATTTGACTTCATCAATAATTTATCAAGGTCACTAAGTCCTTTCAAGTTGAAGAACATCTTGTCAGAACTACGATTATAAATTATAAAATTATCAAGCTGACAACTGAGATTTCGAAACTTATTGCTATCAAACTCATTCATATAATACTCAGTAAATTCCTTTATCCAACTCTTATCAAAATCACCAAATGAATTAAATAGATTCAAATTAGTCACACCAAGTTGCTACTCACAACATCAAAATGGTATTTAAGCTTTTGAAGATGCAAATTAATAACATAAAAAATTTCAACGCGCAAATAATAAAAAAATACAACACGAGAATGCTCGAACTTTCATGAAAAGTAACCACCATTCAATGCCGAAATTATTATATTATCATGATTATCACAAAGAAAAAGATACATCATCCATTAATAACGGATTATTTCTTATATTTTGTAATCGTTGCTTTGTAAGAGAAAGAAATCTCATAACATTGACAATATCTTGATCCATACTTCATTAATAAGGAGTTCGACTCATTTTTCATCATTAGAAATTTTCACATTAACGATAACATAAAAGTAAAATCAAATTTATTAATCATGCTCACAAGACTTTTAGCAACAAATCTGTTAGTATAATTTGAACATTCATGTCCGGTAAATTCAAGCACATGAATAACTGATTGAAATAGAACAATAATGTTATCCAATGTTTTATAATGAGAACCTAGTGAGTATCACTTGGACATTAAAGTCTACATTCTTGGTTTAATCCTCGATTAGTATGCACTTCACATGATATGAACAATTCTTCTAACTTTTCAGCTTGATGCTCTCAAAGTAATTTTTTGCGCTTAAAAGATGCTCTAACAATATTTAAAACATTAGTAACTAAAAAAAATCATTTACATTTGAATCATACTTTGCAAGAGCTACAAGTGTTAACAATAATTGGTGGTCAAAACAATGAATGCAATATGCCGATGAAGTCTATTTAAAATCAAAGTCTTAAGGTTATTTAGTTCCCTCTGTATGTTGCTAGCTCCATCATAAATTTTTTCAAAAATTTTAGATAGACTTAATGAGTGATTTGAAAGAAAATAATAGATTGTCTCCTTTAATAAACAAACACATGTATCACTAACATTGATAATGCTAACAAATCACTCTATTAAGTCTCCTTCTTTGTGACAAATGCGTCATTTGTTCCTTTTCTGATATATCATTCGATTCATCAACTAATATTTTAAAACAATCTCCATCTAAGTCTTCAATAATAGGCTTTGGTTGTTTCTTTAGTACAAGAATCAAGAATATCCTTTTGAATACTTGGATAGCACATCATTTTATTTAGGAGCATTTTCTAAAATAATTCTTCCAACATCATGTTTAATATCCCTATACCATTTAAAAAGTTTAAGAAAGATACCTCTATTTCAAAAGATCAATTTTCATCATGCCGACAAAATGATAACCCTTGTCTTAGGAGAAATCTTGTCACATTGACTAAAACACTTGAGCACACTTTTTTCTTTCTTCAATTTTATGCAAAGGAAGTGTTTATTGACCGTGACTGATTCATTAAAAATCAGGTATTTTTTGAACACTTGTCGTGAATATTTGATACGCTCAAACTTACTTCTCAAATAAGAAGTAAAGCGGTCGTGTCAAGTAAATAACCCAACTAATGAGGTTGGGATCGTTCCCACGAGGAAAATAGTTTAGACTTAACTTCAATCTATTATTATTATTGTTCATTCAATTACTTCCTTGGAAAGCAAAATAATAAAAGGGGGGTTTCTATTTCTAAATAAATGAAAATAACTAGCGAAATTAAAGGAGACAACTAACAGCTTCGAATGTTGGAGTTTAATCAATCAATCAAAGTAACTAGGGTTTACATGTTCCCCACAGGTTCATAACTTGATAAGTCTAACTATAACAATTCTTTCCTAGTATCTTGCATGCAAAGTGATAAGTTATGTATTTCTAAATCCTTGGTCCGACATCTAGAAAATTTCACTCCGCACCTTGGTCTGGCTACGTGTGTTGCTATCCTAACCCTTATCTTTACCTCATATTAAGCATCGTATTCGATATTTGACTAAGTTATTACCTCGTACCAATCAATACTAGCCTATTAGATAGTATACACTAAATCTATGTTGATAATTCTTTTCTTATTATCTACCTCCTTGGTCCGGCAAGTAGCATTAAGGCGAGTTCTATCGTTGGCCATCCGTTAAAAAGACTTCTAAGCAAAAGAATTATCAATACATGCAAGACAATATTGTAGAATTGTTATTTTAGTTAGGTTTTACCTCATTATTTGCCTATGGTTCCCACAACCCTAGTTATGGAGTTTAGTTACCCATAATCATAATCACATTATTCAAATATAAGGTATAAGAATTCATGTACTTACTTCAATGAGAAAGAGTAAAATCCAAAAGTTCGCTTAATTAATCAACAAAAATCACCAACAATCAATTAAAAGTATCTCAAAATAATCAAGAATCTAACAATAATCAAGGGCATAACCAAATAATGTAGAGTCTAACCTCAAAAATGAGGTTTTTCGAACTATTTATAAAAAACTAAAAACCTAATTACATAAGGACTCTATTTACCGGAAAATCTGTCAAAACGCGGCTGGGTCAACGGACCTCGCGACGGATCGTCGTGGCCACGACGGACCATCATGGATTCCATAGTCCCATACTTGTGCAATTTCTTCTGCTGCTCTCTTCATTACCCTCAATGGCAGGTATGACCGACCGTCATAGGAACAACGGTCCGTCGAGGGTCTCCGTTCCAAAACACTTGAACTCTTGGAATATGGGTACTGGGGCTACTTCTTTGATCTTCATGACGAACCTGCAGGACGGACTGTCATGGCTACGACGGTCCGTCACGCTTTTCGTAACCCCACACTTGGTCAAACTTCCCCACCTTCCTTCAGCAGCTACACTACGCTGCCACCTACGGACCATCATGAGCATGAAGGACCGTCACAAGCTCCGTAGGTGGTCTCTTATGCATTTCTTCGCTCAAAAACCTCCGCAATCATCTTTGGACGGATTTCCTGCAAATAAGGAGAAACTTATATAAAAATTAGCACAAAAAGGCTTTTGGACACACTAAACTTAAGGAAAAAGTATTAATAATACCGTGAAACCACGGTATATCAACACCCTCAACTTAAATTCGTTGTTTGTCCTTAAGCGACACACTATGACTCGATACACAATCTTTTTATCATAGTATCCATGTTTTATCCTTTGCAATCATTTGGCTATCAATATTAATCTCATCACATTTATGCATGCTATCACTGTTAGGCTTGAATTTTGTGGGATCAGAACATGACACAGACTCACCACGCACTAACACCTATCCTCTTCAATTTCTCACCGAGGTGCTAACAATTCTGGTACTGCAACTAGTGTCCTCACTTCAAAACAAAATCCTCATTTTTCACACAATGATTTCAGTTTGAGTATAAGGATTACTTTTTAACACTCACTCTCAGAACAAATTCACACTCATTCATACCTATTGCCATAAGCTTGCCCTTATTTCACTGCTTTAAGTTCGCTATACAACCCTTAGGATCACGATAGGACTTTCTTAGCTTGTAACATAGGCTCAGGGTCAGGTAGGGTATATTTAGGTATACTTTAGTGACTTTTTGCCCTCCTTGACATATCGTCTAAACATACCATTTTCTATCATTTTATTGCCCAGTTTCCCATATTCTTTCACCTTGCTATTTTCCCTTTTTTTCTTCATTTGTGTAAGTGACTCTCTTCTTTACTTGCTTGTATTTCTTGTAATTTTTTTTACTTTTCTTTCAACTAATTCTTGAGTCACTTTACTTTTGTTCTTTCTCTCTTTTTGTTCTTTCAACCCCACTTTTCAGAGCATTCCTTATAATAGCCACCCTCAACTCATGACTTTGCCATGAGTCAAAGTATACAATACCCAAAGTTGGGTCAGGGCCATAAAAAGGTTGTTTACTGCATTAGCCACCCTCAACTTATGCTTTTGGCATAAGCTGAGGTGCACATGTCCAAGGAGGGACCAGGGCCAACACATTGTTCCCAGAAAAGATTAGTTGGGGTGAAAAAGAAAGGTCCAATTTAAGCTCAGATCATTTGGATCAAAGAAGGATAAATTTCATTTGGTTTTCTTTTATTTAGGCTAAAAATGGGCTATGTTGAATAAGGGCCTATGATCCTTTTCTAATTGTCTATTACAGCTTACTTTTAGCAGGACTAACCAGGCAAGTTCTAGCTCATTACAAATAGTGGACTATTCCAATCTTCCTCACACTCACTTGACATCTCATCACTCTACCACATTATCAGACACCTAGTTCGAATTTTAGACTTAGGGTAATGCAATGGTGTACCTCTATGTCATGCTTAGAGCCACACATTTATTCGTTACTATGCCTAGTCGTGTATCATTTTCCAGTTTATCAGGATATCATTTTAGCCATCACGCTCCAGAATTAAACTATGTACAAAAGATATAGACATGCCGGTTCAACAGAAAAAAGTAATTAGTCTTTTGGGGAAAAGGAACACAGGCAAGAAAACCTCAAAAGAGGATAGTGAATTGGGCTACTCAGATTTCACCCTAGTACTCACTTTCCATTTACCCTACCCCCCCAAAAAAACATGCAATTGTCCCCAATGCATAAAAAATTTAAATACTAGAGTGGTAGGTGAAGCAAACCAATGGCGCAAAGCGCCGTCGATCAGCAAGCTGGTGGGTCCAGTTCCCCGGAACCCACGTCCTTTGCAATCTGGACACCCTTAGTGGTGTCCTCAGCAACAACCACACTATTAGCAGTGCCTCCCGCTATCTCCACAGTTCGGGAGCTAGACGCCCCACCATCTATCTATCCTGCTCTCATCTGGTGCGCCGCCTCCTCAATAAGTGAGGCTCTCCTTGCAGCCTCCATCTCACGGTGCTCCTTCTTCCGTGCTCGCGCCTCGTCCTCTGCTCGACCCCTACGCCTCTTGGCATGCTCTCGAGGGGGAGGTGGTGGAATCCTGAGGTGGCGAATCGGGCCGCCAACACTGTGTCTTCAACAGGCTCGACAGAAAGGGCCTCAGACTCCGGCACCCTAGCCTCTAAAATCGTGTCGATATCTGCACGAAGTTTGTCGACCGCAGCCTGAAGAGTCGACACATCCACTGGAGGGGCTGGCCGGGCTAGCACCCGCAACTCAAAGGCGTCCAAGCGCTGGTGAACCTCAACGATCTTCCGTTCTGTATACTGGACCATTTTCTGCTCCAGGCGCTCTTCTGCCTCGGTAATAGACCTCTGCATCCACGACTGGATATGATGCAGAAGTGTAGCCATTTGCGCCTCTAATTTTTGGACCTTAGAAAGTGGGACCAGCGCGGGTAGAGGGGCTGTGCGAGAGGAGCTCTGGACAGTGCTACTACCCGGGATAGACTCGACCGGGGTAGTGTTAGTGGACACGGCCTGCGTAGCTATGCGGGCCTGGGCTATCGTATTTGCAAGATCGTCAGCAAGTGGGGGCAGCTCTGGACGGGGCCCTCTGCGTGGTGCAAACTCATTGGCCTCATCTCTGATGAGGCCGACATCAACAGTGCTCATAGGGGTCTTGATCTGATCAACGTGCCATATAGGCACACCTGCGGACTTGCAGAGAGAAAAGATCATGCACAGGAAAGGGTAAGTAGTTGTGACCTTGAAAGCCCTCTCGTGCATGACTGCCTGTAGAAGCCACGCGAAATCCACCTCGAACCCGGCTATCATCGCCGCCATCAATACTGCTCGATCCCATGTAACGATATTATCAGCGGCTGTGGGGGAAAGGTAGTGGCAGATAATCTGCCACAAGAACTTCGCCGTGAAAGTTAGGTTGGCCTTCTTGATGACCCCCTTTGGCTCGGTCACCCAGTCGGCACCCTCTCCATCAACTGACAGGTGCAGGGCCATTCACCTCTTGGTGGTCTCTCTCAGCGATGGTTCGCGCAGGAACTGGCCATCTTAACAAGCTGCCATCGGTAGTCAAACTCGGCAGTGAGAGGGGTCCGAGTAGCATCAACACCCTCGCCGTATAGAAACCAGCGGATGGCAGGCAGGGAAATGTCGACCTGAACGCCCCGTACTCGGACCTGCTCCAGTGGGGCTTGTTTGGCGGGGGCAGCCCGCCTATCAATCTGTGATCGGAGAGTCGCTACGTAGGATGCGTAGAACTCTCGAACCATTTCTTCACTGTAACGTCCCAATGGACGTGCTGTCCACTCCAGGCGATGCCTGGTGAAGAGATTGTGGATGTCACGCATCATCGGTAGACTCCCTGTAAGGACCAGCCACTCTAGTGTGAGTGTTCGAGTCATAACTCCTTTGTCGTTCAGGAACTTGGCGTCGGAGTAGACTTGAAATTGCCCGTCGACACACCACCGATTGGGCTAGTCAGTAGCCGGGGTGAGGGCATGAGCTGGTGATCCTGGTGTGGAGTCCGAACTGTCAGCCTCATCAGACGAGGTCGATGCTGCAGCGGTGGCGGGTGCGGGAACCTCAGCAGAGCCGGAGGATTCCTCCGACCACGAAACTCCTAAGGATCCAGACGCTCCTTCTTCGTTGGTGGCTGACCCAGAAGGTGTGCCGGTCAGTGTGTGCTCCTCATCAGACTGGGAGGCAGTGACTACGCAGGACGCCACCTTTGTGGGTTTGGCTCTGGTGGCACGTGAAGCACAGGAAGGGGTGGAAGTGCCTGGGGGCACGTACTCGGGGTCACGCTCATCATCAGAACCAATGACCATGCGGGCAGACGGGGCGACAGACTTCGATCGCCCGCGTGCTTATATTCGATTTTTCTTGGGTGCCATGGTAGATAGTACCTGTAAAGGATCAATATTATTACGAGTAGTGGCAAACAAGACAAGCAAAACCACACAAAAAAATTAAAATAATACGACATTTCTATAGTAATAGTGACACATGACGGTCTTGGTGACGACTCGTCGTGACTATGATGGACCGTCATGGGGTCCGTCGTGTCTTCCTTAGACTATATATATATGGAGAACCCTGAAGGAGAGTCTCTTACAAGTATGACGGTATGTCCAGGATGGACCGTCACAGGTACGACGGTCTGTCGTAAGTGTCCGTTAGAGGACACTTGAAAAAAAATGGAGACCCTTAGGAGAGGGGTCTCTGACCATCATAACGATCATGCAGGACGGACCGTCGTGGGTATGACGGTCCGTCGTACTCATCCGTTTAAGGACACTTAAAAAATGGAGAAAGACCCTAAGAAACAGGGTCTCCGACAACCAGAACGGTTGTGCAAGACGGACCGTCGTGAAGACGATGGTCCGTCACATGTGTCCGTTGGAGGACACTTAGAAAAAAATGAGAGACCCTCAGGAACAGGGTCTGTGACAACCAGAACGGTTGTGTAGGACGGACCATCGTGAAGACGACGGTCCGTCATATGTGTCCGTTGGAGGACACTTAAAAAAAATGGGCAGTGGGGTGATAGGGCTTTTGGAACGGACCCTACGACGGTCCGTCATCGGGGTCTCGTTCTGTAGATCAGTGACAGAACTGGGGGTACCCCATTCATCCCCGATGACCCAAATCGAATTTATAGTGTTTTGGACCTACATTTGTCTAACCCAAATACCTAGTAAACTAATAATTGCAAAAGCACCTATGTCTAGGGTTGTAAACACGACAATTTTAGAGTTTTTTAACCTAGGTTAGACAGAATTTTATATAAAATAAATGAACATATCAATAAAAACTAGGCTAAAACTAATTGATATGCAAAAATGCAAGATAAATGAGTAGAAATTAGAGACACATACCTGAGAATTGGAGAAAAACAAGATGGAAAAGTATTTGGTGAACGAGAAGACACCCATAACAACAACTCCAACTAGTAGATGATAACTTTTAGGGCTTTGGAGGATTTTTGGAGAACAATGATCGGTTGGTAGAGAAAGATTTTGGTAGTTGAAAAGGTAGGGAAGTAGGCGGAATAGTGAAGGAATGGGGGTGAAAAGAGGGGTTGAGGGAGTTTAAACGGTATGATTTTGAAAAAGACTCTAGCCGGGTTGGGTCGGGTACGCCTCATTAATGACGCGATGACTCCCCGACGACGGTTCGTCTCAGTTGTGACGATCCGTCGTTGGGTCCATCGTGTGTGCCCTAGTTTGAGAATAACAGAAAGACGTACCTGGCACGACGGATTCATGCGACGGTACGTCGCAGGTGCAATGGTTCGTCGCTGTATCCGTCAGTGACTGTTGCAGAGTAATTTTTCTGCACAATTTCCTGGTGATGTGTCTGTAAATTTAAAAACCCATTAGTAGAAAAATGCTACCATTACTAAAAACACTATAAGTATTGGGTTGCCTCCCAACAAACGCCTGATTTGATGTCGCGGCACGACTGGGGACACTTGATTACTCAGACTTCATCAAGATGGTATGCCTCTATCACTTCATTCCCCGATGCTTTATGCCCAAAATAGAGTTTTATTCGTTCTCTATTCATCTTAAACCGCACTCCCTCCTTTTCTTTTAACTCAACTGCTCCATGAGGGAATACTTGGGTAATTAAGTAAGGGCCAGTCATTTGGACTTGAGCTTGCCCGGAAGACAAGGCGATCCAGAACTGTCTAAAAGCACTAAATCCCCAACCATAAACTCTTGTTTTGCAATTTTTTGTTCATTTTCCTTCTTCATCTTTTCTTTGTGGGATATGGCAGATACAGATTGGAGCTTGCCACTCTGCCTCATGGTCCTACAAATGTTGAAGGTCGCTTCTTCATTGTTCAACCGAAATTTCATCTGTCCCTTTTCCGTATCAACTAAGGCTCTACCTGTAGCAAGGAATGGCCTCCCAAGAATAATAGGCACTTCAAAATCGACTTCACAATCAAGAATAACAAAATCAGCCGGAAAGATGAATGCCTCCACTTTTACTAGCACATCATGGAGTATCCCTATAGGCCTTTTCACTGTCCGATCAGCCATCAAAATCCGCATTGCAGTGGGTTTTGGATCCCCCAAACCCAACTTCTTGTAGATCAAGAGGGGCATGAGATTTATGCTTGCCCCCAGATCACATAATGCTTTCGCAAAATGTAATGACCCAACTGTACAAGGAATAGTGAACGCACCCGGATCTTCTTTCTTTTGTACGAGGGATCTTGTAGCAATAGCACTACAATGCTGCATTCTATCATCGTCCTCGAAAGTGATCGATCTTTTCTTTGTAACCATATCTTTCATAAACTTGGCATAACCGGGCATTTGTTCTAGAGCTTCTACCAAAGGGACATTCATAGAAAGATGCTTCAACATTGTTATAAAACGCCGATATTTACCATACTTGTGCAATTTCTTATGCTGCTCTCTTCATTACCCTCGACGGCAGGTATGACCGACCGTCATAGGCACAACGGTCCGTCGAGGGTCTCCATTCTAAAATACTTGAACTCTTGGAATATGGGTACTGGGACTACTTCTTTGATCTTCATGACGAACCTGCAGGACGGACCGTCATGGCTACGACGGTCCATCACGCTTTCCGTAACCCCACACTTGGTCAGACTTCCCCTCCTTCCTCCAGCAGCTGCACTACGCTGCCACCTACGGACCGTCACGAGCATGACAGATCGTCAAAAGCTCCGTATGTGGTCTCTTCTGCATTTCTTCGCTCAAAAACCTCCGCATTCATCTTTGGACCGATTTCCTGCAAATAAGGAGAAACTTATATAAAACTTAGCACAAAAAGGCTTTTGGACACACTAAACTTAAGGAAAAAGTATTAATAATACCGTGAAACCACGGTATATCAATATTATTCATAGTTCCAACATGAGATCTAAATCTTTCAAGATCCCTGTTCCAAAAATAATTTCACTCATATTTTCAGGACTTTCACATTTATTTTTATATAAAGAGCAACATAAGAAAAATGCAACATCTTTTGTCATGTTGTACTGTAATCATACATGACCTTTAAATTGATTAGGACAAAATTGATGCATTTTCTTTTCAAATTGAATTTAGGAATTTCATGTTCTTTTGATTGACAAGGTTTCTTGAGGATATAATATCATCACGTATATTAGGTTTATATCCTGCAATGAGTTTTCTAATTCTTGGATCAACTGCAAGAAAATCAATATTTATATCTGGAATAAATGTATTTTTTGAATTTCTAAAACTACGGATGAGCCAATAGATAGATGAGTATTACTAGAACTTGAATGACCAATATTTAATCTCTTGACATATTTTATCCATCTCGATTCACAAGATAAACGTATACAAAACAAAATTCAATTCTATTTGATTTTATCCTAAATACAATTTTCATAGTTCAATCAATTCTTGTAGAAACCCATGACTCTCTATCGACAATTAATTTTAACAATAAATTTTTGTGTAAATTGTAATGAGTCAATGATCACAAATCCTTCAATCACACAATTTGTATTTATTCCACAATTTAATTTTCAAATTAAATAAGGTGATAATTAAAAAAATTGCATTTTATCTAAAAAATATTGAAGGACTCAAAAAAAAAAAATTAAACATAAATTCAAGATATTGAGATTTTAAATCTATTGATCAAGTAAAAAAAAGATTCTTGAATCTAATTTTAGAGTATTAGAAATAAGTGAAAGATCTAAAAAAAAGTTTTGATGTCTAACTTTAATTAAAACACCATATCTTATTACCTTACTTTTGTATTTTGATTTTGTGAGGAAATTTTTTTGATGAACTTTCTTTGAGACAAGAAGAAGAAGGGTTTTAATTATTCTTATTTAACTAGTGGGAGAAGTGAAATTCAAGTTAAAGTAAAAGTTTGAAAAGAAAAAAAGACAAACTTTTTCTTAAAAATTAATTGAGTTACTTTTTTAGAAAACCTTAAGGAAGTACGAAAGTGAGAAAAAGAAAAAGTTAATAAAAAAGTAGATGTCCAAAGTTAGTAACTTAAAATTGGGACTAAAAAGGTATATTTTATGTGAAAAGTTGAACTGCTAGCGAGATTTAATCCCTCGACCTAACAGGCTCAACATGCGAAACTTTAAGTTCTACCCAGAACAAAGCATCAATCAGTGTTTTTGTTCAATGGGTGCTACTGTGTATTGTATATCCATTTTTTTGCAGATTTTTTGTACAAATACACAAAAAATTTATCGAGGTTAATGGGTGCTCAAGCACCCACACGCACCGCGTAGATCCACCTTTGTTCATATCTATAGTTTCATTTTTCATGCTAAAGTTTGTATATCTAGTTGATTTTTTCAAAAAATTATACAAATTTATATTTAAATAAATGAAAAAGATGGACAATAATTTCGGTTATGAAAATGAAAAACAGTCCTACAAATTATAAATTATATTTAATTAGAATTTCTTATCTAAAATAACTTTTCCATCGGGAAGAACACAATAATCACTGATTTTCTATGATTGAGAAAGCTTCATTAATACAAATGGTCCTCAATTGATTCTTTGGTAACTATATAACAAAATGTAAATTATTTTAGCAATTAGTTCATTATTTTGAACCTTAGAAATATATTTAACTCAAAATCGTTAGTCGATCTTAGGCTCTCATTTTTTTGCTCTAGGCTTCTTGTGTTTGACATGTGTCGACGAGCTCGTTTGAGTCTACCTTTCATATTTGGTGATCACCAAGTACCACCTTGGTTTTCCTTTTAAGCCTTCAGATTTCTTCCTTGCGCTGTTGCTTTGGGCGATGATCAACAAGGTTGCCTTTCTCATTTGATGAGTTGACTTTTCATTTGGAGTCCGTCGATCTGGCTCGATAGACGCAAGTGTTGTGCACTGCCACTTTAGGCGATGTCATGCTTACTAGGTGATTTGCCTTTCTTGTTTGGCAGTTGTCAATATGTAGTTTGTAATTCTTTTTGCATTTTGTCCATTCTTTTAAACATTCATCCTTACCTTGTCCATTAGCCTTCGTAGCTGTAAATCATCATGACATCATCAGAATAGGAGATAATTAAGCATCGAGGATATTGATTATTTAGATAAATAGATCTCAAATCAGTGCACTACCACTCATCAACACCCCCTAAGTTAATTTTTCTTGTCTTCTTCAAGGAAATCAACAACAAAAATTATCTCAATAAGGGTGTCAAGAATAGTACTCAATGAGAGCTAACATGCAAGTGTCATTATAAGACTACTCTCAACAACTACACTCAATCATGATACAAAAAGCTTCAAATGATAACTAGCCGATTTCCATACAAGCTCAAGCTCACTTCAGTTTCTTCTCTAATGCAAGACCATGTTTCAATAATGCATTCAAGTTCCCACACATCAAGAACGATTCTACTATCTCACAATTCAAATCAACAAAGAAATATGGAGTCAATGCAACTCTCACTCTCTTATATATAAACACATACAAGCTTTGTCCCATATTTTCCTATATCTCAAAGGTATTTTAGGCTTGTAATGGGGCTGCGGGTTAAGGTATGGTCATTTTGGGTCGATGACTTCACATTTTCGAAGCATTGTTGCAATTATCTTCTTAAGTTCCTTTCATTCTTAACCAATTTAGAGCTCAAACTTTGACTTTTCACTCATTTTATTTGGAATCCCCTTTATTTCATCACTTTTCTTTTACATTTCCATTTTTCAAAGCATTTTCATTAAAATACTTTTTTTTATAAGGAGGGGGTTCAAAGTTGAGCTTTACTTTCATATTTATTTTTCCTTCACTTGGTTTTCATTCCTCCTCCTTTTAACACCCCCTACTTAGGACTTTGGCCTAAGTTGGATATCTTAACATAACAATGGTTCAAAAAGGATTTTGGGTGAGATAGTAGGGATAATTTGACTTGAGGCTTTCTTTTGGTGTTGTTAACAATGTGTTAGGCTAAATGGTGTTAAAATATATGCACACGTTCATAAGGTAGTCACAAAAGATTATGAGCATTTGATTTCCTCTTTGAATTAATGCCCAAGATCACGCTTCACATTTGCCAAAATTTAAAAAATATACTAACAAAACAAATTTTTAGGACTCTACACACATGCTTTCAACTAAGACCTCACCACACATAAAATTTCAAAATACACTTATATAGAACATCCCAAAAATATCAAAAGCGAATATGCGATGTTCATTTCAAAGTTTACATCAAAAAACATCTAGTTAAGAAAAGATTCAAAGAGATCACTCAAAAGTCAAACCTCATCAATTTCACTCTTGCAACATTAACACTATACATCATGTTTATCATGATTAATATTCAAGAGAACGATATTGAATACAATCGATCCTGGAATCATTATTAATGAAAACTCAAGCATTTCAGAATATTTCAAACTCATGTAGGGTTAAGAAATTGAGAGAAAACTAAAAAGGAAAAATAGATAAACTAAACCAAATGAAACATTATAATATAAACAAGAGTAAAAGAATACAGTCATCGAAAACTAGAAAGTAACAAAATACAAAGAAACAAGGGGACTATTGCTTCAAAATCCCTCAACCCACAAAAAATAAATAAGTAGTGTCCTTAATGTAAAGAAAATAAAGTACGGGAGACAATGAAGTATCAGTTCGTGGCAAATAAAATCACTAGAGGCAGCAATGAAGTATCAACTGGGGTCTTGGGTGCCTGTCACCACACTCGGAGGAATGGTGGAGTTTGAAGAGACTTTACTTTAATAATCGCATCTTCGGTCTCATGCAACTCCATAAAAGTCTGTGCAATACTGCTTTCATCCTCCTCACGACTAAATTCCTTCTCATCTGTCTCCTCAACCAACTTATCATTATTCCTCCCAACATACATATTTGCATCAACAACACATCTACACACTATATGTAAACTCACTGCCAGACATAAGTAGTGGCACATAGGCTAGTGCATCTGGTAGGATAACATCGTCCCATAGCATAGAGAGCTTTGTAGATTATAGATGAGTTGCGTTTTCTCTCAAAGTAGCAATGTCTCCCCTCATGGTGTATAGTGCACCAAAACTACTCTCGACCTTCTCGTGGCCTATAATCTCACAGTAAGGTTTTCCAACCTCACACCATGAGCCTCAATCATCCCCGTAAACTTATTCACTATGTCCCTCAAAGGAGACAAGGCCCGCTCAATAGCCATTTTTATAATCCGAGGCATGTCCTTATAAACCGTTGCGGCTCTAACATCCACGGATTGACCAAGACTATCCATTTAATATATCAGTGCTTGGGTTAAAGGGGGCATGAGTGCGAGTAGGAACAATAGCAGCACAATAATAGAAGAAGTACAAAGCAATAGTAGAAGCAAAAGAAGGCATAGCCTAAGAGGAATGTATACATGCCTACTTCATTGAAAGATTAGGTGTGCTGGTCTCAGATGCTAGACTCAACTACGGGAATAGTATCTGGTAGTGGAGGCTTCCTCCAAGCCGCATAGTCCTATAAATAATCAGCCTCAACCTTCATATGTCATTGGATGAGAAAAAATGAAAAAGCTTAAGAGTGGAGGGATAGAATAAAATATGGTTGTAATCCACAAAATGATAGCAATCTTTTGCCTCTTAAAATAAGGTAAATTTTTGGATTTTCTGTTATGTGCAATTTATAGGTAACATGTTTTTTAGTAAGTAAAAATCATACCTGTAGTATGACTTTTTTCATGAGTTTCATATATTTAACTACGACTATTATGGACTATATTTAAAGTAAACAATGATGAACGACTTTGATGTAATGTTTCACGCAATATTAAAAGCAATTCCAGAGCTTTAACATATAATGAATGTCATGTATCATAAGATCAGTTTAGAACTAACTTCAGTTGTCAAATTACTACTTTATAGGATTAATAGTATGATCAAGGTTAACCACCTCTTGTCGCCTACCCCAGTTAGCTATAACTACATCGTTGAGCGGGAAGAAATAACTAACTAGCGAGCATTTATATTTCATCCTATTTTGTAACCAAGCAAGGTGTTCGTCTTTCGGGCATAAATCTTGAACACTAATCTCCTCAATTTTATGGGTGGACTGAGTTCTTTATATTCTTTGTTTTGTCTAATCTCTCCTATAATCAATTACGATTTAGACAATAGATCTGTTAATAGATGGCTAGTCAAGAAATAGTAAAACAAGAATATAAAAGTATTTTGAATTGACAACCAAAGATTAATTCATAAAGCCTTAAATACTCAACAATTAGTTCATAGCTACAACCCACTAGGGCGTTTAGCTAGTCATTCTAATAATAATCAATAAAGTATAATTTTTCATAAACAAATCCATAAAATAAAAGAGTTAGGATGATTACAAACTCGATTCTTGCCCTTGCACACTAAACAAAACGTCGAACCTCAAAAATGGAAGCCCTAGGATGTATTTATAGTGGTAGATAAAGTTCAAAACAAATCTATTCAAATTAGAATCCTAGTTAATGTTTGAAACACGGAAAAGTCGGTATTCACTTGGGGCAGCGTGTCTCCATCCCGTCTAACAACATCTGGGAATTTCCACATCTTGGCGCGGTACGCCTTATTTGCATCCCAAAACAGGCTCAGAGCGACATGCCCTGGTGCGGCGTCCCTGCCAGTGTGCCTCGCCTAGCTGCTTCCACATTTAGTAATTTTTTTCTTGTCCATCTCTTTTCCTTGTTTTTCTTAGCTCCAACTGCAATTTCTCTGAGAGTTATTGAAATTACTAATCATATGTGTAACTGCTTAATCAACCACAAATTCAAGCTAATAACTAAAGATCATCCTTTAACAACACTGAAACATGGGCAACTATCGACTACTTAGGGATACAAAAATGCCTAAGATCACCACCCCACACTTAGACTTTTGTTTGTCCTCAAACAATTTTTAGACTATCGACTCTATTTCACAACCCCTTGGCTTTATCACTTCACCTTAAAATCAACCAAATATATTTAATCAATACATTGGATGCAACAATTTTCCATAAATATACAAAGTACAACACATGCTCAAAGAATGACTTTTTTCGGGCTAACGTAAACTCATACCAACACATTACATTACTAGATACGCCTGTATATACCATAGATGCCCTCACTTGTTTATGCGTTTAGTAAAGCCTTTCACTCAAGCAATATCACAATCACAAGGCATATTTTTTTCAAAACAATCAACTTACACTCAGAAGTGATATTCTTACTTTCCTCAACATGCAATATGCGTGCCCCTAGTGTATTTCAACTTTCACATTGTAATTCTCAAGGAATCAAGAGGACTTTCATTTGGTTGTAATGTTGAATTTAGGTAATGGAGGGAACATTTAGAATTCATTATAGTTACTGCTACTCTATAATGCATATGTTCTTATTTTTCAAACACCATCCTTCAAACTACTCTTTTCTTTTAGTACGCCCTTCATGACTAGACTCGATAAAGCAATAAACTACTATGTACACAATGAATACCCCCACCCACCACATTTATAAAGATAAGCATTGTCCTTAGTGCACAAGCAAAACAAAGTAAAAGGGTAGGAATACTTCCTGGGGCCTCTAGGCCTCGTCGTCACCGTGATCGAACACCACTAATGCATTTGATTCATCCACAATATCATTGTCCTCCTCATTATCCATGGCCTTATCATCAGTGGGCTCATAATCATCCACAGGCTCAGAAAATGCAGAACAATATTGCACATGGCTACATTATCTAACAAAGGATAGAGATATGCCAAAACCTCCATCTCATCGTCAGTGACTGTGGGGCCTCCACTTCGCAACTACAACTTAACCATCCCTAACATGCATGCCATGACGCTATCATCTCGGGATTTCCCATCGGGGGCTGACAAAACAGGCCCATGGGATATGTCTAGCACCTTGGTTCATGTTACATCCACCAGCTGACCCATCAGTTCTGGGCTCCTAGAAATCGTAATGTCCACCTCTTCTTCCTCAATCTCATGGCTTCTCATAAAATGGGTAATTAACCCTCCATTTGCCTTAAAATGTTAGTACCACCTAACATTAGACTTGACCGCACAAAAAATGTGTTGGATATACCTATATGGAGGTTTATCCTTCAACTCGTTAAACATGTCAGCATCACATTGTGGGGTCCCCAACACGTTATTCAGAACTCGAGTTGTAAATCTCACATCCTTCCCCCCTCACAGACACAATCTTACACTTAGTGTCCGTTAACCAGTTCACATAAAATTCACGCACCAAAGTTGAATTACAATCGCCAGGATTATCAAACATAAAATGTAAGCTTAACTCATTCATAATTCTATAGATAGCCGAAAATTGAGACTGTAGCCTTACCTCATTCACATACTCGTCCTCCCTGTATTTCGCTTCCCATTGACACTTAAACCAGTCCCATCCATATTCTCCACCGCCTTCTTGCCAAATTTTTATGCCGGTTACCGACCACCAGCTGCCCAGAAGCTTCACCATTTTGGCTTCTCTTTTAACCTGTAACATTCTTCACTTTAGGGGCCATTATCTTGCTAAAAAACAAAAAATAAGAAAGAAAAAGTGACAAATTTAAAGGGGGATGGTCATATTTGGTATTGGGGAAAGGGATAATAAAGATTGGGGAATGAAGAAGAAGAGAAAGGGGAAAAGGGTTGCATTTATAGGGGTGAGAATGATAGAAGAGTGGTTGGAGGAGTTAATGGGGGTAAGTGGGTTTTAATGGTGGGATGAGAAAAGTTTGGGGACGAGGAGGAAGAAGAAGATTTAGGGGTTTTAGGGGTTGAAATCGTGGGAATAGGGGAAGAATGGGGGATGTGGCGGGTTTTATTTGGGGTTTGTCGGGTAAATTCCAGGTTAAACCCAAAATTTTAAGAAAGTGGGCGTTGGGGCGATGCTGGCGCGGCGAGCCCGTAACGCGCCTAATAAAAGGCTCTGTCCTTATTGCTCTGGCGCAGTGTGCCAAGCTTGGGGCGATGAGGGTGTGGCGTGCCTGAGAAAGGCCTCACTCCATCTTTCTTTTGCGCGGCGCGCCTGCTAGTGCGCCTAAGAAGGGCCTCAATCCTTCTGGCTTTGGCGCGGTCCGCCTACCAGTGTGCCAACGTGCAATTTTTTTTTTTACTATTACAAACTAAGTTGCAAATAAAGAAAAATTTCTAAGTTACTAAAGCTAAACTAAAATCTAAAAATCTAGCCTAAGGTAAAAACACAAAATTGTAATTTTTTTTTAAAAACAAACTACCTATCTATTATATATTAATCATGGGTTACCTCCCATGTAGCGCTTGATTTTACGTCACAGCACGACATAACTTGGATCATTCATCATTTAGCTCAAGAGCCTCGTGATCAAGATCATAATCATCACCAAAGTAGTGCTTCACTCTTTGCCCATTAACTAAGAACGTGGGGTGAGTTTCCCCTTGTAGTTCTACGACATGATGCTATGTCATTCTTACAACGTCATAAGGACCATACTATTTTGACTTAAGTTTTTAAGGGAACAACCTTAGTTGCGAGTTGAAGAGTAATACCTTATCTCCCTTATTGAAGGTACGAGCCACTATGTGCTTGTCATGCCATCTCTTTGTCTTCTCTTTATAAATCTTGACATTCTTATTAGCGTGAAGCCTAAACTCTTCAAGTTCATGCAACTAATTTACTCTCTTTTTACCGGCTAGCTCTAGGTCAAAGTTTAATTTCTTTATAGCCCAATAAGCTTGATGCTTCAATTCTGCCGAAAGGTGACATGATTTTTCAAATACGATGTGGTAGGGAGAAGTCCCTATAGGCGTCTTGTAAGCAGTCCTATATGCCCACAAAGCATCATCCAACTTTTCAAACCAGTCTTTCCTTTGTGCATTCACCATTTTCAGCAAATTCTACTTGACTTCTTGATTGAATACCTTCACTTGGCCACTAGTTTGAGGGTGATAACCTATAGCAACCTTATGGCGAATACCATATTTAGCAAGGAGGTTCTTAGCAAGATTGCTAATGAAATGCTTACATCCATCACTTATAATTGATCTTGGAGTGACAAGACATAAGAATTTTTTTTTGATCAATTTGATCACCACCCTTGAGTCATTTGAAGGAAGAACGACTGCCTCAACCCATTCGCTCACATAATCAACTGCCACAAGTATATAGAGGTTTCCAATTGCTGGTGGGAAGGGACCCATAAAGTCAATATCCTAGGCATAAAATATTTCCACCTCCAAAATATTGTTGAGGGGTATCTCATGCCTTCTTGAGATGGTACACGATCTTTGACACCTATCACAACCCTTCACAAATTCCATAAAATCATTAAACTGAGAGGGCCAAAATAAACCGGATTGTAATACCTTATGAGTCGGGCGCTCTCATCAATGGTGACATCTATATGGGCTTGCATGACAACTCTCAAGCACTTTGCGAACCTCAGCTTCCAGAATGCACCTTCTAATTACACTGTCTACGCCTTTCTTGAACAAGAATGGTCTAACCCATATGTAGAACTTTGCATCATGATTTAGCTTTTTTTCTTTTGTTGGGTGGTTTCACACTGTGGAAAATCTCCACTCACTATTAAGTTCACAATGTCCACATACCATGACACCTGAGAGATATCCGGATCCATAAATTGCTTATCCGAAAACTCTTCCAGGATTTACTCACCCTTATTTACATGTGACAAGTCCTCCAACCTAGATAAGTGGTCAACTATCTAATTATTTGTACCTTTTTTTTATCTTTAATCTCAAGGTCAAATTCTTGGAGAAGTAGTATCCAATGAATCAACCTTGGTTTAGCATCCTTCTTATTGAATCGATACCTAATAGATGCATGGTCGATGAATAGTTACTTTGATGCCTACCAAATATGATCTAAACTTGTCGAAAGCGAACACTAGAGCTAGCATGTCCTTCTCAGTCACTGTATAGTTTGCTTGTGTGGAGTCAAGGGTCTTGATAGTATAATTAATAGAGTGGAATACTCTATTCTTTCTTTGTCCCAACACTGCACCAACATCTACATCACTAGCATCACACATGAGTTCAAATGGTACCTCCCAATCCGGCGCAATTAGAATATGAGCCTCGTTTAAGCTCTGTTTCAACAACTCAAAAGCTCTCAAACATAATTCATCAAACTCAAACTTCACTTCTTCTCCAAAAAACTGAACGTGGGTCGTGCAATCGTGGAAAAATCCTTGATGAATCACTGCTAAAAACCTGCATGGCCAAGAAAACTATGCACATCTTTTTACAGACATAGGAGGGACAATTTTTCAATGTCTTCTACTTTGGAATTATCCACGTCCAAACCATATTTAGACACCTTGTGTCCTAATACTATCCCCTCTCTAACAAGAAAATGACACTTCTCCCAATTTAACACTAAGTTGGTCTCTTCGCTTCTAGCAAGTACCTAGTCAAGATTCCGGAGACATACCTCAAAGGACTTCCCAAAGACTGAAAAGTCATCCATGAATACCTCTACGAAATCTTCTACTATGTCATAAAAAATGGCCATCATACACCTTTGAAAAGTCATTGGGCATTGCAAAGCCCGAAGGACATATGTTTGAAAACATATGTTCTATAAAGACAAGTGAGTGTGGTTTTCTCTTGGTCCTCGGGTGCAATCCAGATCTGGTTTTACCCTGAATACTAAGAAGTAATAGTACTCCTGCCCTGCTAGTTCGGTCAAGTATCTGATCAGTGGATGGAACATGGTAGTGATCTTTTCGGGAAGCATCATTCAATTTTTGGTAATCCATACAAATACGCCACCCAATCACTGTTCCAGTAGGGATCACTTCAATCTTTTCATTACTTACCACAAATATACTTCAATTTGGGAACACATTGTACAGGACTCACCCACTTGCTATCAGAGATTGGGTATATAATTCCAGCATCCAACCACTTTATAACCTCATTCCTTACCACTTCTGCCATCACAGGGTTTAGCCGGTGTTGATGTTATGATTTAGGTTTGTGGTCTTCTTTCATGTAAATTCTGTGCATACACAATGCTGGACTAATTCCATGAATTTTTTCCATCTTCCACCCAATTGCTTTCTTTCTTCGCTTTAATATCCTCAATGCACTCTCAACCAGTAAGTCAAACAAATCTGCAGAAAGTATAACAAGCAATGTTTCATTAGTGACCATATACGCCTTACCTTAGGTGAGTCGGTAGAGTCTTTAGTTCCAACTTGGGGGCTTGTAGTATTGATGGTTTTGGTGGAGGTCCCAACTCGCGATATAATGACTCTATTTGAGTCTTATGAGTGTCTACTAAAGCTAGATTTAAGCATGACTCCACATATTGATCTTCAATATCTCCCTCTAACTCATGACCCGGTAACACTTTATCTAACATATCTTCAGGAAAAAGCAAGTGTGATTCTACCATGATATCAACTACCATAATAGCATACAAATTTTCATAAACAGAAGGAAATTTTAACGCGCGGTAGACATCGAAGACTTATACCTTATCATGTGCTATCATAGTTAGTTAGGCAGTTGCTACATCAATTAATATCCTACCCGTGGCCAAGAAAGGTTGTCCCAAGACTAATGGGACGTGAGAATCAGGTTCAGAGTCTAGAACCACAAATCTATGGGAAAAATTAATCAACCTACTTGCACTAACACATCTTCTACCAACCCTTCGGCCTAGCAATGGATTTATCCACGAGTTGGAGAATAGAAGTGGTCCTTTACGGACTACCCAACCCAAGATTTTGATATAAAGATAAGGGCATCAAATTTATACTTGCCCCTAAATCACATAACCCCCGGTCATGAACACTTTTCCAAGTAGTAATTTGCAAAATGAAACTACCCGAATCCTTTAACATTTTAGGCAGTCTATTTTGGATCCTTGAGATGCACTCCTTAGTAAGTGCTACAATTTCAGACTCTGTGAGCTTCCTATTGCTCGTTACAATGGTTTTCATGTATTTAGCATACTCAAGTATACCTTGCAAAATGTCAACCAAAACGTAGGTTAAAGTGAACCTATTTAAGGAGGGAGAGAAACTTACGAAATCATTCATCTTCATTTTGATTCTTTAGCATTTGTGGAAACGAAGGCGGTAACTTCTTTTAAGGTGTGGGTACCTCAACATTTTGATTTTCTACTACCTCTTGTAATGATTACCGCATGCAATTGCTTTGGGTTAGGCTTAGTATCATAAGGCAACCCACCTTGGGGACGTAAGTTCAAAGAATTATCCACTTGTGCAACTTGTTTCTCTTAACTCAATTGGGACATGTGGATGTTCCTGGTGTTCTCATACTGCTTTTCCATTCTAGCATTTAATTTGGTCCCCATTTCAAACATGAGCTTTTAGAATAGCTCTTTATTGGTCATCCCACCTTTGGATACACTTTGGTTATGATTTTGATTTGGTTTCCAATCCCTTGGGTACGATATTGATTTGCACCTAGTACTTGATTTTGGTTTCGGTTCCCATCCCAAGAAAAGTTAGGATGGTTTCTACAACTAGGGTTGTAACTGTTTCCATAATTTTATTGGCCGTGTCCCTTTTGAAAATTGCCTATATAATTAACAGAGTCTAGGTTTGCCTCACATTGTTTAGTGTCATGGGTTCCACTACCACATACCCCATACCAATTTGTTGCTTGTTGCACCACATCTAGCGATGCTTGATTTAGATCCAACTATTTAAATTATACGGTCATGCTATGATGCATTGCATCAATCTTGGAATTTAAAGCAGTAACTTTGGTGCACATCTAAATTCCATGCAGCCTTTTGGGTTGTGGTTTGAGAAATATCTCCTCGCACCCTAGGTTCCCTTCCGACAGTTTATCAAGTAAATCGAAGAATGCTTCACCTGTTATGGATAGGGCTTGTCCACCTGCTGCACTATTAACAAGAGTATGAGCATTTTATTCTAAACCTTCAAAGAAAGCGTGAGCTAATACCTCATTAGTTTTCATGTTGTATGGGAAAGCAATTAACATTTGTTTGAATCGTGCCCACACTTGGTACATATATTCCTCGTGCTTTTGAGCAAAGTTTGTTATTTCACCTCTCAACTTTGTGGTTTTTTTGATGGGTAGAGTCGACTTAAGAACTTCTTTGTGAGACCATACGAAGTAGTAATGGAGTTTGGTGGTTCAGAGTCTAACAATCGCCTTGCAGCTCTTAGCAATGAGTATGGAAACAATGTTAGTCTCACATAATCCGGTGAGACTCTAAGTGGGATGTAAGTATGAATGATGTCTATGAAATTCCTAATATGGAGTTGAGGATCTTCATGGAGGAGACCTGTGTATTGCCCATTAGCATAGAGAATTTGAACCATATTCTAATTTAATTCGAACCTTCCATCGGTGGAGATTCCTAGTACTCGATTCTGAATTAGTTGTGAGTGGGATTGCCACATCTCGTACTAGTCGTGTTGGAATGATAGGGACATGAGTGGGTATTTGTAATACTCCAGAGGTCTAAGACCTCATCTAGAGCCTCATGTTTTAAACAAAGAATTAGAACACTATTTTACAACCTATAATAATGTTAATGAATCATTTAGGAAGTTTCAGAGTCAAAACGTCAAGGAACGTCCATGATGTTCAATGAATTTTGAAATAGAGGTTAGTGTGGTTTGGCATGTTTAATAAGGGTTTTAGAGTCTAAAATAAGTGAAATTTCGTAAAAAGGTGCTAAATATGTATTATAAGGTTCTTAGGATTGAAACGTGTGGCTACAACTCCCCAAGGACCACACTAAGGATCCTTGAGGCGGACCCTTCCAATATAACAAAAAATTGTCAAATAACAGTGGCTACCTATGATACCAATCGACGAGCTGTCGATGGATCCATAGAAAATGCCTTAGTTAATTCTCAAAATTTTCCAAAACTCAAGTCTCTGAACTTAACGATGGACGTGCAGTACGGGGGCATAGACTGACCAACGAACTGTATGTCGGGGTCTCGTAGGTCAGGTCTGGTTTTCACTGTTGCATTTTAAGTTGAGTCTTTTAATTAATTAGTTGGTTAGTTGGTTAATTAAGGGTTATAGGGTGTCTAATAAGTTAAGGGACTATACGAAGATCTAACACTCATTAAACAAACCTAACCCACTTTAATTCCCAAATTCATAATCCTCTTCGTTCTCTCTTCTTTCTCTCTCTATTCCCCAAGACTCCATTGAAGATCAATTCAAGGTCACATAGGCTCCAAGATTCAAATTTCTCTCTCTCTATATTCATTAATATCTAAGGTACGAAAACTTTTCACCTTTGGGACTTCTTTCCCCAAAGGCTTCTTCGAAATTTGATTTCCAAAAGTTGAGAAAACATGTGTTTCATTCTTAATCTGAAATTGATCTTTCAAACTATATTGCTCGTTGTTTATTTTGATTATTATTGAAATATATGATTGATTATTAGTTAATTAGGGTAGTTCTTCATGTTAGACCTAGTTCCATAGAAGAGATCATGAATTGACCCTATTTCCCTAACCCTAGGTTATGAATTGATGTTGAATTGAATAGTGATGTTGCAATTGACTTAGTTCTTGTGTTACTTATTGTTATATGATGATATTAAGTCTATTAATGTATGAATATGGTTGGTTAATGATAATACCATGTAAAAAGAGACGTGTGAAGGTAAATTGGTAAGACTTATGATCTTGAATCCTTACTTCAATTGTGATGGCTTTTATTTGATTATGATGTTTAATTGAAGTATTAAATGTGATTATATTAGATAGGTGATTATATGATGAATTTAATTGAAATGTCTTGATTATATGGATTGTGATATTTTGATTAAGGTATGATGAGATAATGTTGATTGTGGATCACTTATGTGCCTTACATGACATGATGATGATAATGTGTTAATATCATGTATAAGAATTGTATTGAAAGGAAGTTCTCATGAAATTCCAAATGAGCTAATGATTATGATATACAAGGGGTTAGTCTCCTATGACCTAGACTAAGCTATGATAATGAATAAAGGCTTAAAGACATTTCAAAAAGGGACTTTAGCTTAACACGAGTGAACTAGTTATGAGAGGTGTCCCTTCCCAATGTGGGAAGGTAGGTTCACAACAATTCTCGTGAGATAGAAATTACAATGCAATTGTGCATAAAGAGGGTCTCTAGTATGTCTCCTAGTTCTTGAACTATGTTGCCCCCATAGGAAGACTAGCTAGTGGATCCACCTAGAATGTTATGATAATGTTTTGGTTCTACCTTGGCAAGTAGACCACCTTATTTCTGTGTAGGGTTTCATGACATTGGATTCCATATTTAGAACATGTGGTCTATGTCGGTTAAGGAAATTATTCCTGAAAGTAAAATTAAAGTGTTAATGTGAACTCTAACTCAGATGACTTAAAGGGTTCTTCTTAGTATAGGTAGGGGTATGTGATTCTACCTATTTCACTAGTTGGACTTAAAGTAAATCTTAGGAGGATGTTCTTATGTTTTTATGACTTTAATGATATGCAATTGTTGACTTTACATGTGGATGACCTATATGATGTTAAGCTCACATATGAATAGTTATTGGTGTATATTGCTAAATATGATTATGACTACTTATGATGCCATGTTATATGAAGTTAGACATTGCTTGTGATCCTTTGTTGGGTTTACTTAGTTGTGTAGGGTTATGAGACTTACTTGATCATTGCACTTGTAAGCTTGGTAATGGATTAAGAGTATTGGTCTTGCATATGTCGTAATGTTATGAATTATTATACATGCTTTGTTTTTGTATAACATTATGTCGGAGTTGTTTTGGTTATATGCTCTAATATGCTACTATATATGTTGACTTGACTTTACTTCATGATGTTGGTTTTGTATTGTATATGGTCTTGTCTTGATGAATATGTGTTCATTGGCTCATGTGTGTTCTTGATTGTGTATAATGGCTTTTCAAAGTAAATTAGCATTGTTTTGAAGTAATGTCCCTTTAAGCATGATTTCAATGTTTTATGTGCATATGTTTCCATAGTTAGTACAAGTGGTGTACTAACCCATATCTCTATGTTTCTACAAATGTGTAGGTTCCATCTATTGAGTTCCTAGTTGGTCAATTGAATAAGACTTGGACTCTTTTCTTGAAGTATTGGTAGGTCCTCATGTTCGAGGATGTTACCTTATCTATGATCTAGCTTTGAAGTTATATTGTCAAAAAGACTTTGTTCATTCTATAATGGCATATTGAATTTGTATTGGCTATGTCCAACATTTGTACAAACTTTAGATGGTTCAATATGAGCCAAAGTATTAGACTAACTCCTATATATCTTATGTTATCTAAATGAGAAGCCTATGTAAGATTCATATGCGAGGAGTGTAAGTAAACTCCACATATAGTATGCAAAAGGTCTATGTCCTCACTATATAAATATATACATGAATTGTTTTAATTTTCCGCACTTTTTAACCTATGAAATGTAATGACGAATGCTAAGAGGCTAGTCTTAGTCCTCTCATAGGACGACGACGCCGGTTATGTCTAGGGGGTGCTCCCCGGTCGTGAAAATATTCTTTCGTCTTAACACATTTTGGATTATTCAGATCCCTAGGGTTATTCTAGTTAAAACTTGAAAAAGTCGCAATTCGCTTGGGGTGGCGTGCCTCTACCGCGTCTAGCAGCATCTTGGAATTCCCAAATCTTGTTGCGGTGCTCCTTAATGGTGGACCAAAGCAGACTCTGAGCGACAGGCACTGGCGCGGCGCGCCTGGCCTAGGTGCTTCTACACTTAGTCATTTTCTCCATATCCTTCTCTTTTACTTTGTTTTCTTTGGTCCAACTCCAATTTCTCCGAGAATTATTGAAATTACTAATCAATGTGTGTAAGTGCTTAATCAACACAATCAACCACAAAATCAAGCTAATAACTAAATATCGTTCTTTAATAACACTAAAACATGGGCAATTATTGACTACTTAGGCATATAAAATATACCTAAGATCATAGATCATGAGCAATAACTGATATAAGAGTATCGAGCATTGCATAACATTTGATATGAGCACGACTCGAGTATCCATACTGTTATTTATGAATGCTAGCCTTGATAGTGTTATTGGTCCATTTCCACAAATGCTGTAAGATGGAGAAAAACCAATGTACAAACATGTTTTGCATTCTTATTATTGAGATTATTTCTACTGTAAGAGCCCTTCTTGTAAATCATCCCTATATTTTGCTAAAAGTTAATGTTTTGATTTACAAATTTATTGTTATGTGAAAGTTATTATATTTCAAGTTTGTTATGATGTAACGACAAAAAACATCTCTTTAGATTATCAGTGAGTTGGTAATATTGTGTCGTTAGCTTGTTTTGTTCTAATAAATTAATATTCTTATTTTAAACTTCATCCTACTTTTTGTTTATAGTACTTCAATCCATATTTTTTTCGTTGTGATATTGTAAGTTTATTCTTCTAATCATTGGTGTATAACAATGTGATGATTTTAAACTTGAACTCTATAATTTGAAAAATGGGCTTTGTTTTAATATAGCGGTATATAGAATAAGAAAAAACATATACTCACGATGGTTAGCAATTATCTCCGCCATTGATTAACAATCTCGAGTTTAGAAATATATTGGCATTTAGTTTTAAATAGGATACTGAATACAAAAAATAAGGAAAAATGCTTAATTAAATGACGTTTTGGCCGGTAATAAATATCTGCATCATTAACAATAGATTTTAAGTTTAGAATGAATTTACTTTCACTCCTAAGACTGAAATCGGATATAGGGTAACAAAACCCCCAATCAACAAAGTTTGTTATAGCTAGTCTTTCAATGACCAAAATTGACATCAAAGATAGAGTTTTGATTATCAAATACTACATAAATTCTAAAAAACATTCATCCTTCCAACAAAAATTTATTCATGAAATATGATTCGTCAAATCCATCCAAGTTTTTCCTGATCATTTCTCCATTTGTTTACTAGCTTAAGTCATTCAAAAACTGTGTTGATATGATGTAGAATGTAGTTTCTGACCTTTCAATTAGTATAAATAAGTGTATAATTTCTCATCTTGAATTTTGAGCATGTGACATAGTTGAAATTTAATAATTTCACATTTGACACTATCTAATACATTTGGAGAAAAGTAAATTAATGTGTCTATTTTCTGCCAAACAAACAACACAAATATGGTAAAGATTTAGTAATTTACAGAAAAATGAACTCAATCTTATGGAAATTTTTTCTTCTATTGGATTTAAGCAGTATAACTTTTATGACTTTTTAATGCTTTTCCCTCTGTACTAAAAAATATAATACACATTTGATATATGTCCTCCCCATCAAATATTCTCAATTGTTATAATAATTTATAACAATAAAATTATTATATTAAAAGTAAAAAAATAATGTATTAAATTATAACAATACTATTTTTAATGATAATTTTTTATGGATAAAATAGAGTACAAGCATTTAGGGTAATACTTTAAACTTTCTTCAATAGTAAAATAAACTTCAAATTATGTAAGAAAATCAGAGTAAAACCCTAATAACCCTCCTCCTAAACCCCACCATAAAAACCCAAAATCTCCTTCTTCCGTCATTCCATAGAAAACCCCCTTCTCTGCTCCCTCCCCAACACACACCCCTCTCAAACCCACCATTGAAAAACCCACAAATTTTCTTGTTCCATTAGTACACACTAGTCAAGATTTAACACACAAATGACTTCATCAAAATTTGAACCAAATGATGACATACTTGATTACGTAATCAAGAAAGCAAATGGAGTAGAAGTCTTAATAGACAGAAGCCTTGAAACTATTCCAAATCAATGTGTTCAATCAAAAAAGCACAGACTACACAAATTCCAAATGACAATCAAGAATCAATCCCAATAATTGATTTATCAAATTTTAAGGATCTAAATGTTGAAAATCAATTCAAGAAGCAGCAAACAAGTATGGTTTCTTCGAAATCATCAATTATGGGATCCTAATTGAAGTTTTTAAGATTTGAAAGATGCAACACACAAGTTCTTTGGATTGGCAACTAAAGAGACGTTAAGTATTGTATAGACAACTATAATGCTGGTGAATTTGAGTTGATGTTTGGGAGTGATAATGGTGAGAAAAATGAAGAAGTTTTGGGTGGAGGTATAGTATAAAATATGATTGTAATCCACAAAATTATAGCAATCTTTGGACTCCTCTAACATGCTAACTTTTTGGGTTTTCTATTATGTGTAATTTATAGATCATGTCTTTTTGAGTAAGTAAAAGACATACACGTAGTATTAATTTTTTCATGAGTTTCATATCTTTAACCATAAGAGGATGAGATATACACAGATCTTATTACTACCACCTTTGTGGGGGTAAAACTGTTATTTTCGATATACTATGGAAATCCTCTTAGTAAAATTCTTGAATTTGACATTAAATCACATTGTTATTAAATTTCATACGCTCTTAATTAAATTCCTCACTTTGTCACTATTATATAGGAACCAAGTATTGCAGTGTCAAAAGTTGGCTAATCCTCTTACTAAAAGTTGTTAGATGTAACACAAAGTATCCGAAAATAGACCAGATTACATAGTTCTAGTGTTGCAGGTGGAACAGACGGACACCATCCATGGACCGTAGGAGTACCCACTATCCATCCTGCAGGTCCATGGTTAGTGTCAACAACTTCACCCAAAACTCAACCTAAAATTTTGGCTAAGTGTTGACCCATGGTCGGACCTATGGTCCGTAGGTCAGATCACGGACCATGGTCCGTGTTCGTAGATCGATGCCTCAAAATCTTAGCTTTAGTCACAAACGACGGTTGAACGGCACGAACTATGAGTCAGTCCCTGGTCCGTTGATCTCGTCCGTTGGTGGCTTCAGAAGCAGTTAAGTCAGTGGTCTTTTGGTCTTTTACTATTTTATTGGACCCCTAAACTTTGTCATTTGACCCCTAAACTTTGTCATTTGACCCCTAAATTATGAGGTCTTAGTCAATTTAAGCCTAGAAATAGAACTGGAACTTACCTATGTCAAATCATTAATAAAAACTTAGAGAAATTAGAGCTAGAGAGGAGAAAAAAAGTCAAGTACCCTAGTTCAAGAACACAATAAGATTCTAACGTCCAACCCCATAAATGAAAATTTTCTCTATGAAATTTGTCACCATGTATGTTACATTTCACTAGTAGGTTTCTTTCGCCCATTAGGTCCCAAAAATTTAGTCAAATTCTTGATTTGCTACTATTTCCTAGACGTAGGGTTTCTGGAACTTCATTAGATTATCATGAAGTAGTTATTTAAATGTTCCAAATCAGATTATCATGTTATAACTTGTTTTATTGCATGAATTTCAGATCCTTATATATGTAATTATTTAGTTCTTGAATTATACATGCTAGGCCAAATATTTTAGCTATTTCAGACATACATGCCTAAGTTTTAGAATGTGTCATTATTAGCATAATAATAATTTTTTCTTAGTTTCCATATCAGTTTTGAGATATCAACTATATTGCAAAAAATTAGTATTAATGTGTTAATAATTTTATCTATTAGGAGAAGAATTATACTGAGTTGGACTAGGGTTAGTCACCAATATAGTCCAACACTACGAGCCACGTAGGTTGTAAGTCCTTCTATGTGCGTCATTTAAGTGATCACGCTAGCATGTCTCTACAACTTCAGCCAGGTGTATTGGGTCCTCTCGGTGGGACGTATACATCGGACTCCACATTTAGCTCATGTGGTTTTATATTAGTTAATAGTACTCCCATAATTTAGTCAGATTCTATTGCATTAACAAAGTTTTCTATTTTCAGTCTCAACATATTATAACTTGGTCGTTGCATTTAGTTTAGTTATGTTCAGTATTTTAGTATCCTTATCATGTTCAAATTATGTTATTGCTTTGTTAAGTTATATGTTATTTCACCTTTACTCTATCTCTCATGCTTAGTACTTTTCAAGTATTGATGCATACTCCACGCTACATGTTCTTATAATGTACGTTCAGGTCCTCAACACAGATCACAGAGAGATCGGTTCTTGATCTTTAGTTAAACAACATCAGTGGTGAGTCCTTATTATTAGAGGACTAGGGACATGACAATATTTAATATGTTTTGTAATGATCCAGGAGCACCCCCAAGTCGTCACACAGCGTACTCGACCTCTCGGATGTAAGACCCTACAATTTACTTAGGTGAAGTAGATCCTAACATGTTGGTATTGATTATATAAGGTCCTAAATATGTCTAATATATGGTATTAAATCCGTGTCTAAGAGCTTAGGTGCATTAGAAGTCAAACGTCAAGGGACGACTAAGATGTTCGACGACTAAGTCACCTATGTGCCTCATATGTATTTATATGTTCTTATGTTCTATTCTTGAGGTTATAAGGTCCTCAAATGATTTATTATGATGTATATAGGCAGTGTATCATGTTTTGTGTAGTTTGGAGGTCAAACGTCCAAGAACATCCATGACGTTCGAAAGAGGTGCCTTGAAACGACCTTGTGTGTCTAGGCATGTTTCGTCGGGTTTTACGTGTTCGTTTTGGATTAAATTCACATGAGAGGTCCTTGAGGAAGGACCCAAAATAGTGCCAAGGCTTCCCAAGATAGCACAAACCATGGAGGAAGTCGACGCCCTGTGGGTCAATTGACGCCCCGTCGGTAGGGTCTTGTCGATTGGGAATTTGTATTGGGAGAGATGATACCTTTGTTGAGTCTCTTATCCAACCAACGGAAGGACAGGATGGTCCATTTGTGGAGAAACGGCCCGTCTGTGTTCCTGTGCAGACCATTATTAAGTGAGGGGTGAAAGTTTAATCTCATACAACTTCCAAATAAGAGGTTTGGAGGTTCCTTAAGGTTCTTTTGGGTATTTTAAATGTGCATATAAGTGTTTAACACTTAGAAGATTTCATTCTTCCAAATAAAAAACCCAAAATCCCTTACAAATTCCTTAATACTCCATGGAAGTCCAAAGTCAACAATGAGCTTGGATTGTTGAATTGAATGGAGATTCTTCATGAAAGTGAAGAATTCTCATCATTTAGGTATGAATTTTGATTTTTGAAACTCTCTTCATCAAGGAGCCCAACTCGCAAGAAGTTTTCTAAAGTTTTGAAGTTGAATTGTCCTAATTTCATGATTCTACCATGGATTCTTGCAGTATTTGTTTTTAAACGTTTATTATGGATTAAATTATTATTGTATTTATGATTTTAACCTAAATTACCTATGAATCCATGAATTTGATGAACCCTAGTTTTTGACTAAGTTATGGGTTACTTGATATTGACTTAATGTTTATGAATTCTAATGTAGATTCCTATGGGTTATCTAATGATGTAAATTTTTTGTTATATTGATATTTAGGTTGTATTAGATTGATTAATTTATATTTATTTAACCTAGTTTCTCTGATTCCATAGTTTCTATATTGAATTATTGTTCATGGCCAATGGTAAGGGTCTTATGGTATTATATTGGATGATTTAGCATTGGATTGAGTTGTTGAGGATGATCTGGTGGTAAGATGGCCTATTTACTTTATTTTTATGTTAATTAGACTTCAATTTTGTTGTGATTGGTATGGTCCACTTATGATGGCTTTGTTATGTGCTTTATTTGCAATTGATGTGGCCTTGTCGGCGTTATTTTAAGTAATATGATGATCATGACCTTGTCAGCAAACTACTTGAAGTAATGTGGCTATTTGTTTAGTTGATTATGTGAAGTATGACAATATCTATCTAAATGTGAAGTCATAATGTGTTTTTCTGTTCATGTAATTTTAACTGATCATGTTAGACTATGACTTTGACCTTATGTGTATAGTCTTAGGGTTTATACTTGGTTATTCCTAATTGACTATATGAGTCTATGTTGGTCACATTGATGATGGTATGATAGTGTATAGGATGACTTGAAGATGATATGGTTATGTCGATGTGTTTCTAAAATGGCATATATTGTAAGTTAAAGTGAAGTATGTGGTGTCTTGTCTTGGTTGACTTGTGTCTCTTGCTTGATGTATGTATGAATGTGAATATGTGATATCTTGAATTAGGATGCTAAAGTCTCTTAGTATTGAATTTATGAATGACATGTGACCTTAAATGAAGTTAAGAGGGTCTTTTATGTGAAACCTTGAACCTAGTGGTAAGGTTATGAATGTTGAAGTCGTAAGCCGTAATGGTATCCTTACAAGTTATGGAATGATGGACTTAAGGTTAATTGTTTGGAACAACATCATATTAATTGTTAGAAAAGTCATCATGAGCTTTTTGTCGCCATTGTAAGGTAACCCTAGAAGACCTATTTGGTAGGGTGAATGTGATTGGGTAAGGGAAGTAGTTTTAGTCAAATAATGAGACTAAAATACAAAACATTCCCTTCATATTCCTTAACCATGTGCCTATATGGGATGTGTCAAAAATCTACCATTGGCAAGTAGAACAACCTCATCAGAGTAGGATAGAACTTCAGATTCCATGTCTAGATATCATGGTCTATGTCGGTTATTGCCTATTCTTATAACGTGTAATACCTATTATCATTTAAGAAGTTCTATGAAGTTAGGTGGTGGTATGGGACACTATATAGACATTGCACAATAGGCTTTGAAGGTGTTATTGGGAGTTCCTAGGTCTTGTACAAGACCATTACTTGAATGTCCTTTATATGATGTAAGAGTCTCAAATGAACTAATGAACTAATGACTTATGTTATGAAGTATTTTAATTGAATAAGTACTTATCTAGAGTATTTAAGGGTTGTCTAGTTAAGGTGTGAAGGGGGCATAGGAATGGTCACTTCCTATCTTACCTAGATGAGTCTTAAGAATGACTCTAGTTAGGGAAGATGTTGATTATGTGGACATGATCCAAACTTAGGAAGTCTTAAGGATTATTTAGGTAGTCTTGAAGAGGTCAATCATGGACATCATCTTCATGATCTACTTAAGTAAGTATTTTGATAACTTTGATGAGGAAATGTCATATTATCTACATGTTGATATTCTTGATGTCTTGAAGTGTGTATGTGACTCATCATAAGTAGTCTTGAGTATCATTTAGGTATGATTAGAGAGGTTGTATGAGTAGTATCTCTTTGTGTTGCTTAAGTGGGTCTTAAGATAGCTTTTAGTGAGGAGACTACATACTAAGAGGTGTTAAAATAGAAAAAGAAGCACTTCACTGTAACAGTAAAGAACTTCACTGTACAATGAAATGGGTTCACTATATAGTGACACTAAAATTATGATATTTTGTTTAAATGTCATCTTATGTGTTTCTAAGTTGTTAAATGTGTTCTTATGATTATAATATGATTTTGAAATGAAAAGATGCATATTTCTACTAAATCTCCATTTTCATGATTTTCATGCGTTATGGCATAATTAGTACATGTGGTTGTACTAATTCCATGCTTTTGTCTGTCTCTATAGTTATTGGTAGGTCAGGAGAATTTGAGAAGTGAAGACTTGGACCGTAGCATCGTTCAAGAGAAGGCAAAGTATGTCCTCATTTGACTCGAGGGCATATATGTCTTTTATGTTAATTTTGAAGTATTGTAATAGACTAAGTATTTTTATATTAGTATTGTATATGGGCAGTGTCCCAAAAGTATTCTCCTATCTTAAGTTTTATGAGATTGAGAGTTAGTATTTCCTATTATTTTACATGAAAGATTTCTTAAGACTATGATATGTTTTGTGAAAAGTTTTAATTCGGCACTACTTTTTATTATGTATATGCGATGAATGATATGTAAGCGCTTTTTCAAGACCTCTGAGAGGTCAAGTACGCCGGTTGCAATCCAAGATTGCCCCTAACTTGTAGGGTGTGGTTTCGGGATGTGACATTGGAGGTCTTAGACAAGCCCTTAGACATCTTTCATAGCATATATATGAAAAGTAGTGCGGAATTAAAATTTTTCACCCCAATAGTCAAAATCTTTATAGAATATAAGAAAGAACATATAATATTATCACGACCAGGGAGCTCCCCAAGTCGTCACACGACGTACTCAACCTCTCGGAGGTCTTATACAAGCCTTTAGACATCATTCATCGCTTATATAAGAAAAGTAGTGCGAAATTAAAACTTTTCATCACAATAGTCAAACTCTTTTACAAAAATATAATAAAGAACTACGTCTCGTCATAGCAATCTTAGACATATAATATCATAGGGTCAAAACCCTTAAATATATTTTAAAAGGAACTAATAGACTATTACAAATTCTTTGAAAAAGGAAACTAACCATAGCCATGTCCTCGAACATATGAGGACATACTGATTTTGAGAGAATGCTATTCCAAAGCTTCAACTTTTAAAAAAATTCACACTTGCCACTTACACTTGTAGAAATAGAACAACATATGGAATTAAGACATTGAATTCACTAAGTATGGTGAACATGCAATAAAACCATGCACAAATGGACATTTACTTTAAAGTATGATTTTCATGCTCTTTTGATAAAAACCTAGTAAACAAGTATATGAACCATTTTCAAATCAATCTTCACATATAAGATATATTCAATTAATTCTTAATATAAAACTATCATCATTTAGAAAATGTATAAACATATAGACTTCCTACCAAAGGTCATCCTAAGACAAACCTAAGTAAGATATGAAGCAACCGCCCATACAACCCCTTCACACTCACCTAAGTGATCATCAAGACTTTCCAAAGTAAGTTTTTCCCTTTTCATCATTTAGAATCCCTATCTAAGGTTAATCTAATATTCACCTATGTAAAACATGAAGATACCGCCATACACCCTCTTTAAGACTACCTAAGCAATCCTCAAAGCTACCCTAGATAAGAACCTCTATATTCAACATGTATTAACTTAAGTCAACATTATTCATTAAGACATTTAAGAGACAAGTAACAATTATAGGACTTCACATAATGGTCTTGGAGTACCCAGGGAACTCATCCTAGCACCTTGAAAGCCTACTCGTTTCATATATAAATAGCATCCTATTCCACTACCTACACATTGTAGAACTTCTCCAATACTACAATGCACATTCTATATGATGAGAATATGTATTAACCGACATAGACCACACTATCTAGGTATGGAATCCAGTGAAAAAGACCCCACACCGTGGAGGTGTTCCACTTCAAAAATGTAGAAGTAGTAATCATCCCATGTTGGAACATGGTTAACGAGTATCAAGGGCTTCTTTGTACTCTAGTCTCATCTAATGTAGAGACACTACCAAAAGTATATTAACTATGTGCTTTGCCTTTGTTCTCATAGAGTATATCATTCACTTGGTGTATTAGAGAATGTACCATCACTATGCCCTACAAACTCATAATACCTTTTTCTTCCAAGGATGGGTCCACTAGGTCTGCCAACCAAGGATTATTAGAATAGCTGTTATGACTTCCTTAGATATTATTTCATGCCGTTCCATCAAACCTACCTCTAAGTCCATCATTTTACTCAAGAAGGACACTGTTATAGTCTTCGACTTCAAGGATTATATTAACCTTATTTTCATTATTCAAGGTTTCACATTCACTTTGGGTTCGAGACTTATCTAGAAGGGGCACCACACTTTGGTCTACTAGTTCAATACATGCTCTAGAATACCTCATTTAATCATTCAATGAAGGGCACCAACTTAGGTCTACCGATACTAGACTTTCATTCTTTCATTCATTCAAAACCATTCAAGTACCAAGTAGGGACAACTATTCTACCACACAAGATACCACATCATTCTCTAAAGTCTCTCCCTAGTCTTTCACATCACAGTTCTTCACATCATATATCATGAACTAGAGATGCAACATACCAAATCATAGCATTATAGACTCATACAACATCATATAGACATCACATGAAACTTCATATTATACCTTTTTATATACATTATCATGATCATACCATATTTGACAATATAACACCGACAAGGCCATGTTCATAATGATTATATCAAGTAAATACCGCCACCATAAGTGAAACAAACCAAACAAAAACAATTCAATATCAATTCAATGCTAAACGAAGGAATTATGTCAGCTTACCACATTCCATAGCCATAATCATCATCCTTTAGCCTTTCCAATACAAATTCACATAATAGAGATATTACCAATAACAATATACATACGACTAAGCCAAAAATCCATCCATATCAATGATACATAAATACTCAATATAGATATCAACATTATAAAGTAAGATATGAACAATTCTAATCAATACATAATTCAATAGCTCAATACAATCTACACATGAATTCAATAAGATTATGCCATGATCAATTCACTCATATTAGGTCCAAGAATAGGAATTCATGTAATATATGAATTCATAGAGTTTTTGATCTGAAAACATTTAATTACTGTCAATTACTTCATAAGACACTGATTTAAATCTTTTCATGCAAGAACTAATACTTTTAATTCAAAATAAAACTTAATGGTTTTTGGAAGAATATTTGAAAAACCTTTGGAATTGGATCCTTGAACGGAAGAAGAATCAAGGATGAAAAACCATACCTTTATTGAAAAATATCCACAAAATTGGTGGAGAAATCAATGAAGAACTTTAATCTTAGCTTCAATCTTTCTTCAAGCTTCAATGAAGTCTAAAGAGAACTTAGTTTTAATCTTGGGTTTGATTTGGGAAAGTGAGGTCTAAATTAGGTTTTAGGCTTATAAATTAACTTAAATTACTAACCTCCCATGAATTAATTATTACATTAGGTGAATTTCCAAAAACACCCTTGCTATGGTCGAGACATTTGTAGAAAGTGTCACATCTAGGTTTACCCTCTAGACGTAACCGGCGTCGTCATCCTCTTTGAGGACTAAGACTAGCCCCTTAGTATCATGTCATTACATTCATAGGTTGAAAATGCGGAAAAATTTAAGACTTCTCATTATATCTACTTTGAGGTGTACATAGACCTCTATATACACACAATATAGCCGTATCAAGTATATATAGACCCTTTGTATTGGAAGGTTACATAGCCTTCTACTTTTATTGCACATTCATACATAAAATATAGAAATATAGTCTCTAATATTATCTCATCTCATACCATCTAAACGATTATCACAATATTGTCATACCACATATAGGCTTATACAGGTTGTACACAATGGAAATGGAATGAACATAAAAGAGTCTTAAACTCATAATAATGAAAATTAATAGGCAAGATATGGGCATCACCCTTGGAAAGTGAGGACCTACCCACTTGGATGATAGAGAATATCCAAGCCTTTTTCAAGTCATCCCGAATGAGCCCTCAACGACCGAAACTTAAAATGTTTGAGAAAAGGGAATAAATGGGGTTAGTACTACACATGTACTAATTATGAGACCAAATGCACATATAATAGCAAAACATGCTAAAAAGGGACATTTAGTCAAAAAATGCCATTTTACTCTTTTAAAAATCTTATGCAAAGTTAAGCATGTCATACTAACCAATCAAACATGCTTACTAACTCAAACAAGTAATACGTATCCCAACATACTTGAACCCATGATTTACTACAACCCTATCATCAAATAATAACATCACATATATGAATAAGAGTTAATCATATCATAATAAGCAAGACAACTACTCATGAATCCTCATCAAATCAACAAGTGCAATGATCAAGCAAAGCCCCATAACCTTGCTCAACCAAGTAGACTTAACAAGAAAACATAACCAATGTCCAACTTTAACAATATAATCCAACTACATATATCAAGAGGATAATCATCATCATATATAGTCATTTACATTGTAGCATCAACATATTATCATCATATATATCATTATCATATGCATACATAATATCAACTTCCTAAGGCTTCCATCAAGGTCAACTAGTGCAAGGCATACGTAGAGTCCCATACCCTACCTAGGCTAAGTTAAACCTCTGAAGTCACCTTAGTTAGTTTATACTTCATTACTTTATTTTAATTTAGAGAACACTTGCCTTAACCTACATATACCACAAGATCTAAGTGTGGAATCCGGTGTTATAAAACCTTACACCGATGGAAGGTGGTCTACCGACCAAAGTAGAACCAAACATAAACATAGCTTTCTAGGTGGATCCACTAGATAGTCTTCCTACAACATAGTTCAAGAACTAAGAGATAGTATATTCCCTCTTGATACCACTTGGTAGTTGGGGCCTCCTCTCATGGGAATCCATTAGATGAGTATTCCTCTTTGTGTAGTCAACATCTCATATAGAACTATAGGGCCAATCTTCCTCTTTGGGAAGTTATCACCTCCCATTGTCAAGTTCACTCGGTGCTAAGCTAAATCCCTTTATTGAAATGTATTTAAGACTTTAACTATCAATAATAACTTAGTTTAGGTCATAGGGTCTACCCCTTGTATAATTATCATCATCAATATCTCAATAAGAATTGCATGAGTATAGTCCTTTCATCACAATTCATATAAGTGAGGTTAACACATTAGTATTTCATAGCATATCAAGGCACATTGATAGTTATCACAATCCTTATATCACATACACCTTAATCAACCTCACAATATAGTCAACACATTTTGATTTAACATCGTACCACCCTATCATCCTAATATAAGGCATACTCCAATATAACATCATGACTTAACCACAATTAATCACAATTGCAGTAAACATAGAGATTCAAAGACTTACCAAGTTTTCCTCATAGTTCATCATCAAGGCCTTAAAATAAACCCTCAATTCCATATAATTTAGATGTTCAACATCATAATTCAATATTCAACATGATAACAAGACTAGGATAGACACTATAGCAAAATTCAATATTTGATCACAACTTAAAATAAGATGCCTAAGTCAAGTCACCTTCTAACCTAGATCATCTCCTCAAGACTAGCATGAAAGACTACAATTCACTCCAATTTATTAATAATTATTGTAACGACATCATTTAATAGTGATATAACCCATAAGCAAGACAATTGAATCAATCACAACTCAATTTACATCAAGATCAAACTTAGGGTTAAGGGTTAAAGATCATATTCTTCAATTTGAATCAAACCATGACAATCAATCATAATCAAGTTCAATTACATGTTAATATATCCATTATATCCTAATTAAAACCTAAACAACCTAATTCACAACATCAATTTCGTAATTGGATGAAACCCACATGAAAATTCAGCTTTTGAATCCATTTTGAAGGAACTCTTTGAGGAAAGAGTCCCAAAGGTGAATTAAATCCCATACATTAACATTTGATGAAGAATTGATGGTGAATTTGTGAATTTCCTGCCCTCAAACCCCTTTCCTTGCTAGTCTTCAATGGTGAGTTCAAGTAGAGAGAAAGAAGAGAGAAGGAAGAGGGTTTATTTGTGAGTTGTGTTAGAATAATGAGGGTTGGGGGTATTTATATTGAGAGTTAATAAACTTAATTAAACTCCCTTAAAACCCTAATTAGATCACCTAACCTCCTAACTAATTAAATGAAACAAACTTAAGTTGTGAAGGAAACTCGACCCTCACAAATGAGACCCCGAACGACGGGCCGTCTATGAGTCGATGGGCTGGCCTCCGTCCTGCACTCTATTGGTAAGTTCAAAGACTGTTCCGCGAGGGGCTTCCTAGAATTTTCTAAGTGTGGGATGACTCTGGCATCGATTCCCCGTCGATCCACAATAGGCCGTCCCTTGTCCCGTCGATGCATACTGCCAGGCAGTGTTGCCTCAAACTGCAGGGGTCCTCCTCAAGGGCCCTTGGTTGGTCTATGGGGAGTCGTACCTGGACGTTTCGACCATGAAACAATTTAAACACGTATTATCTACTCTTTCACCACTTTTTGTAAATTTTTGACTCCTAAAATCTAGTCAAATAGGCTAAGGCACACTAGTATCTCTTTGAACAAACTCCCTAACATCATAGACGTTCTAGGACGTTTTGGTTCTTATACTTCCTAAATGACCCATATTAATTACAATGGAATAAGAAACAATATTTTTACCTCATGACACCGATTTTAGGATTTACGACACATCTTGGATTTTCAAAGTGTTATAGAAAGTTGCAGGTGTCAATCAACAGATGCAACCCACGAGGCGTCGACCAGCTAAAGGACCGTCCTTCATGTCCATGGTTTTTTTAGAGACTGGAAATTTGGGGGTTAGCTCCCACAACCAAGTGTGTATCAGTTCCCCTAAATGACGGGGCGTACATTGTATTATGGGGCGTCGATGCTGGTGTGTAGAATGGGCTATTTTGGAAGCTTTCTTGCCAAGGTTTGGGTCCTTATCAAGAACCCTTGGGGTGGCCCTTGGGGAGTCATGCCCAGATGTTTAGAACCTTAATAGGTTTATTTATATGTTAGGGTCCTCTTTTATAAATTTTGATACCAAATACCACGTAAAAAATGGCAAGGCACAATAGCAAACATGCAGCCTATTTATCGAACGTCTTGGTCGTCCTTTGACTATTCACTTCCAAACACTTTATACTGACTTCTAATGCTATAATTCAAAAATTTTACACCTTATTATATCATGACACACATGTTAGGATATATTTTAACCTAGATCATTTTGAGGGTTGTTACAAATATCATAGGGTCACAACCCTTAGATCAATTCAAAAATAAATTATAGTCGATTACAAAGTCTTATAGAAAAGGAAACTGAAACATAGCTCATGTCCTCAAACATATGAGGACATACAAATCTTGACAGAATGCTACTTCCCAAGCTTTAACTTCTAAAAGAATCCTCACTTTCCACCTACACTTGTTGAAATTGAGAAACATATGGAATTAGCACATTAAATGCACTATGTATATTGAACATGCAAGCAACCATGCAAAAAGGGACATTTACTTGAAGATATGCTTTGATGCTATTTTGATAGAAACGTTCATCATAAGAGTTTAATAGATATAATTCAAGTCAACAATTACATATAAGACATACTCCATATTAAACAAGAAAGCCTTTTCATCACTTTAGATCCTATACCTAAGATTAATCTAAGACTCACCTAAGTAAGACATGAAGAGACCGCCCATACAATCTCTTCAAGCACACCTAAGTGATCCTCAAAGCTGACCTAGATAAGAAACTTTCATTTTTAACATTCTTTAATTAAGTCAACATTATTTAATTTTTCCATTTAAGAGATAAATCAATTAGGGGACTTGATATAATTGTCTTGGAAGACCAACGGGACTCATCCTAGCACCTTCAAAGCCTACTCGTGCCATGTGTAGATAGCGTCCCATTCAACTACCTACACCTTGTAGAATTTCTCCAATTCTAGAATGCATATTCCATACGGTGAGAATAGGCTTTAATTAACATATATCACACTATCTAGGTATGAAATCCACTATCATAAGACCCCACACCATGGAAGGTGTACTACTTGCCAAAGGTAGAACTAGTAATCATCACATGTTGGCACATGATTAAAGGATATACATGGATTCTTTGTACTCTAGTATCATCCATAGTAGAGCTACTACCACAAGAATATCCACTCAGTGCTTTGCCTTTGTTCTCATAGAGTATATCCTTTCCTAGGTGTATTAGAGAAGGTACTATCACTAAGTTCTACCAACTCATAATACTTTTTCTTCCAAAGATGGGTCCACTATGGCTGCCAACCAAGGAGTATTAGGATAGATCTTATGACTTACTTATAGATGGTTTCATGACTTTCAAGACAACCTACCCCTATGTCCATAATTCCACTCAAGTGTTTCACTTCAAGGCTTCTTATTAGCCTTCTTTTCATATTCAAGGTTTCACATTTTTAACCTTTTTCCTTATTTAAGGCTTAACATTCTTAACCTTCTTGTATCATTCAAGGGTTTACATGCAATTAGGGTTCTAGTCTTATCAAGAAAGGGCACCATGCTTAGGTCTACCGGTTCAATACATACTCCAGAATGCCTCATTTAGTCATTAAAGGAAGGGAACCTACTGTATGACTACCAATACTAGACATTCATGCATATTAATTCAATGCAATAAAAGTACCAAGTAGGGACAACTAGCTACAACATGATTCTATAAAGGCTCTCCCTAGTTCTTCATAATCCTATATCAATAACTAGAGAAGAAGCATATTTACTCATATGATTATAACACCCATACAAGATCATATAAGCATCACATGAGCACCTTCACTTTATACCTTCACATATACCATATAATGATCATACTATAATTCACATATTAATGACGACAAGGCCATGTTCATAACAATTATAAAAATTAAACTCTTCCACCATACGTGGATAGTAAAAATAATTAATAATTCAATATCAATTATATGCTAAACAAAGAAATTAGGTCACTCACCACCTTCCAATAGCCATAATCACCATTCCTTAACCCTTCCAACAAATTCACATAATAAGAGATCTTTAAAATAGCAATATACATAAGAATAGGACAACAATTCATCCATATCAATGATCCATCAATACTCAATATATATATATATATAAACATTATAAGCCTAGCTATGAACAATTCTACAATAATCAATACATAATTCAATAGCCCAATACAATTAAGGTATGATCAGTTCACCAACTTTAGAGCCAAAATTAGGAATTCAAGGACTTCATGTGTTAATGGAATTTTTGTTCTTAAAACCTTAAATCAACATTGATCAATCTATAAAATATAAATATAAGCCATTCAATGCAAGAACCCATGCTTAGAATTCAAATTTGGATTTTGTGGTTTTGGAAGATCTTTGAAACACTTTTTAGAATTGGCTCCTTGAATGATAGAAGAATCAAGGATGAAATCACCACACCTTACTGGTAGAAATCCCACAAAATTGGGTTGAAGAACTTGGAGAATTTGATCTTCTTCCTTGGAGCTTCAAAGCTTCATCAATGGAGGTTTTGGAGAGAGAGAATGGAGAGCTTTTGTTTTGGCTTGAGTGTTTTGTTTTGATTGGTAAGTATTGGGGTTAAAGTGACTCAATAACCGTTTTCAAATAATCCCCAAAGTTCCCAAAAGGCCTTACACTAATTGGACCTTTCCACCAAGTCTAATTTGACATAAGAATGAGCGAACTAATCTTGGACATGGTTGCACGTAGCGGGGACATTTGCACATCTTGGTTTTGGAATTACTTTTGAAGAAGAATTGTTCGTGACAAGCCCGCGTCACTGGGAAACATTTTTCCCTTTAAGTGGAAGCTGCACGACCCGCAGGCACTGCCAAAAATAGGCTGCTTTTGTAGCCTTCTTACCACACTTGGTTCCTCCTCAATGAACCTTTGGTCGGTCCTTGGGGAGTCGTGCCAGGATGTTTTGACCCTAAACATGTCTGTATGGATGTTATGGTCATCCTCACTGATTTTATACTCAAAACGACACCTTAAAACATGCACAACAAACAAGGACACACAAGCACACCAAGAGACTTTTTTGCTAACGTCTTGGTCATCCTTTGACGTTTCACTTCCAAACTCTTCAATATGACTTCTAATACTATTATTCATAATTTCAACACCTTACTAACTCATAACATACAAGATATACTCTAGTTTAACCTAGTTCATTTTTAGGGTTGTTACATTCTCCCCTACTTAGAAAACATTTGTCCTCGAATTACACTAAAACACTTTCAAGGGTAAAGACTCAAGACTAGAAGGTCATAACCATAACACATCATACAAAATACACATAGCTAGGAGGAAAATCAACTCCACATAATAAGAGACTCAAAAACAACAAGAAAGTAGGAATAACATGCACAACTTTTCATGAAGTAGAACTCTACCTTTGCTCATTCACATAGGAGGAACTTCCTTATCCACATGTCATCACGCTAATAACATTGTTTCTAAGCACATTATGCCCATTTCTTATGTAACACAATTACGCAACATTCTTCAAAAATTCACTATTAGGCATGCTTGTAAATTCACTCATGCAAGATTTAGAATTCATTATAGATGCTCATAAACATGAGAGACAACATAACTTAAGCTCATTTTACAATATAAACATAAACTCATGGAAACATGCCAACATAGTAGGGGAAAAATGAAACTCATTTATCACAAAAGAATCCCAATATATGCGCATGCTACTACGAAGTTCTAATTCTCAAGCTAGAATAGAATAGAATATATGAGACAAAATCCATCAACCAAACTAATCACCAAACTCCTCTACTTAGGAAAAACCCATCACAACACATAAGGGGAAAACTATAACTTACCGTCACCTTCATCTAGATTTGCTTCCTTGTTAGCTTGGAGTGAATAGAAGTGATTCCTCTTTGGTTCACCAACAACCAACCCACTAGAAGGATATTTCTTGGCCTCTCTCCCTCTAGACACCAAGGTAGGACAATTTATCACCTTTTTCGTAATTCTTTACATAACCATAGCACCCATTAGTAACGGCTAGACACTTTCCAATGTGCTTCTTCTCACAAGTAGAGCAAGTAGGCTTAAAATTTATAGAACCACCACCCCTCTCATGTTTACCTTAGAAGCATTAGATATATCTTTGTTTGGATCTCTCTTCGTAAACATAGGTTGGTTTTGCTCATCGGATTTTCCCTCTTCGAATTTCTTGTTATACTACTAAGATTGGATTCTTAAATGGATTGTGCATACTCCATAAGTCTATATAGGTTCATGTCATTATGGAGCATGGCCATATGACATTATTCCTTCACAAGGTCGACAGCACCGGTCCCAAACCTACTCATCTCATCTCTACAATTGGACACCAAAGATGGAACATACTTAGACAATAGGGTAACTTTCAAGGTATACTCCTCCACACTCATGTTAACTTGCCTAAGTTTTATAAACTCCTCAACCTTAACTCTCATTTTGTCACTTTTTAGGTCATGGTGCTTCTTCATCTTTTCTTTGTAGGATATAGCAGAAACCGATTGGAGCTCACCACTCTGCCTCATAGACCTACAAATGTTGAAGGTTGCTTTTTCATTGTTCAAAAAAAATTTATCTGCCCCTTTTCAATATCAACTAAGTCTCTACCTGTAGCAAGGAATGGACTCCCAAGAATAATAGGTACTTCAAAATCGACTTCACAATCAAGATAACAAAATCTCTTGGAAATATGAACGACTCCACTTTTACTAGCACATCGTGGAGTATCCCTATGAGCCTTTTTACTGTTCAATCGGCCATCATTAGCCGCATCGTAGTGGGCTTTGGATCACCCAAACCTAACTTCTTGTAAATTGAGAGAGGCATGAGATTTATGCTTTCCCCTAGATCACATAATGCTTTCGCAAAATGTAATGACCTGACTGTATAAGGAACAGTGAACTAGCCCGGATCTTCTTTATTTTGTACGAGAGATCTTGTAGCAATAGCACTACAATGCTGCATTCTATCATCATCCTCGAAAGTGACTGATTTTTTCTTTGTAACTTGATCTTTCATAAACTTGGCATAATCGGGTATTTGTTCTAGAGCTTCTATCAAAGGGACATTGATAGAAAGCTGCTTCAACATTGTTATCAAATGCCAATATTTACCATCCTCGGTATTTTTAACTAATCTTTGAGGAAAGGGGGGTGGTGGTCTAGGCATGGGAGTTACCTTTGTAGGCACTTCAACATCTTTTCCAGTGTTATCTTCTACTTCACCACTACCCTCTATCACTTTATCATAATCTTTTATCACTTTTTCCACCTTAGACGACATAGGTGGGTCAATGGTCTGCTTACAACCCCGAGTAGTGATTGCCATACAGTGTTGCTAGAAAGAGTGCCCGGTTGCCGTGTGTTCACACTCGCAGATAATTGGGCCATTTGCAACTCGATCTTCCTAATCGATATTGCATGTATATTGACTTTCTTCCCAATACCCGCTAAATCACTCCTTAACTCTTTAATGTCCTCATCATTAGCATCCAACCTCCTCATCATTTTGTGCAACATATCCTCAACTCGCGCCATACTATCTCCACCATCAGTAGGAGTAACTTCACGATTTTGAGGAGGGACATAGGGCCATTCCTATCATTTCTGTTACCGTAGTTACCCCTGTTGAAGTTTTTGTCGCGGTTCTAATTTCCCTCTCGGACATAATGACCTTCCCAATTATAGTTACCATAGATCCGACCTTGGTTTCATTGACCTCAGCGCCAACTCTCCTGATTTGAGCCTTGGGCACTCGGTCTGAAGCCCCCTGGCTGTTCATTTACCATATAAGAATTCTCCTCATAATAGCATTCATCAATTGGTGGTGGTGGTTTAAACAAGTATTTAATTGCATTTATTTTTTCTGCACCTATAGTGATATGTTTTAATACCAACCCAAGCTTAGTTCTCATCTGAGCCATCTCTTCACGAATCTCATCTTTGGCTGGATTGTGAGTGGATTGCACTACGAAGGTATTTCTCCACGTATCTGACTTCCTAGTACTCCAAGCTTTATTGTTCAAGGAGATTTTCTCTAACTTTTCAGCAATCTCACCATAAGGACACTCCCCATAAGAACTACCCGCTATAGTATCCAACACCGCTTTATGATTATCATCCTGTCCCCGATAGAAGTATTCCTTCAGTGACTCATCATCTATGCGGTGATTGGGGATGCTTCTCAAAAACGAGGTGAATCTATCCCAAGAACTACTAACTTACTCTCCTGGTAGTGCCACAAAATTGTTCACTATGTCTTTTTGGTTTAGTTTCTTGGTGACTGGGTAGTAACGTGCTAAGAAAACGTCCCTTAGTTGGTTCCAAGTAAAAATTGAGTTATAAGGGAGCTCAGTGAACCAAATAGCAGCCTCTCCTATCAGTGAGAGAGGAAAGACACTTAGCCCTATTACATCCAAATCCAAATAAGGCCTCCCTACACAAATTTTACACACTGCCCTTACCTTAGATATATGGGCATGTGGATCCTTAAAAGGTAGCCTTGAAAACAAACCTCTGGTAGTGATTATTTGCATCAGGCTACTAGTTACCTCAAAGGTATGTTCTGGTGGTAGAGGGGGCAAGACAAGTGGCCCATCGGAGTCATTGTCATAGCCTCTGTAGTATTCTTGAGGACGTGGAGCGAGATTTTGTCCCCTCTTTTGGTGACCATGAACATCAACCAGAGATGGGATGTTCTGGTTTGGATTATCATTATTAATACCCAAGTTTCAATTCATGTTGATAGTGTACGCTCTAATTCGTGTTCTTAGGGAAACAAGGGTTCTCTTCCTCTCCGTGTATTTGGCATACAAGGAAGATAGTTCTGCAAGAATAAAAAACAATATAAAAGTAAAATCAAGAAAATATTAACAAAACTTTAGTAGTAAGTTTAAGTTAATCTAAAAGCTACTTTCCCCGGAAGCGGCGCAAAAATTTGATAACGCTCAAATATAAAGTAAAGCGGTCGTATCAAGTAAAGAACCCAACTAATGTGGTTGGGATCGTTCCCACGAGGAAAATAGTTCAGACTTAACTTCAATCTATTATTACTATTATTTAGTCAATTATTTCCTTAGAAAACAAAGACAATAAAATGGGAGGGGGTTTATTTCTAAATGAATGAAAATAACTAGCTAAATTGAAAAGGACAACTAACAGATTCAAATGCTGGAGTTTAATTAATTAATAAAAGTAACTAGGGTTTACGTGTTCCCCACAGGTTCCTAATTTGATAATTTTAACTATAACAATTCTTTCCTAGTATCTTGCATGCAAAGTGATAAGTTATGTATTTCTAAATCATTGGTCCGGCTTCTAGAAAATTTCACTCCGCACCTTGGTCCGGCTACGTGTGTTGCTATACTAACCCTTACCTTTACCTCATATTAAGCATTGTATTCGATATTTGACTAAGTTATTACCTCGTACCAATCAATACTAGCCAATTAGATAGTATACACCAAATCTATATTGATAATTCTTTTACTATTATCTACCTCTTTGGTTTGGCAAGTAGTATTAAGGCGAGTTATAACATTGGCCATCCGTTAAAAAGACTTCTAAGCGAAAGAATTATCAATACATGCAAGAAACTATTCTTGAATTGTTATTTTAAGTTAGATTTTACCTTATTATTCACCCATGGTTCCCACAACCCTAGTTATGGAGTTTAGTTACCCATAGTCATAATCACAATATTCATATATATAATATAAGAATTCATGCACATAATTCAATGAGAAAGGGACAAAATCACCAACAATCAACTCCAAATAAAAGTGTAACAATCCAAAGTCTAATATCCAAAATAATCTACTAACAAAGAATCTAACATAAAAGTGTCTAACAACCGAGAGTCTAACTGTAAGAGTGTCTACTAACCAAGAGTCTAACCCCAAAAACGAGGTTTACAACTATTTAAAAAAACAAAAACCTAATAAAAGAAAGACTCTAATTGATAAAAATCTGTCAAAACGCGGCCAAGTCGACGGACCTAGTGACGGACCGTCGTGGTTACGACGGACCGTCATGGCCTGCGTCATCCTATACTTTACAGATCCTTGTGCTGCTTTCTTCGTTACCCTTGATGAACATGTATGATGGACCGTCACAGGCACGACGGTCTGTCGAGGGTCTCCATTCCATAACACTTGAACTCTTGGAATTTGGGTATTGGGACTACTTCTCTGATCATCACGATGAACCAGCAGGACGGACCGTCATGGCTACGACAGTTCGTCATGCACTTAGTTACCCCACACTTGGTAAGAATTTCCCATCTTCCTTCAGCAGCTTCACTACGATGCCACCTACGGACCGTTACAAGCACGACGGACCGTCACAGGCCCCGTAGGTGGTAACTTTTATGCATTTCTTGCTCAAAAACCCGCGTTCATCTTTAGATAAATTTCCTGCAAATAAAGAGAAACTTACATAAAAATCAGTACAAAAAGGCTTTTGGAAATACACTAAACTTAAGGAAAGAACATTAAAAATAATGTGAAACCACGGTATATCAAGGTCTTGTGTCATTGATTTCAAGGGTAATTGGGATGAATATTTACCATTGATTGAATTTGCCTTCAATAATAGCTATCATTGAAGTATCGCCATGGCACCCTTTGAGACCCTTTATGGGAGGAGATGTAGATCTCCAATTGGGTGGTTTGAGGTAGATGAGTTTTCTATAGTAGGTCCTGAATCAATCTATGAGGTTGTGGAGAAAGTCTGACTCATAAAGGATAATTTGAAGATGGCCCAAAGTCGGCAAAAATCTTATACCAACAATAGAAAGAGGGACCTTGATTTTATGGTAGGTGACTTGGTCTATCTGAAGATAACACCCATGAAGAGGGTAATGAGGTTTGGGAGAAAGGGAAACTTAGTCCCCTGTATGTGGGGCCAAATGATGCTGTGAAATGCATTGAGAATGTTGCCTATTAGTTGAAATCACCAATTGAATTGGCTTCGGTGCATCTGGTGTTCCATGTGTCAATTCTTAAAAAGTGCATAGCCGATCCAGTGTCTATCCTTCCTCTAGAAGGTTTAGAAGTTGATGCTAACCTTTTCTATGAAGAGGTCCCGATTGAGATTTTAGATCGGCAAGTGAAAAAGTTTATAAATAAGGAAGTAGCTTTCATAAAGATTCTTTAGAAGAATCACCTAGTGGAAAATGCTACTTGGGAGGTGATGCTAATATAATGTCCTGATATCCTAATCTTTTTCTTTCCTTTTCTAGTCAAGGTTGAGGTTAGTGACTTCTCCTAGTTTTGGTTTATGAAGTTCCATATATGTGTATTGAACTTCTATGATTTATCTTCATTATGCATGTTCTTGTGAAAATCCATGTTTCATATGTGTTTTGAATCATGTTTTCTTCATACTTGATGGTAATCTATTATATGGTTAGTATAGTTGAGTGAAATTGAGAAGTGTGTGCATAATTGCTAGTTGGCATGGTATCTATCTAATGATTGATGTTTTGTTATGTTTAAGAATATAGTGAATATTTCCTCTTTTAATTATTGAATTATTCCTATGTATCATGTATTGGTCGGTCTGCTAGTCTTGAGCCATAGTTAACCAAAAGATGTTTAAAGTGTCATTCAAGGACGAATGTTCCCGAGGGGGGGGGTGATATTGTTATACCTCGAAAATCTAGAGACCTAGGCTAGAGCCTCACCTAACGAATAAGGTTTAAAAATGTTGTTTCCAGGCCTAAACAAAGGTAATTATCTTGATTAGGAATTATTAAAGCCTAAACGTCAAGAAATGACCATGATGTGCGGAGACGACTGAAAGTGATCTAGTGTGTTTTTAGGTTTTGGAAGGGGTTCGTAGAGTCGTATGAAGGTCAAAATTTGTGAAAATTCCTAGGGTAAACCTTAGAGTATGTTTAAGGTCAAAATTTCTGGGTATGAATCCCTGAGTACAATCATAAGGGCCCTCAAGGAAGACCCAAACATTTGACCCAAAAGTTGTCAAAAGAAAACTTTCACTTGACGAGTGAAAATAACGGTCCGTTGATGGACTCAAGCCTCGGCGTTGGAGGTCGTGAGTATTTACTTATAATTATGAAGCCTTGGATCCCTTTTAAGACTCTATGATCCAAACCACAATTTCCTGGATGGTCCGTACATAGATTAACAGACCGTCAACCATGGGCGTCGTTTGGTGCCTGCACGCTGGTGCAACACACAGGTAAGCCAATGGTGGCTTGGTGAATTGCACACTTGGACATTTAAATGTAGGGTCGGTCTAAATTATTTATTTTTGGTATATTAAAGTATTTTAACTCATTAGACAAGTCTTTACACTTTAAGTCCAAAAACCCCAAGTATCTCACTTCTCTTTAGAATTTTCTCTCTCAACTCAAGACCCCATTGAAGAAGAAGATCAAGCTTTCAGTAGGGATTCAAGAACAAGGCTTTCCATCACAAATCTAAATGTATTATTCACTCTTTAGACTTTTTTCCCCAATAGGTTCTTCAAAATTTGATTTGAATGTCCTTCAAAAACCTAGTTTTTATTCAATTTCGTGGTCTTATTTCAAATTTGATTAATTTTGTCTTGATATAATTATTAGTGATGGATTATGAATGTTTAGGATGTGTTACCTTAGGCTTTGACCTAATTTTCTAAAAAGACCCATGAATATCCCTTTTCTCCTAACTTATGAATTAGGTTTATTATTAAGGGTGATAAAAATGTCACGACCGGAATCTAGACCCGAGAAGAGACCGGCATCGTTGACCTCTCAGACGTCGCAGACAAGCCTACATACGTCATTCTTACTTCATCCAGGTTAATTTTAGCGGAAAATTTGAACTTTTATTTTCTTAACATACATGCATACATACTACTTAACATCATAGGCGTTCCCATATCAACCATCTAATATAGACGTAATCAAATGAAAGAAACACTTCATAATTGCATTAACGTATTTTTGACAAAACGTCACCAATACGAAGTCTGAACAAAAGTGGAAAGAAACACTAGTGGAACATGCTCCACTATCTATAGCCTACATTTAAGCTAGATAATAACAATAGACATCCTCGAAAGCATGATGGCTTAGCAAGTTCGGATGAAAACTCCTGCCAACCTGTAAGCTCTAGATCCACCTTTGCCTGCACCTAAAGTTGTAGAATTGTATGGGATTAATACACACTTTTACTAAGTTTGGTAATATGCAATCACACACCATGAACATGCATGATTAAGAATAGCTCTTTCAAAACAACATGATTAAATAAAGTCAAGTTAGTGGACTTGCAAAATTGGGATTAGGAAAGTTAGTGAGATTTCCAGATTTGGAATAGGAAAGTGAGTGAGATTTCCAAATTTGGATTAGGAAAGTCATACCATGAGAGTAACATGCATCATCATACTTATCATATTGCACACATCACTTTACATCTTTCACATAGTACACAATATATTTTATATAGCACATAACATTTTTCATATCCTTCGTTCATATGTCGTGAGACCTTGGAATCGTGGACTTGACATCAAGACTTCCCAAAATGAGGGCTCAACATATGTCGTGAGCCTTCTTTAGCAAACACAGAGTCTGCTTCATTGATTCTTACATACTTCATTTCATATTTGGTAAGCTAGTGTAAAACACTAGCTATACCTAGGATGTAGTTTAAGACTCTCATCGGTTTGCTGTGCAATGATCAAGAATAACCTAGTGTCATTACTTGAGTCTAGATCACCTCTTGATCATCCTATCCTAACACCTTTGGTATCTTTCATTTCATTATGTGCACCATTTGAGGCTGGACTCATTCATTCATTGGGAACTTTAACTTTAACCGACATAGATCACGTGAGCATCATGAAATCTAGTGTCTCCCCCACAACGAAAATAGGTGGAATCACCGGCCAAAGTGACCCAAAACGTGCTAGCATACATGGGAATTGAACCCCGCTATATCCCCATATTGGCAATATAAGTTTCAAGACTAGGAGATAAAAGGAGACCCATACCTGGCATGCCGGACAATCTCATCTCATGAGAGTTATGTGAACCTCCTCCCTTCCCGAAACAAGGCATCATTTCTCATAGCTAGTCTATTGGTGCTCAGTATAAATTTCCATTACATTCAACTCATATGTCATGGAAGTTGGCTTCTAGTATGAAGGCATCATAGCTTAATAGATGATTTCTCATCTCATTATTAGTATTACGTGTGTTAATCTCAATACTTTGATTAAAGTGTTCATAAAGTTTGGTCTCTTCATTAACTTTACACTCTCATAGGTGAGTACATTTTTGTAACATTTACTTAGTCTTATTTGAGATTGATCTAATCTTTAACATTAGCCTCATATCATGTTTTCACCACATTCATTAACATTAGCACATTTGTTCTTCATAATTACTCACCCCTTTTTACATCAATGTCCAGTTCATCATATTCCAATGCGCTTGGACATTTGTTTGTTTCACACTCTTACTTAACCCTTCTAGGGTTTCATCATTTCATTATACAATATTCATTTTATCGTATGCCAATGCACTTGTTCATTTAGTATGTTTTACACTCTTACTTAACCCTTCTAGGGTTACATCATTTCATTGCATACATCTTAGGTTCACTTATTTTTAAACGTATGATAGACTTATGGATTTATAAATACAAGCCATGAGGCTTCATTCATATTTCGTCAAAGTGATTCATATCTTCCTACTATTATGTGGTACAACACTTAAGCATCTTGTGTGTATGCCAAGATCTCAATTTCGATCTAAGGAGGCAGCATTATTCTTGAATGTTTAATTCACGTATGATTTATGCATAAGAACGAAATTTGGGCAGGGGAACCCGGTTTTCAAATCCCTTGGACAACACTATAAAATTTTCTTTTTATTTAATTTCGATTCACATGACATTGGGACCCTAGATCGAGCCCCAACATCAACGTTTCCTTTTTATTTCTATCCTTTGAAAGTTCTCTTCCTTGACCGGGGGGTTGTGGGTTCAAACCCCCACATCCCCTTTTATTATTATTATTTTTTTGTTAGTTTTCCTTGACTATCTCTATTTAACCATGAGGTTGTGGGATCGAACCCCCATATGTTTCTTTAAATCTCCTTTACTGCCTAGAGGTCGTGGGTTCGATTCCCACGCCTCACATTATTTTAATTCTCCTTTACTTCCTAGAGGTCGTGGGTTCGATTCCCACGCCTCACATTTCCTTTCTTTTCACTTTTATTTTAATTCTCCTTTACTGCCTAAAGGTCGTGGGTTCGATTCCCACGCCTCACATTTCTTTTCTATCAGTTTTTCTTACGTTCTGACCGAGAGGTGGTGGGTTCGAATCCCTCTTTTATCATTCTTTATTTTGTATTTTATTTATCAGCCAAATACACCTGAGATCGAATCCCCTTAACCCCCATTTCTTTTCACGTTTTTAGTGTATCCCATGGGTGAGGTTGCGGGTTCGAATTCTGGTGACCTCACCTAATTTACACTCAATTAATTTCCCAGATTTGTTCATCTACATTTAGCCAAAACCAACCGTGTAAGTTGCTGTAAAATTGGTCACATTTCAGCTCACTTTCTTCAACATATTCACTTGAACTGATAGTGTAATTCGTAGACCATTTAACACTCTTTGGGGTGCATTTTTCATAGATTCGTTTATCCAAGAGATTATCACTCAAATCAGCAACATTTCATCTTACATGAACATCACAATTTACATAGGTTTATGCACGTAAAATAACAAACATAACATTACAATTTTGAACCATCAAGCCGAGAACATTAGTCACAGTCACATCCTTGCACACACATACACATAGTTTCGAAAATACATAGGTTGTCATTCATATGGTTTCAAACTCATAAACATGAAAATATTCATCACGAAAAAATAACACTAGCCTAATATTAACCAGCAAACTACCCAACCTAAGAATCATTGGGAGCTAGTGACCGGGACATGCAACGAGGAACAACCCTAGTTTTTGGACTGAATATTGTGAACCTTAAGGGGTCTCTTGGGAAATGGAACAAGAGAGAAGAGAAACCATACCTTTATGACTTTCAAACCTTGAGGTTTCTGCCCAAACCTTCTCCAACACTCACGTCCAAAACCAATTTTCAACTACAAACTTTTGACAGTAAACCCTCCCTTTGCCTAACATATTTTGCTTAGCGTTTGAGTTTATTTTTCGTTGTGAGTTATTTAACTGTGAAGAACTTTGGTTTACCTACTATTCTTGTACGTTATCTGTCAGAGAGAATGTGAATGAGAGTGATAGAGACATGAGAGAGAGATGAGCGTGAGAGGAGAGAGTTACCTTAGGCTTAGGAGTCCAGTTTAGGACTTATTCAAATAAGGTTTAGCTAATTATTATAAAAATCTGATTTCACTTTTATTTTAAATCATTCAATAAATAATAATATTAATTTCATTAATTTACTAACTTAAAAAAACAACTTTAATTCATTGCTTCCACCTAAGTTCGAATCCGGATGGACCAAAACTTCATTCTAAGGACCAATTTTTGGCCCTCTCTCCCCAAAATTCCCCTCAACCTTATTAATTAAATAATTAATTATATATTTAGAGTAATTATGATACTACCCTTAGCCTAGAAAAAGACTATTTTACCCCTAGACCCCCCAAACGTAAGATTTCTCCTCTTTAAGTCAGGTAAAGACTCATCCGAGTAAATCTTCATATTCAGGAACCCTACATGGCTGGATCCAACCTTTCCTAGATCAAATAACTCCCCAAGTTAGTTAGCTTGGATGTCGTAAGGGTTTCGAGGTCTGGTTCTACGCGCATCAATCCATGTGGACCCGGTCTAATCGAAGGCATTGTAGGCACATTAAGCATTATTTAGCATAGCCATTTTTAGGGTTAGTAGTTTATCCCCCCTTAGGAACATTCGTCCCTGAATGAAACTACTAACTATTTCGCGTAATGCCAATCAAATCATAACTTTTGTACTATACACAATCAAGTAATAGTAACAAAGAATGGAGAGATAAGGAAACATAAACTTAAGAGTAGGAATTCTAACCTCAAGAGCTGAAGAGATGGGGGGTTGTGAGATCTAATATCAGTCTCGACCTCCAACGCAACAACCTCAACAAGATGATTCCTCCACAATACCTTCACTGTGGCAATCTCCTTGTTCCTCAGCCTCTTGACCTGTCTGTCTAAAATCTCAATAGGTACCTTGTCATAGGCCAAATTTTCATCAACCCCTAAAACTCAAACACGTAGAATCGATGCTGGATCACCTAGGCACTTCTTTAACATAGAGACATGAAAGACTGGATGAACTGAAGATTGTTCCGCAGGCAATGCCAACTCATAGGCCACCTCTCTCACACGATGTAGGATCTCATATGACCCAACATACCTCGGACTCAGCTTCCCTTTCCTGCCAAACCTCATCACCCCCTTCATAGGTGATATCTTAAAATAGACATGATCACCAACATCAAACTCTAAGGGCCATTTCCTATTGTCTGCATAAGACTTCTGCCGACTGTAAGCAGTAGCCAACCTGTCCCTAATAACTCTGACCTTATCTAAGGCATCATGAATGATCTGTGGACCCAAAATAGATGACTCTCCAACCTCAAACCACCCAACTAGATACTTACACCTCCTATCATACAGTGCCTCAAACGATGCCATCTTAATGCTGGAGTGATAACTATTATTATACAAGAACTCTATCAAAGGCAGATGGTCATCCAAACTACCCTTGAAGTCAATCACACACGCCCTCAGAATGTCCTCTAATGTCTGAATGATGCGCTCTACCTGCCCCTTAGTCTGAGGATGAAAGGAAGTACTAAGTTTCACCTGCGTGTCTAAGCTCTTCTGGAAGGATCTCAAGAAATGTGAAGTGAACTAAGCTTCTCTATGTGAAATGATAGACAAAGGAATCCCATGCTATCTCATAATCTCATCAATGTAGAGTTTCGCTTAATCCTCGGCTCTGTAAGTAGATTTCCAAGGGATAAGGTAGGTAGTTATCCTGTCCATACTAACCGATATGGAGTCATGCTGTCTCCTAGTCTTTGGAAGAACAACTATGAATTCCATATTAATGGCCTCTCATTTTGAAGTCGGAACCTCAATAATCTGAGTAAGACCGCCAGGCTTAAGATGTTTTGCCTTAACCCGTTGACAATTAGGACACTTGGCCACATACTCTACAATGTCCTTATTCATGACATCCTACTAATAGATCTATTTAAGATCATGATATATCTTGGTGGAACCTAGATGTATGGAATATCTGAAACCATAGGCCTCTGTAATGATCCTGGTCCGCGAATCATCCACATCTGGTACACACAGCCTGTCCTGGTACCTAAGTATGCCGTCATCTCCCAAAGAAAAAGAATCATTCATCTTAACCAACACTGAGTCCTTCAGCTCCATCAACAAAGGATCAAGATTCTTACCCTCCTTGACTTCAACTACTAAGGATGATTCAGAACTAGGATGAACTAAAACACCCCCCATTAGTAGAGTCAACCAACAGCACACCCAGTCTAGATAGTCTATGTATATCTTTCACCAATTCCTTCTTCCCATCCTCAATGTGGGGTGTATTTCCCATTATCATCCTACTTAAAGCATCAGCTACAACATTATCTTTACCTGGATGGTAATATAGATTCATGTCGTAGTCCTACAACAGCTCCAACCATCTCCACTGACGTAGATTTAACTCTCTGTGTGAACATGTATTGGAGACTCTTGTGGTCTGTGAATACATCTACATGCACCCCATACAAGTAGCGCCTCCACAGCTTCAGTGCAAACACCACAACTGCCAACTTCATGTCCTGAGTGGGATAATTCTTCTCATGAACCTTGAGATGTCTGGACGCATAAGCTATCGCCTCACCACCCTGCCTAAGAGCACAACCCAGACAAACCCTAGATGCATCACAATACACTGTGTAATTCTCACCACACTTAGGCAAGGTAAGCACCGACGCTGAAGTTAGTCTATCCTTGAGATTTTGGAAACTTTTCTCACAAGCCTCCGTCCATTAAAACTTGGCCTTCTTCTTAGTAAAAGCTGTCAATGAGGCAGCAATCGAAGAAAAACCTTCCACGAACCTGCAATAATAACCAACCAATTCCAAGAAGCTACGAATATCTGTGGGATTAAGAGGTTTTGGCCAGTTCGTCATAGCTTTAGTCTTCCTGGGATCTACCTCCACACCTTTGTCCGACCCAACATGACCCAGGAAGGTCACTAATCTAAGCCAGAATTCACACTTGCTGAATTTGGCATACAACTGATGTTGTCTAAGTACCTGCAAGGTTAGTCTCAAATTCTATTCATGCTCTTCCTTAGTCTTAGAGTAGATGAGAATGTCATCAATGAATACTATGACTAAGGAGTGAAGGTATTCACAGAAGACCCTATTCATGAGATTCATAAATGCAGCAGATGCATTCGTGAGATTAAATAACATAACTGAAAACTCGTAATGACCATAACGGGTACGAAAGGCTGTCTTTGGAACTTCTTCATCCCTAACCTTGAGCTTATGGTACACTGAACGAAGATCAATTCTTAGAGAAGAAAATAGACCCTTAAAGTAAGTTGAACAAGTCATATATTCTAGGAAGTGAATACTTATTCTTGATAGTGACTTTATTGAGTTGTTGATAATCGAAACACATTCTAAGGGTTCCATCTTTCTGTTTCACAAACAACATTGGAGCGCCCCAAAGGGATATGCTCGGTTGAATGAAACCCTTATTAGTGAGATCTTCTAAATGCAGCTTTAACTCTTTGAGTTTAGCTGGAACCATGCTGTAAGGAGGAATTGAAATTGGTTTAGTATCAGGTTCTAACTCGATACCAAAGTCAATCTCTCGAGGGGGAGAACTTCATGCAAATCATCAGGAAATACATCTTGGAACTCATTAACTACAGGCACTGATTCCATGAAAGGAATGTCATGATCTAAATTATTAACACTCACAAGATGAAATAATAACCCCTTGGACATCATTTTATTGGCTTTAAGGTTAGAAATCAAGGGATTAGGACAACTCAAGTTGTACCCCTCCCAAACTAGCTCTTTTTCATTAGGGAAACAAAATCTCACAAACCTATTACGACAATCCATGCAAGCATAACAAATATGAAGCCAGTCCATGTCAAGAATAACATCAAAATCATGCATTGGTAACTCAACCAAGTCTGCACACATAGTCTTACCACATATAACTATTGGGAAATCTTTGTATACTCTATCAGTTCTTACATTTTATCCTAACAGTGTACTAACCACTAGAAGATCATGCAGAACTTCAGGCAATATCTCAAAAGTGAGAGCAAGCAAAGGAGTTACAAAGGAAAGCATAGACCCTGGATCAAGTAAAGCATAGACAGAAGTGGAAAATACTTGCAGCATACCCATTACCACATCAGCGGACTTCTCCTGCTCCTCCCTACCCTTCAAGGTGTAGAACCTATTCCTCTTAGGAGGCTCGGATGCTGCTGCATCCTGTGGATTAGGCCTAGGTTGAGCATTACCTCTAGCCTGACCTCTTTTCCATGGGTAGTCATTAACCATGTGCCCGCTCTACCGCAACTGAAGCAGGCATTTGTGCCCTATCTGCACTATCCACTATTAGCACGGCCACACTTAGCACAGTCCTTTCTAGGACACTGCATTTCACCTCCATTGCCCTTCCTAAGCTCGGGTCTGCCTCCTCTAGGTGTTGTACTCCTCTGAGAGTTAGAGTTCTTTGAACTCTGTTTCCTTCTTTTGAACCTGGGCTGCTTATGGGCGCCAAAATTGTTTCTGTGGCCTCCATGGCTGGGACCTGCCTGATTTTGAGGCTTAGGACTCCTAGAATCACGAAAGCCCCTCTTCTTGCGGCTATCCTCTACCTGCTGGAAATGCACCATCAACCTGGAGAGGTCCATGTTATCATGGAGCATCACAGACCGACACTGCTCCTCCAGATCTCTGATGATTCTTGTGAGGAACCTGCTTATCTCATCATTGCTTTTAGATACAAGGGAAGTATTATACTTGGATAGTTTAACAAACTTCAGGGAATACTCCCTCACTGTCATGGATCCTGCTTAAGGTTGTTGAACTCCTTAACCTTGGCCTCCCTCATCTCCATGGGAAAGAATCTCTCTAGGAAGGCTGTCTTAAACAGCTCCTAAATGACCAGAACTCCGCCCAAAACTCGGCTATCTTGCTACATCTTGCACCAAGTCTACGCAATATCTTGAGTTGATAGGAAGCCAACTCTAATTTCTCAGTATCTGTGGGACCATCGCCACCAAGATCTTATGCACCTCATCCACAAACTCCTGAGTATCCTCTGAAGTCTTAGACCTTATGAAAATAGGAGGATTCACCCTCGTAAAGTCTGTCAGCCTGTCAGCCATAATGCGAGGTGGTGGGTTCTCCCTCTAAACATACGGCCGGTTGACCTGGTTAGTCATGGCCTGGGCGTGCTTAGTGATGGACTATGCCATATTGTCCAAAGATGCCCTCACCTCAGCATCAGTCAACCTAGCAGGGTTAACCGACATAGCCACTCATTTGACTGGAGCCTGGGATGGAACCTGATTGTCTCCAGCAGCTACTCCTTGTCTCCTCTGACCAATGGTTCTCCTAGTATTCATTTTCTAAAAAACAACAAGGATTGATGTTATAAACGCTCATAACATCGAAAAATCAGACATTGGGAAAAGACACGATGATATCAGAAGAAGAGAAATTTTCCTAACCATCATACAAGCCTACATACATCATTCTTACTTCATCTAGGTTAATTTTAGCTGAAAATTTGAAAATTTTATTTTCTTTAATATACATGCATAAATACTACCTAAAATTAAAGATGTTCCCAAATCAACCATCTAATATAGAGGTAATCAAATGAAAGAAACTATTCATAATTGCATTAACTTATTTTTGCCAAAATGGCACCAATACAAAGTTTGAACAAAAGTGGAAAGAAATACTAGTGGAACATGTTCCACTAGCTATAGCCTGATGAAAAGTCCATGTACGGATAGCTGCAACGCTAACCTGTAAGCTCTAGCGTCCACCTGTGCCTGCACCTAAAATTGTAGAATTGTATGGGATTAGTACACACTTGTAATAAGTATGGGCATATGCAAGCACACACCAAGGACATGCATGATTAAGAACATCTCTTTCCTAACAGCATGATTATAGAAAGTCAAATCAATGGAACTACCAAATTGGGATTAGGAAAGTTAGTGAGATTTCCAAATTTGGATTATAAAAGTGAGTGAACTTTCAAAATTTGGATTAGGAAACTCATACCATGAGAGTAACATGCATCATCATACTTATTATATTGCACACAACACATATCATCTTGCACATAACACATAACATATTGTATATAATACATAACGTTTTTCATATTATTTGTTCATATGCCATGGGACCTTGCAATCATGGACTTGGCATCAAGAATTCCCAAAATGAGGGCTCAACATATGGGACTAAGCAAACACAAAGTCTGCTTCATTGATTCTTACGTACTTCATTTCATTCATTCATAAGCTAGTGTAAACACCAACTATACCTAGGATGTAGTTTAAGAGTCTCATCGGGTTTGCTGTGCAATGATCAAGAATAACCTAGTGTCATTACTTGAGTTTAGCTCACCTCTTGATCATCCTATCCTAACACCTTTGGTATCGTTCATTTCATTATGTGCATCATTTTAGGCTGGCCTCGTTGATTCATTGGGAAATTTAACTTTAACCGACATAGATCATGTGTGCATCATGAAATCCAGTGTCTCCCCACACCGAAAAGAGGTGGAATCACCGGCCAAAGTAACCCAAAACATGATAGCATACATGGGAATTGAACCTCGCTAGATCCCTATATTGGAAGTATAAGTTCGAAGACAAGGAGATATAAGGAGACCCATACCTGGCATGCCGGACAGTCTCATCTCATGAGAGTTATGTGAACCTCCTTCCTTCCTGAAAGAAGGCATCATTTCTCATAGCTAGTATATCGGTGCTCAGTATAAAGTTCCATTACATTCAACTCATACGTCATGGAAGCTGGCTTCTAGTATGAGGACATCATATCTCAATAGATGATTTCTCATCTCATTATTAGTATTAAGTGTGTTAATCTCAATACTTTAATAGAGTGTTCATAGAGATTTGTCTCTTCTTTAACTTTACACTCTCATAGGTGAGTACACTTTGGTAACATTTACTTAGGCTCATTTGAGATTGCTCTCATCTTTTACATTAGCCTCATATCATGTTGTCACCACATTCATTAACATTAGCACATTTGTTCTTCATAATTGCTCATCCCTTTTTACGTGAATGTTCAGTTCATTATATGCCAATGCACTTGGACATTTGTGTGTTTCACACATTTACTTAACCCTTCTAGGGTTTAATCATTTCATTATATAATATTCATTTCATTGTATGCCAATGCACTTGGCCATTTAGTTTGTTTTACACTCTTATTTAACCCTTCTAAGGTTACATCATTTCATTGCATACATCTTAGGTTCACTTATTTTTAAACGTATGATAGACTTATGGATCTATACATACAAGCCATGAGGCTTCATTCATAGTTTGTTTAGGTGATTCATATCTTTCTAAGATTATGTGGTACAAGACTTATGATTCGTGTGTGTATGACAAGATCTTGATTTTTATCTAAGGAAACAACATTATTCTTAAATATTAAATTGACGTATGATTTATGTATCAATACAGAATTTGGTCAAGGGAACCTGGTTTTCAAATCCCTTGAATATTTAATTCACGTATATATTTAATGAACTCACCCTAGAGTTCCCCTCAAGGTCAACTTGTGTAATGTATAGGTAAAGTCCCATACCCTTACCTACACTAAGTAATACATGTTAACTAGTCCTAGTTAGTGTTCATCTTCTTACTTTCATTTATTCTATTTTAACACTCGGGAAACTTTGCCATAACCGACATAGACCATGTGAGCTATATGGAATCCGGTGTCATCCCCTCACACAGAAAGGAGGGTGTCCTATTTGCCAAGGTAAGACATAAACATGCGTATAACATATAAGTGAATCCACTAGATAAGGTTACGATGAGGACACATAGTTAAGGAAGTAGAGGTTGTTACTAGAAACCTTTTTATGCTAATTAGGATTGTAGTTTCTACCTCATCAGAACATCGGGTGAACCTATCTTCCTTTTTGAAGGAACACCTCTCATTTCCAAGTTCAATCAGTGCTAAGCTAAATTCTATTTTTGAAGTATCTTGAAGTCTTCCTTAACCTATTAATTCAATACATAGGTCTTAAAAGTTTAACCCCTCATATAACATGTTCATATCTCATAGGTTTTAGGATGAAAAATCCCTTTCATAAAAAACCCAACATCATGTGAAAACATTACTTCATAGAATAGTCATAAGATGTACACGAAATTACCTTCAACCAATCATAATAACACAACTATCATTATATCACAACCATTATATTTATAGCATGATCATACATTCATAACATCATCATTCATACTTCAAGTAACGAACAATACCAAATGTAAACCAACAATACTACAATAGAATGTTCATGACCTTGAAGATCTTACCAATGGCCTCCAAGAAACCCTTTCAAGACCTCATCCTTAATTCCAAGATATTTCTCTATAGAACCCATTATCAACATCATACAATAGTCAATTATTCAGGAACATTCTCAATTAGATCACCTCTAATCATTAATCAACATAATTCAAGAGTTAGGGTTAAGACAAGAGGAACATTCATGGGTCCTTAGGGAATTAGGTCAAAAACCTATAGTACATAAAATCATTCATCAACATTCATAATCCATCATTATTAATCAAATCTATACCAAAGAATTCAAGTTTAAATGTTACACACGAATTTGAGTGATTTCTAGAAAGTTGGAAGAACATTGAAAATCAATTTGAAGGAATCACTTGTGGAAAGGAATCCAAAGAGCGAAGAGTTCCCATACATTTTCAATCCTTAAGGATTAATGCAGAAAATCCTTGTTCTTGAGCCCTACTTGAAGCTTTGACCTTCTTCTTCAATGGAGTCTTTCTGTAGTGAGAAAAATCTAGAGAGAAGTGGGAGCTTTTGGGTTTTTTTGGAGTTATAAGGTGTAAGACTTATTTTGTGACTTAAAATACTTTAATATACCTAAGCTAAACAATTATAACCTTCCCTTCACTTAAATGGACAAGTTTGAAATTTACGAAATCACCCTTGGCTTGGACGTGTCTTACACCAGTTTGCAGACACCAAACCACGCCCAACATTGACGGACCGTCAACTCATTTACACCCCATATTGGATGTCTGTGGTTTGTGTCAGAGACTCGACAAATGGAGCCAAGTTCCACCATTCTAAGTTTTGTTCTATGGAGGCCATTGGCGCCTCATTAACTCATTAAGGGTTTGTCAAGAGTACTCTTCAATAGGTGTTGTCTTTTGATAGCTTTTGGGTCAATTGTTTTGTCCTCCTCAAGAACCCCTAGGGTGGTCCTCGGGGAGTAGTACCCAATATTTTTGACCCTAAATACGTAGTAACATACATTCCAAGTATTTCTACAAGATTTAGCTCTCATACGACTCTTCCATCCAGTTACAAAACCTAAGGAAACACATACTAGATCTTTTTCACTAATCTCCTGACGTTATTGTCGTTTCTTGATGCTTATGAACTAACACTTTTAAAATAAGTTAAATAGGTTAGTTTAGGTCTAAAAGAACCATTTTAACCCTGTTTAAGTTATTAGACTCAATTTGAAGCTCTAGCTTAAGTTATTGGATTTCTGGGATGTTACATCTAATGGAGTTCCTCTAGTCCCAGATTAGGAATTTTGGAATGCAGAGTTTCAGAATGCCATTCAAATGTTGAATCAGAGTGTGGACAACCATAGCAATTAGAAGACTTCAGTTCTATCAAATGCTAATGTAGGGTTAGCTGCAGCCAGAGTGTGAGATTCTGTTAGGATGAATCCTCCATAATTCTTAGGGTCTCAAATTTGTGAGGATCCCCAAAACTTCATTGATGAAGTCAAGAAGATATATGAATTGATGAAGATAAATATGAATGGTATTGTCCAGTTAGTATCTTACCAATTTAAGGATATGGCTCATATCTAGTATAGTTAATAGAAAGAGAACACGGGTACATATGCAACTCCTATTAGTTGGGATTGCTTTAGTGGAACTTTTCTAGATAGGTTCTTCTGAAGGGAGATAAGAGAGGAAAAAGCTCTTGAATTTATGAATTAAAGGAAAGTTAGCATGACAATCAAAGAGTATGAGCTCAAGCATGCTCGTCACATGGTTGCTGATTCCATGGATCAAATGAATAATTATGGAGAGTCAGACTTTATGAAAACAGAATGTAGAAATACTATGTTGCTGGAAAATATAAAGATCTCTAGGCTTATGACTTATACTCAGAAGGTAGAGGGTGATAAGATTAGGTAACATGATAAGGAGAATAAAAAGGGTAGAACTAGAAACCATGAGTATTCTCAACAAATATCAGGTAGTGGAAATCACTTGCGTGGTCAACAGAAATTTTCAACTCCAGCACCTTCCTTAGCTAGTGTTCCATCTTCCAATTTCAGATAATATGAGAAAGGTGGGCATCAGGCTCTAAGTCTCAAGGAAGTGTTTCATGTACCAAAACCTACCTAACATTCTCTAAGTGTGGTAAGAACCATACCGATGAGTGTCAAAAGGAAGGATGCTTTGGATGTTGTTAGTATGGTCACATGTTAAGGTATTATCCTTCTAAATAGGGTCAAGGAGGTCGAAATGGTAGAGATCTGTCCACAATCTATATGGCCGACAATGAGCACGTCCTTCTTTCTTTGACATCTTCACTAGAGGTACCATACATGACCCTTCCCGTTCCATGACCATGAGTCGTTAGAGGTAGGGATCGATCACCGTATGACACCATTGGAAGAACTCTTGTCTGAGAAAAATGTCAAAGATGTCTAAATGAAAAATGGAAAGCTAGTCTTACCTTTCCATTTTCCCAACGTGGTGCACACTCCTTGGGTGACTTCACACACGAGAGTTCATGTTGTGTTGAACTTATTGCGTCTTGTATTGCTCGGTTGTAAATTATCCCCAACCTTGTTGCCGCCGTCTTGGTCATGATTTTGTCTTCGGCCCATAGTCTACCATGTCACGATGTGTTCATAAATTTTATGGAGTTTTGTACATATTGTGGCCAATAATCTCATGTATTCTAAATTTTCTTGCATATAGCCTTGCATAATCCAATAATTCCTTGTTACGTGATGCCTACATCTTTCCCTTGTTTTTTGTATCCTTCTCCTTCTGCTCACATAGGATGGCACCCCGACTCTTTATCTTTAATGGCCCTAAAATGAATTAGGAATAACTAGAGCCTCACATGTGACTTTGAAATTGGGAAATTTATGAAATGATGATAAATGTATTTTGAAGTTTATTGTAAAGAGAATTAAGGTGAAACGACAAGAAACGATTATAACGTCCAAAAACTAGTCATTTGAGCTATTTTTTTCTAATACCTTGTGGGTAAATTTTGGAGTGTTGTCTGAGGGTGAAAAATTATAGAAGTGACTCCTATACTTAGAATAGAATGTTAATGGGTTAAATATCCGGGTACAAATCCACAAGGAACACCCAAGGGGCCCTTGAGGAGGAGCTAATCTTTGGCCAAAAAGATGTCAAAACAGCTTGGTTACGACCCCAATTCATGTCTAGTAGATCAATCTGTGGCTCGTTGGTATTGGGCGTTGATAAGGGATGAAAATGATGAGTTGTAGACCCAAAAACGATACCAAACAACAGACATTATATCAATCTACTGTCCGTGGATGGCCAAACATAGATGTTTCAAGTTTTCATTTTAAGTTAGAAGTTAGAGGTTGGGTTAGTTATTAATTAGGGGTTAATATATGTAGGTTAATGAGTTAAATAAAAACATATATCATATTAAATAAACCCTAAACTAATAATTAGAAATCATTCGTCTAAAGACCCTAAAGCTCTCTCTAAAAATCATGTCTCTAGAAGAAGAAGAAGAACAAGAACAACAAGAAGAATAAGAATAGGAAGAAGAAGAAGAAGAAGAAGAAGAAGAAGAAGAAGAAGAAGAAGAAGAAGAATAATAAGAAGAAGAAGAAGAAGAAGACTATTATGATGATGATGATGAAGGAAATGAGAAGGAGAAGTAGAAGGAGAAGAAAAAAGATAAAGATAATGATAAGTAGACAAGGTGAAGGCAGCATTGTAGGTCAATTTCTCCATGGATTAAAGCTTTGTTTAGGGAACCGATTGAAGGTACGTAAAACTTATTCATCCATGGTTTCTTCAAACCATGTAGCCTCATTAGTTTCCCCAGTTGTAACCTGAAAAACCCAAATCAAGCTAGACTTGTGGTTTCATTGTGGATAGGGCTTGAATGTGATTCCAGAGTAATGGATAACATCCAATAATGATTAAATTATGTTTGTTTAATGGTTATTTCATTATTTCATGTTAATTCATGATGAAACATAATTTAAGTTGATGAATGTAATATTTGTGGTTGATCCCAATAGAGGCAATGTTGAAGATTCTAAAATAATCTTACTATTTTGATGTTGTGAATTCTAATTGATCATAGTTAGGATCCTCTAAATATGAATTGAACTAGACATAATTGAATAGGAAGTATCTTGACTTATAAAGTTAGAATTTAACCTTTATGATCAAGTATGACTAGAATTACCTACAAATGAACAAGGTGATTAAATATCTCAAAATTTAGACATGGATCATGATATAAGGAAGTTAGTCTTGAAAGTAGGGCTTGTAGCCATCATTGTTAGGGCTTTGGGGGGTAAATTACATATTATGTAATCTTGATTGAGTATTCTCTTTCTCTTATACACTTAGACATGAAAATGCTAGCAGGATCAAATTCTCTCACATATAAGGATTCTAGCTTGACTTAATAACCTAAAATGAATCAAAGAATTTTAAATTAGGATAACTTGAAGTTATGACATATGATCCCTTTTTGTGTACTTGACTTGGTAAGATAATACCAAGATAGGATAGATTGGGATTGAGGATTTACACTCTTCTAAGGATAACTTTGCTTAGCACTATATGGCGCATTTCAAGGGTAAAATGAGATAGTCATGATAGGCCAGGATGGAGGATTTATAATCTCCTAGTGGAAGATTGAACTAGCATTGTTAGGTTCCATTTCATGTTAGCTTAACTTGGTTTGGCCAAAACCATTTCATGGTATCTTTGATATAGAGGACTTATAATCTCCTAAGGGTATCTTAGGATTGTGTATCCATACTCTCTTAAGGGTAGCTTGACTTGCATACAAGGTGCATTTCAAGGTACCATTGAGTTAGGTTAGTAATGGCAGCTTGATATTAAGGACTCATAATCTCCTAAGGATAGATTTGGGTTGAGAATCATACTCCCTTATTGATAGATTGCATTTATGTTATCGTAACCTTTTAACATTAGCATGAATTAGTTGGTTTAGAACTATTTCATGGTAGTTAGGATGGGACTTTTGTTCCTTTCTTAGAATAGCTTGGACTAACATGTTAGTATGTCTTCCAAGGTTATAACTTAGCTTAACATAGATATATTAGAAAATATAATAGCATGGTCTAGCGTATTAGAGGGTAATTCCTTAGTATGCTTGAAAAGGGTAAATAAAATAGAGGGATTAGAGCCCAACTAGTGAATATTCATGATAGTCCAAAGAAGTAATTAGTAGTTTGGGAAGTTATCCACACATTACACAAGTATGACTTGAGATTGGTTGTGAAGGGTTCCCTTATGTAGTATGACTTAGCTTCGGTTGTTACCATAGTTACCTTCCAAGATATGATTAAGTAAGGTGGTAATACCATTGTCTTCATGAATTAAGCTTTTAGTATGACCAAAAGGAGGTAAATATGACTAAATGATTTCAATGCTATGCTTAGTGTGAAGGGTAGTGTGGGATTCCTTTTATGGATTGGACAAGTGTGTCTTAAGGTTCACTATAGGTATAGTTCCTTTATGGTAGAAAGACTTATCACATAATCATGCACTTAGACTATGAGGGTAAAGTTGACAAAATGTCTATTTATGCTTATGTGGTTATGATATATTTCCTATGCTCATTTACTATGCCTTATGTTGACTTATGTTTATGATGAAGCTTAAATTGAAGACTACGCTATCAATATGACTTTTAAGCTTATGTCTATGTTATTATCTCTTATGCTTATGCCATATGTTGACTAACCATTTAAGATGCTTTATGATGTTGTTCTAGCTTTCATAATTCGTACCTTTGTACTAACATATATTGCCTACATTCTATCCATATGTAGAGTTGGAGGCTAAAGGTTTAATGACTTAGAAAAATTGAAGATCTTAGTGAGTCCTCATATCTTCGAGGACAACATCCACTTTACCTTAAATCATTTACTTTTTAGCTTTATGAATAGGTGTGAGATATGTCCCAAGCACTATTATTCTTGAGTACTAGATAGATGGTTTTTAGACAAAGTTAGTAAAGACTTCCGTTTGTAATTTATGTAAACGACTTCGATTGTATATCTTAAAGTTTTAAGTTCCTCCATATTTTATATTGTATTACGCTATGATTATATTAAGGGCTTGTATGAGATCCCTTTGGGGTGAAGTTTCCCATGACACTCAAGGAGATTTTCTCGAGGCGTGAAAAACTTGGTATTAGAGTGTAGGATTTTGGAAAATTTTTAGGATGTCTCAAACTACATATAAGTAGAGTCTTGTTCATGGGTGTGTGTCTGGAACATTTCATATATAGGAGGCTATTGGATTCTTAGGAAAAATATCACTTCTTCATTCTTAAAGTTGTGCCATAGATATATAGGATCTTTGTCATATCCCTTATCTCATGGTCATTATAACATGTCTATTAAAAGGAGTTATGCTTCAAGTAGTAAGGTTGGTTGTGATGCCAATTATGGCTATGTGAATGGCTGGATTGTAGATTAAAGACCTTGATGTTCTCTTTCGTATGAATAATGCTTCATTGTTGCCTTTAGGTTATGAAAGATGTTTAGAAGAATTGAGTGGGCTTAATCCCATGGGGGAGATAGTGTGCCTACCTAGCAAGGTGATTATGAAGTTATGCTTGGTTGTTGGTAGGTTCCAACTTAGTCATGATGATCTTTGAAGTGTGTTGATTGATTGGTTGAATAAGGTGTTTGTGTAATGCCTAGAAGGGGTGAGTGAATAGACTTCTCTAAGAAGGGTAGGAGTGTAATTCACCTTGGTGTAGAATCATGTTGTGATGAGGGGAGATCTTAGTGATGCTTAAAAAGAGTTAATATAGGTTTTGTCCCAAGGGGAATATAAAGCTTGTTGAGTATTCTTGATGTGCATGAGCTAGGGTTACTATAGACCGTCACCTTGAGAGTTGTAGTGAATATGAGAAGCTTAGTCCTAGTTGCTAGGATGATGTAAGATTATGAGTTGTGTTAGTAAGGTTTCTTGTAGGCTAAGGTTAAAATAAGAGAATTTTAAAAAGTTGCCTCTAGTAGAGGGGATGTGGAGCCTCCAATCTAGAGAAGATCAAGAGTGATGTCCTCATGTTCTTTCTGGCATGTGTTCGATGTTTTTGTGAAATTTCAAGATTTCTTGCCAGTTACGGCTTGTTATGTTGGATTTTGAAGTTATTTTAGCATATATGGAGTTTATAAAGGTTTGTGTAGGCTTACCTATAAGTGTTGAGTGTTTATCTTGTAGGGTTAATGTGTGCCTTATGTGTTGCCATGATTTCCTTATATGCATGATCATGAAATTCTTTAGGTCTTGATAGAAATGACTTTTATGCATTGTTCCCTTATGTTGTGGTGCATGTGAGTAGAATTGCTTGTAGGTTTCATGAGTTGGATTATGAGAATGCCCTAGTTTTCTAGTTGAAAAATTTCTTCAATGAATGAATGCTTTACAAGATGAACTTAAATTTAGGCTTCACATGTATAAGTTGAGTACGTTCTAGCTAGGATGTTTTAGTTCTTCCATTCGAATGAGTAGATACATAATTTGATGCATTTTAGGCTAGTAGAACTAATTCCTGCTCAATTGTGTCGCATGGAATGTGTTTTCACTTCGAATTTAGGTATTCTTCCTTGATTTTGTGCATTAGATGTAAGTCAAGCATAATGGGCTGTAATTTAGATTTTAGACTTTATGAAGTTCTTAAAATATCATTCGAGGATGAATGTTTCCAAGTGGAGGATAGTGTATTGACCCTAAAAAATGAAATATGAAGAACTAGAGCCTCACGTGTTAGTTTGAAGTTTGGAACTTGATGAATAAACGACTTTTGAAGTTTAGTCTAAAGAGAATTGATGTCAAACTACAAGAAACAACTATAATGTCCATAAGACTAGTCATTTGAGCTACTGTGTTCTAAGGCCTTGTCGTTGAAGTTTGGACTATTTTATGAAATTAAAAGCTTTGTTGAAGTGAATAATATACTTGTAATAGCATTCTTATGGGTTGAATGTCCCTTTACGACTTCCTAAGGACCACCCAAGGTGTCTTTGAGGAAGATCCAAACTTTTGCCAAAAAGCTGTCAAAAAAGTTTGATTCAGGACCTCAATTCATGGCTAGTAGATCAATATGTGTCTTGTGGGTCTTGGTATGGGATAAGTACTGAAAATAGTGAGTTTCAGGACCAAACCACGAGACCAAAACAAGGATCATAGATCAATCTATTGTCTGTGGATGGTCAAACGAAGCTGCAGCAGGGTTTTTGACTTTTTGTTTTAAGTTAGAAGTTAGGGGTTGGGTTAGTTATTTATTAGGGGTTAATACATATCTTTTTATTTTCTAAATTAAAACATATATAATATTAAATAAACCCTAAACTAATAATTAGAACTCATCCATAAAAAGACCCCTAACCTCTCTCCAAAAGTTCTCTAGAATAGAAGAAGATAAGAAGAAAAGAAGAGGTGAGGGCAGAAACCAGGTCGATTTCTCCATAGATTATATCTTAGATTAGGGAATTGATTTTAGGTATGTGAAAATTATTAATCCATGGGGTTTTGAACCCGTGGAGCTCCCATAGTTTTCCCTAATTGTAAACTTGAAGACCCAATCTAACAAGGGTTGTGATTGGATTGTGGGTAGGGATTGAATGTTATTCCAAATTAGTGGATGACATCAGATTATGATTGAATTATGTTTTTAATGATTATATGATGATTTAATTTTAATTATATTACTAACCCTAATCTAATTTGATGAATGTGATCTTTGTGGGTTGATGCCAATAGAGGCAATGTTGATGGTTCTAAAGTGATCTTCATATTTCAATGTCTTGAATTCTAATTTATTGTAGTTAGGATCATCTAAATATCAATTAAACTAGACTGAATTGAATAGGAAGTATCTTGACTTATAAAACTATTATTGAACCTTTATGATAAAGTATGACTGGCATTACCTTCTAACGAACAATGTGATTGAATACTTTAATTTAGACATGGATAATGATATAAATGAAGTTAGTCTTGAAATTATGGCTTTTAGCCATCATTGTTAGGACTTTAGGGATAAAGTCCATATGATGCAATCTTAATTGAGTATTCTCTTTCTTTAATACACTTGACCTGAACAGACTAGGAGGATCAAGTTCTCTCACTTAAAAGGATTCTAGCCTGAATGAAAAACCTAAAATGAATCAAAACATGTTAGATAAGAATATCTTGAAGTTGTGACATCTAATCCCTTCTCATGTAGTTGACTTAATAAGATAAGACCAAGATCTATAGCTTGGATTGAGGATTTACACTCTCTTAAGGATATCTCCTCTTAGCATTGCAGGGTGCATGAGTTAGACATGGTAGCCTAGGATGGATGATTTATACTCTCCTACGGATAACATAACTATCATTGTTATGATGCATTTTATGTAGCTTGACTTGGTTTGGCCAAAACCATTTCATGGTAGCTTTGGGATAGAGTACTCATACACTCTTAGGTGTAGCTTAGAAAGACTTATGACTTAACTATGCACGTAGACTATGAGTATAAAGTTGACCAAGTTTATATTATGCTTATGTTGTTATGATGTATCTACTATGCTCATTTAGTATGTCCTATGTTGACTTATGTTTATATGTTGCTTATATTTGTGACTATGCTATGACTAAAACGATTATGCTTATTCCTATGCTATTACATCTTACGACTATGTCATATGTTGACTATCCATTTGAGATGCTTTTATGAAGTTGTGCTAGCTTTCATACTTAGTAACTTTTTATTAACACATATTGCCTACATTCTAACCAAATGTAGAGTTGGAGGCTTGAGTTTCTATTGGAGGCTACTGTTTCAAGGACTTAGAACAATCGAAGATCTTGGTGAGTCCTTATTGCTTCGTGGACAAAATCCACATAAACTTGACGTCATTTACTTTTATGATTTAAGACCGGGTATGGGCTGCGTCCCAAAGACTATTAGTCTTGAGTACTAAATAGATGGTGTTGAGACAAAGAGTTTGAAAAGACTTCCATTTGAAATTTATGAAAATGACTTCGATTGTATATCTTAAAGATTAAATTCCTCCATATTTTCTATTGTCATATGTTATGATTATGCTAAGGGATTGTATAATACGCCTTCGGGGTGAAGTACACCATGTCACGTTAAAGGGTGCTCTAGGGGAGTGACATCATCTCAGGGCACCTGGCATAGCCTTGCGGTCTACCATATATGTAGTGACCATCTACTTTGGTGGTCTACGCCTTTTTCTTTGTGTAGCTCTAATATGAAATGCTTGTCTTCCTACTTTTAGGAGTTGTGATTCTTAAAATGTGCTTTAAGCTCCTTGCCTTAACCTTGATCTCCCCCACCTTTACCATGACTAGTCTTTGTGTCCTTTGCCTTCTCCTTGTCATGCATATCATTTTTGAAGTCAATCAACTCATTTGATATTGTGATGGACGCATCAATGGTCTTGATTTGTCGCCTCTCCAACTCTGTCTTGGACCAATTTCTCAATTCGTCCATGAAGTGGAACATCATATCTTTGTATGTGAGGTTGGAAATTTAAAGGGTGCAGGTGTTGAACTCCTTCATGTACGCCCGAATCCTACCTTTCTTCAATTCCTAAAACTGTATTTGATCTCATAAATGCCATTGTTAGAAAATAAAGCTTTCTTGAATTCTTCTTAGAATTTCTTTAAAGTATTTCTGGTGCAAAACTCATTCCCCTTATCAGACTCCTTGCATATCCACCTTAGAATGGACATCTCCAAAATATACAACACCACAATGTTGATCTTGTTTTCTTCCTCCTGACCCGACTACATTTCAAGTTATTGTCCAAGTTCCACAAGAAGTTCTCCACCTCTTAGGCATCACAGATTCCTTTAACACAGGTTCTTGGAAACTCGACCCTGGACTTCCTATTTTAGTGGAACAACATATATCTTCCAGCTTCCACGCCTTTCTTGAGTTGTCTTCATCTCATCTCTCACGACTTCAATTGTACTTAGTGCATCCATGAGCCAACACTCCAAGGAAGTGATGGCCTCCTTCATTTCAAGCTCGACACATTTTCTGGCCCTCCAACTCCGTATGGATATTGTCGTTATCCTCTAGGGTAAAGTCTTCTAAAGATCTGAACTTTCCATTGACGTCGTTCAAACTCTGCCTAGTATGTAAACAACTTTAACTGGTCGTCTCAATCCCTGAAATCCACTCCGCTTTAGTTGTGAAGTCAATGAATTTCTCACCACGTTCATTTTGACTTCGTTCGATTGTTGCAGGTAGGTGAAATGTTAGCACCTCACTGGGGTGGGGTCGAGCAACGTTTCCTAACTATTTTTATTGGGTTTCTTTCCCTTGCGACTCTTCTTTCCACTATCCAGTTGGATGTTGGTAGTGCTAGCAACGTTAAAGTCTCTTTCATTAGCCATTCCTTTAGTAACATACCTTTTATTTAATACCACATTGTTACAGACTTTGAGTCTCATTGAAGCTCTGTGCGGAACTTGACAACTTACTCTCTAATATATCAAGATCTTGTAAGCTTAAGTAAGCCCTTTGAATCTAAGATCACTAATAGAATGTAAGAAAGACTTAAAACGACTTGGAAAGCTTTGGAATAAGGTTTTGTATTTCTTTGTAAAAGATTGCTTACAACTTTGTAGGATGAGTTTGCAAATGGTAGTCCCTCTTTTTATACTACTCATTAGTGGAGTAAGTGTAAAATTACTTTACATGTCCCTACAATATTTATAATTTAATCCTAATCTAAAATTCTCTATAAGTTTTAGGGAATTCTCAAGACTCATTGAAAATATCTAGGGACATCTAGGTTATTCTACTAATCTTCCCACCACTGTATATTCTTCTCCGTAATTCGAATGTCAAATTTGAACTTTGAAGTGGCGGGACATAACATTATGCTCCTCAATAAGTTCTCTCTCCTTCTACCTTGAGCCTATTCAAGTCCCTTAGAGCTATGATTACATGAGAAGCATGTGTAGGATCCAGAGGAGGCGATACTAGCTTTGAGCGAACATTAAACTACTTCGTGGTAATGTGTTTTTTGGGTTTCTTACCCCCCACTAGTAGGAGTATCTGGAGTGGCTTGTTGGGAACAAAGATCCACTGAACGCTCATTAATAGATATGCCTCTATACATTTTATGTGTAGGATGAGGAGAAAAGTGTTTGTCGGGCTTGATGTCTGATGTCTCCACCTTTTTTCCGTTTCTTCTAGCTATAAAATGCAAAATACACACATTTAAAGATAGAAGAGGTGAAGCTTTTTTGAAATGAAACTACTTTAGAATCACAGTTCAAAAGTTACCCTCAAAATTGCCTAACGGGAAGGTAGATATCCTTATAGGATAGGCGAGTTCCTAACCTCATGATCGCCTTACGGGAAGGTAAATATCTTTATAGGATAGGCGATCTCCTATGAGCTCACCAAATTAGATAGTGGTAATTATGATAGGAATTAGGTATAAAGGGTGGAGTCGTTACAACTAGGCGATTCGCCGAGTTGGTTTAAGTGGGCTTAGACAATTTTACTAAAACTGATAATGTAAAATGAAAAGAAATCAGCTTTAAGGGCAATGTCAACTCCCATTTGGTGACTGAACAAGTGGGTTCGGCAAACTAAGACAATCCCATCGAATGTAATAGTACCAAAAATTACCAATTCAATCAAGAAGGCGAGTAGGGTCTTACTTGACGATTTGCCTAACATCTTTGATGCGCTAAGACAAGTATGATAAAGAAGAGATGTTTGAGATGTTTTGCCCAATGCATAAATTTTACAACTAAACCCAACATACGCAACAAAAACTAGTTCCCATACATCATTACAACCCATTTATATGCTTATCTACCCATGGGTACTCAGATACCTCCCGTCCCCAAATTTTGCAAAGTATTGCTCAAATTGATGATCTTCCCTTAAAAAATTCATTACTCTATCTATCATTGAGAAAAATCATGCAATTGGTTCACAATTAGGTTACTTAAGCTTCACCAACATCAAATTAAGTTTCACAACCCAAACTAAATCCGAGGCATAACTTGTCGTATAGAACCTTGAGAGGGTCTAAACAAGCCACTTAGCATACAATCATACAAGATAATAGAAGTAAAAATTTTAAAAGATAACATTCCAAATAATTTTTTTTGGCAAAGTAGAAATATAAGCATAAATAACAAAGCCATCTGTTACATCATAAGGAAAGTTGTTGGGACGTAACCCATGAAAGTAATAAAAAAAGCTTTGCCATCGGATCAAAAGGACTCACCAATCTTCTGAAGACCGAAAAAATCAACTATCATGAGTATAAATAATAGGAGCACTGCAACCTACATTAGTAATACAATGTAGACACAAGTATGCATTAGTATGTAAAATAAATCAAGTATAATCGCGATGCATTAAAGTTGTGAAATAATGCTAAAAGGAATTTATATGATATTTATTGACATCATAAACTAACATGATAGAAATAATATGTTGTAATCATTGTCAATGCAAGCCAAAGATCATATAACACACTTTTAAGATACTTTAGAAAGTAACCTTAATTTATTATTCTGGGAAGTTTACTTTATCTGGAATAGACCACGTGAGTTATAGCATGGATTAAAATGTCTATCCCATACCAAAAATATATGTCCTTAGTGAGTTATAAGATGGATTACAATGTCTATCCCACACCAAAAATATATGTCCTTACTTGCCAAGGTAAGAACCATAATCTTGATCTAAAGTGGATCCAATAGATATTATCTATCTAAGAGAAACCCATGATGATATTTAGTTATGGGATATGAAGATTTCTACTTGAAATATAGCCTCAACTAATGGGAGATCTTCATCTCAATATACTCTTTCTGCTAAGTATAAATCGCACAGAATAGTCATTAGTCATAATACATTTGATCATCCAAGGAAATGAAATTTTAAGCAACTAATCCAAGATAAAGTTCATTTAAAATAGCTCATTAATCTTGATTAAACTTGGGTAAGAAAACCTTTCAACCATATGAATTCTTTTTGTGAGGAAACCCTTTCACAATAATGTTTTGAGTAGAATGTGAGAGATCCTCTCGCAACAACAACACCGACATATTGATGTTTTAAACTCAAAGAAACATTAAATTACTTATCTCAATTTCATAAAGAAACATGAATATCTTTATAAATTCTTATTTCGTAGGTCATAAGCTTTATGATATGATCATAGTCTAGAAATCATCGATCATAAGTAGGTTTATGTGAATTTAACTTGAAAACACGTATTTACTTTAATTCATGAATCTTGAATAAAAACTAACATTGATTGGAGAATTGACTTATAAATTGGAGAATTTAGGAACCTTGTGTATGAAAAGACTCCACAAGCTTCCTTTTGCTTCTTCTGTGTCTTGTCCTTAAGATATTCAACTTCAGTCTTTTCGTTATTAGTGGAGGATATGGGCATTAATTACTAATTCTTCTAGTAATCTCTAGGTACCCGAGCCTGTTTGCATAGATCAGTGATCAATAATGGGAACGTAAGAGAAGTATGTTGTTGTCTTGCCTACATCAGTATTTCTTGTGCTATAGTTAACCCCAGATTTATCATGATCTCCTTTATGATGCAACCCAGACATGCTTCCTTAGCAAGGTAAAGGATTGAATCATTCTGGGATGACATAATTGTACAGCTAATAAATCCAAACTGGAATCTTGCGGCTATCTTTAGATCTTTCTTTTCAATTGGAACCCCTTCTTTTAGCCATTTTAGAGTATCATCTTAGTTTTGTGGTAAGCAGTTCTTCAGTTTTCTAGCTTCTTTGTTCTGATCAGGTGTTGATAGTGATCTTTATTAAGTGTGGACATGCCCAAAACTGTTTTTATAGTAGAACTAGAGTAATTTCCCTTCCGGACCTGACAACCACATAGTCAACCACTTTGAAAGCTGCTGCTTACTGCTTCCTCTGGGTATCAGTGGAGTGTATGCACTGTCAAATTCTCTAACCCACTTTTGAATATAAGGTCCAGGGGTTTTTGTGAAGATTTGGAACTTGTGATATCTCAGGCAATCAATTATATCTGGGTATCTATCGATAAACCCCTATGTGGACATACATTTCTCCTCAGAAATTATCCTTAATCCCTCAGTCTTCAATTTGTTCGTTGACATAGGAGGGAGGCCCTAAACCTATGGTGCGAGCACCACAGTCTGTTGTGAAACTTTATGAGGAGAGGTGGTTGTTTTGGAGTTCAAATCGTAGATGAATCATTCATATATTTGAAACGTAACTCAGCCCTTCTTGCTGCAACAAACTCATCATCATCGGAAGTTGAAGTTTGAGGCTCTTGGTTATCACCCAACTTCCATAAGTGGTGAAGTGTGTAGCATAGATTCTATCACTATCAGAAATGTGCTCTGGTGATACAAGTACCTTTGCCATGTTTTTCCCTTTCCCACCAAATATAGGAAGTTTTGTTGTTTTAACACTAGATGCATCTACTCCTAATTGATCATGATCCCTTTTACTTTGCCTCGTGGTGGTATGTTTCTATATGCAACCGTAAAGAAAATAAAACTATGGAGACCAATAATAAATGCAACATGAAATGAAATGGAAGATATGGTATTAGGGGAACCGCCTATTGGTTCGGCAAGCTTGGACCATCTCACCAAATGATCAATGTCCCTATTTAACCCATCTTTTAGATTTAAACCTAAAAAAAACCAAAAAGAAAATCAAACACTAGTCAAATTCACACTAGACCTATAACACCAATAACGCGTAATCTTAGAATTCTCTTGCTTTTTGCATAAATTGGCCAATGTTCGATTGTTGTCCTTTAAAATTATATCACCCTTTCTATATTTGGGAAAATGAAATAAATCATTACAAATACACACTTTGAAGACTAAACCATACTAAGCTACACGACAAGCAATCACAACCCCACAAAAATCTAATCGAATTTAAAACACGACAAGATAGGGGTTTATACATCGTATACATTACGACAAGTTTGAAAATTTACAACCATTTATCAAATATTTTAATTAAGTCATAGAGGACTAGCACACAACAATTGGTTACGATCATTTTCAAATAACTTCATAATTCCTAACTATAATTTTGGGGTTCGGAAGACTAACCATTCATGTCGAACACACTACACTTAAATGCTAGGGTGCAAAGTAATCCACTTTGAACACAACTTCCGTAAGACCACAAAAATCACTTAGGTTAACTATATCCTAACATGGTTTTCATGATGGTATAAGGTCTTAAATCGGTCTATAAGGTGGTATTCAGGCAGTTTCTAAGAGTTTAGGTGTATTGGAAGTTAAACGTCAAGGGACGACAAAGACGTTCGACGACTAGGTCACCTATGTGCCTCATATGTGGTTTTATGCGCGATTCATGAATTTAAAAGGTCCTTAAGTGTTATTATAGTGTATATAGGCAGTGTGTCATGTTTTGTGGAGTTCGTAGGTCAAACGTCCAAGAACATCGATGACGTTCGAAATATGTGCCTTGAAATGACCTTGTGTGTCTAAGCATGTTTCATGAGTTTTACATGTTTGTTTTATATGAAATTCATGTGATAGGTTCTATGATCTTATATTTTATTTTTTTGGTTGGAAATGTCCGGGCAAACATTCACCAACCAAGGGTCATTGAGGAAGGACCCAAAAATAGGTGCCAAGGCTGCCCAAGACAGCCCAACCAACGGAGGGAGTCGACGCCCAGTGGGTTAATCGATGCCCCGTTTGTAGGGTATTGTATATTGGGAGAGAATAGACCAATTTTTAGTGTTTGAACCAACCAATGGAAGAACAAAATAGTCTCTTTATGGACAAATGGTCCGTCGACTGCCAACCATTGGTGACAGCCTCCCTATGTGTAGTTTACTGTAAGTTGAGGGGTGGAATTGTAATTTCACCACACTTCAAAATAATAAATATAATAATTTATTTATGGAGTTTTATCCTTGAAACTCTATTCATCAAGGAGCCCAACTCTCAAAAAGTTTTCTTAAGTTTTCAAAGTTGAATTCTCCAATTTCATTAATCTTCCATGGGTTCTTTAATCAATTGTTTTTATACATTTATTATGGATTAATTTGTTATTGTATTTATGATTTTAACTTATTTTACATATGAACCCATGAATTGGATGAACCCTAGTTTTTGACTAAGTTATACGTTACTTGATATTGACCTAATGTATATGAATTGTGGTGTAGATTTATATAGATTGTCTAATGATGTAATAATTGTATTCAATTGATATCTAGGTTGTATTAGATTGATGAATTTTACATTGAATTTACCTAGTTTCATTGATTTCTATTTTTTTATGTCGAATTGATGTTCATGGCCATTGGTAAGGGCCTTATAGTATTGAATTAGATGATTTAGCATCGAATTGTGGTGTTGAGTATGGAGTGGTGGTATTCTACCATATTTCCTTTATTTTGATATTGTTTATACTTCAATTATGTAGTGATTTGTGTGGTCCACTTATGGGTGTGATTTTATGTGTTTTACTTGCAATTGATGTAGCCTTGTCGGCGTTACTTTATGTATTATGTTGATCATGGCCTTGTTCACAATGACTTGAATTAAGTTGGCTATTTTTATTGTTTATTATGTGAATTACGACAATATCTATCTGTATGTGAAGTCATATGTGTGTTTTTCTATTCATGTCATCTTAGGTGATCATATTAGACTATGACTTTGACCTTGTGTGTATAGTTTTCGGGTTTGTACTTCGTTATTCCTAATTGACTATATGAGTCTATGTTGGTACATTGATGATGATATGATAGTGTATAGGATGACTTGAATATTATATGGGTATGTGTATGTGTATCTTGAATGACATGTATTGTAAGTTATGGTGAAGTAATGGTGTCTTGTCTTGGTTGAATTGTGTCCCTTACTTGATGTATATGAATATGACTATGTGATATCTTGAATTAGGGTGGTAAAGCTCTTATTCTAGTATGTATTGATGACATGAGGCCTTATATGATGTTAAGATTGTTTTTTGTGTGAAAACCTTGACCTAGTGGTAGGTTCACAAAGGGCCCCATCTAGAGGTGCAACTGCTCGCTGAGAACCTAGCGGCCACGGTAGAGCAAGCTCAAGCGGCTAATCCCACTACATACAAGCATACCAACACCACCTTGGTTTAGTCTATCTCGAATGCTAGCACTACTCTGAGCTCCTCTCGCTCAACTTCTTATGCTACACTTGTTCTGCTTGCTATGGTACAGAAATTAGAGGCTCAAGTAGCCACACTTCTGCATCACATCCAACCTTGGGTGCAAAGGTCCATTACTTAGGCGGAGGAGCAGATAGAGAGGAAAATGTCCTAGAATACTATGCGGTTGATCATGGAGGTCCACCAGTGCTTGGATGCATTTGAGTTGCGGGTTCTTGCCCGTACAACTCCTGTAGTGGATTTGACGAATCTCCAGGCTGCTGTGGCGAGTCTGAGAGCAGACATGGATACCATACTGGAGGCTCAGGTGCTTGAGTCTGAGGCCCCTTCTGCAGAGCCTGCTGAGGACACGGTGTTGGCTGCCGTGTTCTCCACCACTACTGTTCCACCACCTCCCCCATGAGATCATGCCAAGAGGAACTGAGTTAGAGATGAGGATGAGTATCGGTCACTGAAGAAGGATCTCAATGAGTTGGAGGCTGCGAGGAGAGCCTCGCTGATTGATGAGGAGGCCCGCCAGTTGAGGGTTCTAAAAGTGGCTGCTGGGGAGTCCAGCTCCAGAGTTGTTGAGGTTGAGAGGAGCACCACTGATGGTGTTTTTATTGCTGAGAACACGACTGATGGTGTCCCTACTACAGAGGGCGCTTTGAGCATTAGGTATGCTTCACCTATCACCCTATTTTATATACTTTTAAGAATTGGGGACAATTGCATGTCTTTTTGTTGGGGGTGGGGTGAATTGAAAGTGAGTTCTAGGGTGGAGTCTGAGTAGCCCAACTTACAATCCTCTCTTGGAATTTTATTGCATGTGTTCTTTTTCCCCAAGAGACTGTTCATTTTATCGTTGAACCGCCATGTTGGTATCTTTTGTACATAGTATAGAAATGGAATCTGAAGCATGATAGCTAAACAAAATGATATTATGATTTAAAGAAAATGTTGCATGACTAGGCATAGTTCTGATGAAGGTGTGGCTATAAGCATGACATAGAGATACACCACGGTATGACACTAAATTTAAAGATCAAACTAGGTGTCTGATAATCTGGTAGATTAATGAGATGTCAAGTGAGTGTGAGGAAAATTTGTGTAGTCCACCATTTATACTGAGATAGAATTTGCTTGGTTAGTCCTGCCAAAAGTAAGTTGTGATGGACAATCACGAAAGAATCATAGTCCCTTGTTGAAGATAGCCATTATTTAGCCTAGATAACAGAAAACCGAATGAAATTAATCCCTTCTTGATCCAAACTATTTAAGCTTAAAATAGACCTTTCTTTTTCACCCTAGCCTGGTCCCTCATTGGACATGTGCAACTCAACTTATGCCAAAAACATAAGTGGAGGGTGGTTAATGTAGAAAACAACCTTGTCATGGACCTGACTCAACCTTGGGTATTGTGTACCTTGACTCATGGTAAAACCATGAGTTAAGGGTGGCTAGTTGAGGAATGCTCTGAAAAGTGGGGTTTAAAGAATAAATAAAGATAAAGAACAAAGGAAAAGTGACTCAAGAACAGTTAAAACAAAAGTGAAAAAAAATCATTTACACAAAAGGACAAAGAAAGGAGAATAGCAAGGTGAAAGAATACAAGACAATTAAGAAATAGGGCGGAATAAAATGATGAAAAGGTAGGACGCTTTGACGTTATGTAAAGGAGGGAAATAAGTCACTAAAATACATTCAAATACTCCCTACCTTACCCTGATCCTAAGTTACCATCTAAGAAAGTCCTATCGTGAACCTAAGAGTCTATTATGGTGAACTTGAAGCAGGCTAAGTTCACTTTAAAAGCCTTTATGCACATCCCATGGATCATATACATGTCCATATCATAATGACAATACATATTCATATTCATGCTCAAGAGTAAAAATCATAATAGAGACATAGTCATCATTTCATATTTAGAAGATATTTCATCAATACATCACAAGTCCTTACTTATAACCCCAATCAACGTCTACTAGTGCCATGTGTATGTGAAGCCCCATAACCCCTGTTATACCACGAAAATCCAAATACCTAGGCTCGCCTCATCTACGGAATAAGGTTTTAAAATGGTGTTTATAGGCCTAACAAAATTTAATTAACTTGATTAGGAAGTATTATCGCCTGAACATCAAAAAACGACCATGACTTCTGGAGACGAGTAAAAGTGATCTAGTGTGTCTTTAGGTTATGGAAGGGGCATGAAGAGTCGTATGATGGTAAAACTTTATTAAAATTCTTAGGGTACAACTTATAGTATGTTTAGGGTCAAACAATCAGGGTAAGACTCCCTGAGACCACCCTAAGGTCCCTAAAAGAGGACCCAAACATTTGACCAAAAAGTTGTCAAAAGACAACTTGCACTAGACGAGTGCAAACGATGGTCTGTTTATGGAGTCACGCCCGTCATTGAAGGTCATGAGTCCATACTAATAATTATGAAACCTTGGATCAATTTGAGGACTCTCTTACCCAATTCACGATTTCAAGGATGGTGCGTACATGTATCGACAGACCGTCAACCATGGACGTTATTTGGTGTCTCCACACTCGTGAAACAAACAACCAAGCCAAGGGTGGTCTGATAAATTCCACCCTTAGCCATTTAAATGTTGGATCGGTCTAAATTAGTTTTTTAGGTATATTAAGGGATTTAAACTCATTAAACAAGTCTTCACACTTCAAAATCCCAAAACCCCAAGACTCTCACTTCTCTCTAAAAGTTCCTCTCTCATCTGAAGACTCCCATTGAAGAAGAGGATCAAGATTTCTGTAGGGATTCTAGAACAAGGATTTTCATCAGAAATCTCAAAGGATTGATAATATATGGAGTCTATTCAATCTTGGGACTCCTTTCCCCGAGAGGTTCGTCAAATTTTCATTTCAATTTTATTCAAAAACCTAGTTTTCATTCAATATCGTGTCTTCTTTCAAATTTGACTAATTTTGTCTTGATATGATTATGGATTATGAACTTTTAAGATTTTATTGGTGTATTACCTTAAAATTTTACCTAATTTCCTAAAATACCCACGAATATTTCTTTTCGTTTAACCTTAACATATGAATTAGGTTGATTGATATTTAGGGGTGATGTTATTGAATGTGCTCTTACATAATTTACTATTATATGATGATGAGGATCAAATGTTTGGGTAATTATCATGGATTTGGGGGTGAAGTCTAGAATGGATTTCTTGGAGACCATTATTATTATGATGTGGGTCTATCCTAGGTAATGTTGTCCAATTGAAGTACAATGATGAAGTAATGAATGTATGATCATGCTATGAAGATTATAGTTGTGGAATGATGATATGTGTACTATTATGAGGTATTGTAGGTAATTCGTAGGTGCATATTTTGGCTATGCTATGATGTAATGTTCTCACATAATGTTGGGTTGTATGAAAGGTCATTCTCATACCATAACCTATGATCTATGAACATGATATATGAGGGGGTGAAACTTCTAAGACCTATGTTATGAATTGATGATAAGAAAGACTTAATGATACTTCAAGAAGGGAATTTAGCTTAGCACCAAGTGAACTAGACAATGGGAGGGTTCTTTTCACGAGGAAGCTTCCCTCAATGTTCACATAAGGTTGAAACTCCAATGTTAAAATTAACATGAAGAGGGTTTCTAGTAATAACCTCCTAGTTCCTTAACTATGTCCACAAGGAAAACTAGCTTGTTGATCCACCTAGATAATATGATGATGTTGATGTCTTACCTTGGCAAGTAGGATGCCTTTCTTTTGGTATGAGGAATTGACTCCGGAGTCATGTTTAGCTCACATAATCTAATGTCGGTTATGGACAAGTTTTGCGAAAGTAAAATGAATGAATGAAAGTAAGAAGATAAACATTAAATAGGATGTCTTTAGACATGTTTTGAAGTATAGATAAGGGTATCAGACTTTACCTATACATTGCACAAATGGACCATGAGGGGAGTTCTAGGGTGGGTTGTTTATGTAAATATGTTATGAATGAAATGCATAATGTTGATCTTAGATGATGTTGTTTTCACTTGATATGCATAATGTTGGTCTACATTGTTATGTATTATGATGAATACCCTTATATGATTTTATATGATGTTATATGAGGTAAAGACAATGTTTATGGTCTCTTTTGTAGTTTACTTGGTTTATGTAAGGTTGTGAGGCTTCAAATATACATTGCACTAGTTCACTTGGAATGGGATTATGATTAGGGTCTTGTGATGTTTGATGAAATGGACTCTAAAACATGAAAGGTTGATCATGGCTTTATTATGATGTTACTATTGAACATGAATATGAATCTGTCTTAATATTGTTGCGAATATGGACTTGCATGTATTCTTGGAATGTCCATGAAATCTTTTTAAGGTAAATTGGTATACTTATAAACAAAATATCCCTTTGTGAATTTTTTGAAATGATTTACTTACATATGTTTCAATACTTAGTACATATGGGTTGTACTAACTCATACATCTTTTATTTTCTACACAAAGTGTAGGTTTGGGCCATTGAATATATTCAACTCCTTTCTTGAAGAACTTGGATTTATACTCCTAAGTTGGTGAGTCCACAAGTTAGAGAATGAAGATGAATAACTCTAGTTTCATGTTTCCTATTTCAAAGACTTTATTATAATTATTATTATGATATATATTGTAATGATATAAGGTCTATATCACAGCTCTTGTACTGTTATGTTTAGATGGTCATGTGAGACAATTATAGATTCTATTTTGATATATATGAAATGAAGTTGAACTTCAAAGAAAATTTTTCATTTTTCCACTTTTATTTTACCTATGATGCAATTTTTTATTCCAACGGTTAAAGAGAAAATTGCTAATACGGGAGTTCCTCCCCAAGAAAACCAAGCCCCTCCTCAAGAAAAAGTTCCTCTAGTTGGCCAAGCTCCGGTCAATCCTTTGGCCATGACGGATGGGGGAGAAATGAGAGGATTTCCTAAACTTGACTCGAGCCATGACTAATCAACCTCAAGCCGTAACTACTCAAGCTATGATGGCTCAAGAAAACTGGGAAGTTGCACCCCGTATGAATCAAAGTGCTAGTAAAATTGCTTCTCACTTGATGGACTTCATAAGTATGAACCCCCCATGTTCTTTTGGTCTAAGGTGAATAAAGATACTAAGAATTTCTTGAGGTATATAAGATATTGTATGCTATGGGGTGATTTCAAATGAGAAGTCAGACTTATCAACTCAAGGATGTGACTCAAACTTGGTACAATCAATGGAAGGACAATTGGGCTTTAAGAGTGGGCCCACAAGTTGGGAAGTCTTTTGGAGTGCATTTATTGATAGATTCTTCCCAAGGGAGAAACGAGAGGAAAAAGTGGAAGACTTTATAAACCTTCATCAAGGAGGTATGAATGTTAAATAATACTCTTTTAAATTCATTAAGTTGTCCAAATATGCCTTTTCTTTGGTGTCTAATCCTAGAGATAAAATGCATCGTTTTGTGATGGGTGTGTCCGATGATCTTGTGGAAGAGGGTCGTGAGGCAATGCTTCATGAAACATGGACATTTCTCAGTTGATAATGCATACATAAGTTGATGAGAGTATACTTAAGAGTAAACATAGGGATTCTAAGAGGGCAAGACCCTATGGTGGAGGTACTTTAAGGGTAAGTTTGAAATACAAGAACAAACCAAAGTTTAAGATGATTCTTTAACAAAGTTACTTTTAATTTCCCCATGGATAACACGGATAGGTTACTAACTTTAAGCCTTAAGGGGGAAAGTTAGTGGTTCATCAAGTGAGAGCCCAAATTATACCAAATAAGGCAAGAGAGATTTAAATGTCTAATAGGTTCGAGTAATTGTTTTGGTTCTGGAAAGAGTCACCACATGTTTAAAGGTTGTCCTATGTTTAATAATAAAGGGAGAGAGATTAACCAAGCTCAAGAAAGTGGTCTTAATTCCGATGCTCCTAAGAAGAATCGCCTCCATGGTCTCATATATAAGGTGATCAAAAGGATTCTCCCGGAGTTGTTACTGGTATATGGAAAGTATTTTGAATTAATGTTTATTTATTGTTATATAACTGTGTAAATTTATCTTTTGTAACTATTTTAATGGCTATGAGTTTGTTGTACTACCCGATGTCTTAGTTGAACCTTTTTCGGTTTCTTCCCTGGTGGGTGACTCCCTTGTTGTTAAAAGAGTCCATAAGAGTTGTCCCATATTATTGTCCAATAGAGTTACATTGGTAGATTTGGTAGAACTTTATATGTTAGACTTTGATGTCGTATTGGGGATAGATTAGTTACATGCTTGTTTTGCTTGAATTGATTTCATAACAAGGGTAGTTAATTCAAATTTCCTAATAAACCCATTTCAGAATGGAAGGGATTAAACTCAATAATAGAGGTCAAATCATTTAATTTCTAAAAGATTGTAAGATGATTTCGAAGGGATGCCTCTATAATATTTTGAGTGTCAAAGACCTTGAATTTGAGACTCACCCTATAGAGTCGGTACCCATAGCGAAGGACTTTTTGGAAGTCTTCCCTGATGATTTATCCGGAATTCCTCCCAAATGGGAAATAGATTTGGTATAGATTTTGAGGCCGTATACTCAACCCATATAAATTCCTCCTTACTGGATGGCTCTGTTTGAAGTGAAAGAATTAAAGGCTCAACTTAGGACTTGGTAGACAAGTGTTTTATACAACCAAGCATATCTCCATAGGGTGCTCGGGTATTATTTGTGAAAAGGAGATATGGGTCTCTTTGAATGTGTATTGACTACCGACAATTAAACAAGGTTGCTATAAATAATAAGTATCTTCTTCCCAGAATTAATGATTTATTTGATTAAATCTAAGGTTTGAGTTACTTTTTGAAAATTGACTTTAGGTGGGGTTATCATCAGCTTAGAGTTAGAGGAGTTCACATAACAAGATATGATCATTATGAGTTCCTACTCATGTCTTTTGATCTAACTAATACCCAAATGGATTTCATAGACCTTATGAATAGGGTGTTCTGGAGTTATCTGGATACATTTGTAAATGTCTTTATTGATGATATCTTGGTATATTCCAAGAGTGAGAATGAACATATGAGTCATTTTAGGATAGTTTTGCAAGTCCTAAAGGAACATAAACTCTTTGCTAAATAGAGTAAGTGCCAATTTTGGCTAAGGTTGGTAGATTTTCTTAATCAAATTGTTTCAAGTGAGGGTATATATGTGAATCCAAAGAAAACGAAGGATGTTAATAATTGGACTAGACCTTTGAAGCAGCACATATTAAAAGTTTCTTGGGTTTAGCTGGTTATTAGGAGATATGTTGACGTATTTGGATCTATTGCTTCTCCATTAAATATCTTAACCCAAAAGAAATTCATGTTTGAATGGATGGAAGCTTGTGAGAAAGGCCTCCAAAACTTGAAAGATAATCTTACCTTGGCTACAATGTTGACTTTACTGGAGGGTACCAAACGATTTGTGGTGTATTGTGTTGCTTCTTGAGTTTATTTAGGTTGTGTCCTCATGCAACATGGTAAGTTGATATCATATGCCTCTAGAAAACACAAGGTTCATGAGAAGAACTATTTAACTCATGATCTTGAACTAGAGGTTGCTGTGTTTGCTTTAAAAATACGGAGACATTATCTATATGGAGTGCATTTAGATGTGTTCACCAAGAATAAGAGTCTCCAATATGTGTTCACTCAAAAAAAATAAATCATTGACAAATAAGGTGGTTAGAGATTTTAAAAGACTATGATATGAGTGTCCTTTACCACCTTGGGAAAGCCAATGTGGTTGCGGATGCGTTGAGTCAAATGTCTATAGGTAGTATAGCCCATGTTCCCTATGATAAGAAAGATTTAGTGAAAGATGTGCATAGATTGGACCAGTTGGGTGTTCGAATCGAAGATTCCCCAAAAGGAGGTTTCATGGTTCATCATAACTCCAAATTATCTTCAGTGGTTGAGGTCAAATCTAAGAAACACCTTAATCCTCTATTGTATAGAGTTAAAGGAATCGACTCTTAGTAAATCTAATGAGTCATTCTCTCAAGGAATGATGGGGTACTTAGGTACCAAGGCAGGTTATGTGTGCCGGATGTGGGTGACTTAAGAGGATTTTGGAAGAGTGGTTCCCGATATTTCATTCATCCGTGTGCTATTAAAATGTATTATTATGTACAAAAGATTTGTTGGTGGAATGGTTTGAATAAAGATATAGCGGTCTTTATGGCCAAATTTCAAAATTTGTCAACAAGTAAAGACCGAACATAAAATACCGGGATGTTTAACTAATGATATAGCAATTCCTACTTGAATGTGAGAATATGTAAACATTAACTTCATTGTGGGTTTGCCTCGTGCACGAAGCCAACATGATTCGATTTGGATTATTTTCGATAGGATGAACAAATCAGCCCATTTTATTCCTTCAAAGCTACTTAATATTTGGCAGAAGAATATGCTAAGTTGTATCTTAATGAAATTGTGAGGATGGATGGGGCTCCTATGTCTATCATCTCGGATAAGGTTCTCCAATTTACTTTTAACATTAGGAAAGCAGTCTAAAGTTGGCTAGGTACCAAAGTGAAACTTATTACCAAATTTCATTCACAAATGGATGGTTTAGCTAAAGGAATCATCCAACCCTTGGAGTCCATGTTGAGGGCTTGTGTAATAGACTTAAATTGTAAATTGGGATGTCTATTACCATTGATTGAATATGCCTTCAATAATCGCTATTATTCCAGTATCGCCATGGCACCCTTTGAGGCCCTTTATGGGAGGATATGTAGATCTCCAATTGGGTGGTTTAAGGTAGGTGAGTTTTCTATTATAGGTCCTGAAGAAATCTATGAGGTTGTGGATAAAGTACGACTCATAAGGGATAGAATGAAGATGTCCCAAAGTCGACAAAAATCTTATGCCGACAATAAAAAGAGGGACCTTCAGTGAATGGTAGGGGACTTGGTCTATCTGAATATATCACCCATGAAGAAGGTGATGAGATTTTGGAGAAACGGAAAACTTAGTCCCCAGTATGTGAGGCCGTATGAGGTTGTGAAACGCGTCACGAATGTTGCCTATGAGTTGAAATCGCCAATTGAATTGGCTCCGGTCCATCCAATGTTCCATGTGTCAATGCTCAAAAAGTGCATAGCCCATCCAGTGTCTATCCATCCTCTAGAAGGTTTAGAAGTTGATGCTAATTTTTCCTATGAAGAAGTCGCGCTTGAGATTTCAGGTCGGCAAGTGAAGAAGTTTAAAAATACGGAAGTAGCCTCCATAAAGGTCTTTCGAAGAATCACCTAGTGGAAAATGCTACTTGGGAGGTCAGGCTTAAATGATGTCCCGATATCCTCATCTCTTTCCTTCCTCTTCTAGTCAATGTTGAGGTTGGTGACTTCTCCTAGTTTTGGTTTATGAAGGGCCATATGTTTGTTTTTAACTTCTATGATTTCTCTTCATTATGCATGTTCTTGTGAAAATCCATGTTACATATGTGTTTTGAATCATGTTTTCTTCATACTTGATGGTAATTAATTTTGTGGATAGTATAGTTGAGTTATGTGAAATCTCTTGTGAAATTGCTCAAGTGTGAAGTGATGAAATGATCTATTGGTCTTTGATGAATATGTTGATCTATATGATATAGAGAATGACATTCCTCCTTGCATAATGTGAAATTATGAAGTATGTGTATAATTGGTAGTTGGCATGGTTTCTATCTAATAAATGATGTTTTGTTGTGTTTAAGAATGTAGTGAATGTTTCCTCTTTTGATTATTGAATTATTCCTATTATCATGTATTTGTTGGCCTGCTAGTCTTCAATCATAGTTAACCAAATGATGTTTAAAGTGTCATTTGAACACGAATGTTCCTAAGGGGGGAATATTGTTATACCTCAGAAATCCAATGACCTAGGCTAGATACTCACCTCTTGAATAAGGTTTCAAAATGTTGTTTCCATGCCTAAACAAAGGTAATTAACTTTATTAGGAAGTATTAAAGTTTCAATGTCAAGAAATGACCATGACGTCTGGAGACGACTAAAAGTGATCTAGTGTGTCTTTTGGTTTTTGAAGGGGTTCAAAGAGTCGTATGAAGGTAAATATTTGTGAGAACGTTTAGGGTACACCTTAGAGTATGTGTAGGTTCAAAACGTATGCGTATGAATCCCCGAGGACCACCCTCAAGGAAGACTGAAACATTTGACCCAAAAGCTGTCAAAAGAAAGCTTCCACTTGAGAGTGAAAACAACGGTCCGTTGATGGACTCAAGCCTCATATTTGGATGTCGTGAGTCCATACTTATAATTACTGATCCTTGGATCCATTTTAGGACTCTTTGATCCAAACCATGATTTCCATGATTGTTCGTACATGGATTGACAGACCGTCAACCATGGGCGTCGTTTGGTGCCTGCACGCTGGTCAACACCCGGCCAAGCCAAGGGTGGTTTGGTAAGTTCCACCCTTGCACATTTAAATTTTGGTTAAGTATAAATTAGCTTTTTTTGGTATATTAAGGCATTTTAACGTATTAAATAAGTCTTTACACTTAAAAATCCAAAAACCCCAGACTCTCACTTCTCTCTGGAATTTTCTCTCTCAACTCAAGACCCCCATTGAAGTAGAAGATCAACCTTCATGTAGGGATTCAAGAACCAGGATTTCTATCACAAATATAAAAGTATTATTCACTCTTGGTACTCCTTTCCCAAATAGGTTTTTCAAAATTTCATTTGAATGTTTTTCAAAACCTAGTTTTTGTTGAATTTCGTGGGCTTCTTTAAAATTTGATTAATTTTGTGGTGATATAATAAATAGTGATGGATTATGAATGTTTAGGAGTGGATTGATATATTACCTTAGTCTTTGACCTAATTTCTAAAAATACCCATGAATATCCGTTTTCTCCTGACTTATGAATTAGGTTGATTGATGAGTAAGGGTCATGTAATTGAATATGTTTTTATATAATTTGCTATTATATGATGATGATGATTGAATTGTTGGGTTAATATAATGTATTTGGGGATGAATTCTTGAATAGATTTCTTACAGGCCATTGGTAAGACCTTCAAGATCATGAGCACTTTATTATAATGTTGGTCTATCCTTGGTAATGTTGTTCAATTGAAGTACTATGATGAAGTTATTAATGTTGATCATGCTATGAAGATGATGGTTGTGAGATGATGATAGGTTTACTTTTATGAGGGATTGAAGGTAATTTCTAGGTACATCTTATGGTTATGCCATGATGTAATGTTCTCACATGATGCTGGGTTGTGATGAATGGTATTTCTCATTTAATAACATGTGAGTTATGAACATGTTATATGAGGGGGCTAAAATCCTAAGACCTATGTTATGAATTCATGATAATAAAGGCTTAATGATACTTCAAAAAAGGGACTTTATCTTCACCGAGTGAATTTTACAATGAGAGGGGTCTATTCACAAGGAAGCTTCCCCCATGTTCTCATGAGTTGGAAAGTCCATTGTTAATTAACATGAAGAGGTTTATAATAAAAACCTCTCAGTTCCTTGACTACGTGCCCCAATAGGACAACTAGATAGTGGATCCACCTAGATGCTATGATGATTTTGATGTCCTACCATGGAAATTATGATGCCCTCCTTTCGGTGTGAGGGGTTGACACCGGAATCCACATTAAGCTCACATGGTCTAATATAGGTTATGCCATAGTTTTCTAAAAGAAAAATGAATGAATTAAAGTAAGATGATGAACACTAACTAGGATTTGTTAGGAGGTGTTACTTAGTGTAGGTAAGGTTACGAGACTTTACCTATACATTGCACAAGCGGACCTTGATGGGAGTTCTAGGGTTGTTTCTTTATGGACATATGTTATGAAGGCAATGCATAATGTTGAACTTATATGGTGTTATTTTCACTTGATATACATGATGTTGTTCTAAATTGTTATATATGATGATGAATACACTTGTTATGATGTTATATAATGTTTTATGAAGTAAAGGCAATGCTTATGGTCTCTTTGCTAAGTTACTTGGTTTATGTGGGGTTATGGGGCTTCACATATACATTGCACTAGTTGAAATATATTTGGGAGTATGAGTTGGATTGTGTAATGTTTGATGAAATGGACTCTAAAATATATAATGTTGATCATGGCTTAATTATAATGTTAATCTTGAACATGAATATGAATATGTGTTAATGTTGTTGTGATTATGGACTTGCATGTGTTCTTGAAATGTGAATGAAAGCTTTTAAAGTTAACTTGGCATGCTTAAAAACAAAATGTCTCCTTGTGCATATTTTCTAATGATTTACTTGCATATGTTTCCTTACTTAGTACATGTGGTTTGTACTAACCCATATCTATTCTATTTTCTACACAAAGTTACGTTCGGGCAATTGAAGAGATTCCAATCCTTTCTTGAAGAACATGGATTGATACCTCCAAGTTGGTGAGTCCTCATGTCCGAGGATGAAGGTGAGTAACTCTAGTTTCATGTTTTCTATTTCAAAGACTTTATTGTAATTCCTATTATGAGATACAGTATAATTATGTAAGGGCTTTGTCCCAACTCTTGTACTCTTATGTTTAGATGGTCATGTGAGACAATTATAGATTCTATTTTTATATATGTGAAGTGAAGCTGAACTTCAAATAAAAGTTTTCATTTTTGCACTTTTATTTTACCTATGATGCATTGTTGTATTCCAAGGATTGTCTAAGGACTCCTAGAGTAAGAAGACGTCGATTATGACTAGGGGGTACTCTTTGGTCTTAACAACCCCACATAAAACAAGTAAAATAACAAATAGATCACAACATTGTTTTTTACCTCATACATCATTATAACAAGTGTAGTTAATACCATGCATACAAATTTAGACTAACATCATGTATATCAAGTGAAACAAACATCACACGTTTCATTCATAACATTATATATATAAATATATATATATATATATGTATGTATATATGTATGTATATATATAAAGAACCCACCATATAGTTCCCCTCAAGGTCCAATTGTGCAATGTATAGGTAAAGTCTCATACCCTTACCTACACTAAGTAATACATGTTAAGTAGTCCTAGTTAGTGTTTATCCTGTTACTTTCATTCATTCAATTTTAAGACTCGGGAACTTTTCCATAACCAACATAGAACATGTGAACTGCATGAAATCTGGTGTCATCCCCTCACACCAAAAGGAGGGTTTCCTATTTTCCAAGGTAAGACATAAACATGTGTATAACATATAGGTGAATCCACTAGATAAGGTTCGTATGGGCACACATAGTTAAGGAACTAGAGGTAGTTACTAGAAACCTCTTTATGCTAATTATCATTGTAATTTCCACCTCATGAGAACAACGGGTGAACCTATCTTCCATTTTGAAGGAACACCTCTCATTTCCAAGTTCACTCGGTGCCAAGCTAAATTCCATTTTTGAAGTATCTTTAAGTCTTCCTTAACATTAATTCATAAAATAGGTCTTAAGAGTTGAATCGCTCATACAACATGTTCATAGCTTTTATGTTTTAGGATGAAAAATCCCTTTCATCTAAAACCCAACATCATGTGAAAACATTACTTCATATAATAGTCATAAGATGTATTTGAGAATTACCTTCAACCAATCATAATAACACAACTATTATTATCTCACAACCATCATATTCATAGCATTATCATACATTCGTAACTTCATCATTCATTCTTAACGTAATGAACATTACCAAATATAAACCAACAATACTGCAATAGAATTTGCATGACCTTGAAGATCTTACCAATGGCCTCCAAGAAACCCTTCCAAGACTTCATCCCAAAATCCACGAAATTTATCCACCAAATCAATTATCAACATCATACAACAATCAATTATACAAGAACATACTCAATTACATCACCTCTAATCATTAATCAACATAATTTAAGAGTTAGGGTTAAGAGAAGAGGGACATTCATGGATCTTTAAGGAATTAGGTTAAAAACCTAAGGTAATACATAAAATAATTCATCAAAATTCATAAACCATCATTATTAATTAAATATATACCAAAGAATTCAAGTTTTAAGGTTACTCACGAATTTGAGTGATTTCTAGAAAGTTTGAAGAACATTGAAAATTAATTTGAAGGAACCTCTAGGGGAAAAGTGTCCCAAGAGTGAAGAGTTACAATACATTTTAAATCATTAAGTATTAATGAATTAAATACTTATTCTTGATCCCTACTTGAAAATTTGACCTTCTTCTTTTATAGAGTCTTTGTGTAGTGAGAAAAATCTAGAGAGAAGTGGGAGCTTTTGGTTTTTTTGGTGCTATAAGGTGTAAGACTTGTTTTGAGACTTAAAATACTTTAATATAAATAAACTAAACAATTATAACCGTCCCTTCACTTGAATAAACAAGGGTGAAATTTACCAAATCACCGTTGGTTTGGCCATGTCTTGCACCAGTTCGCAGACACCAAACCACACTCAGCATTGACGAACCGTCAACCCATTGATGCCCCATCCTGGTTGTCTGTCGTTTACGTAAGAGATTTGATAAATGTAGCCAAGCTCCACCATTATAATTGTTGACCTACGAGGCCATAGACGTTTTTGGGTCGATTGTTTTGGTCCTCCTCAAGGACCCTTAGGGCGGTCCTTGGGGAGTCGTACCTTGAATTTTTGACCCTAAACACATAGTAACATATATTAAAAGTATTTTTACAAGATTATCCCTCATAAGACTGTTCCATCCCCTTACAAGACCTAAGGTCACACTAGATCATTTTCATTAGTCTCCGGACGTAATGGTCGTTTATTAAGGCTTATGAACTAATCCTTTTAAACTAATTTAATTAGGTTAGTTTAGGTATTGAAACACCATTTTAAACCTTTTTAAGTTATTAGACTCGATTTAAAGCTCTATCTTAAGTCATTAGAGTTTCAAGATGTTATATCTAACGAGGTTCCTCTAGTTCCAGATCAGGAAGTTTACAATACGGAGTTTCAGAATGCCATTCACATGTTGGCTCGGAGTGTTGCCAACAAGGACAATTAGTAGACTCCAGTTCTAGAAAATGCGAATGTAGGATCAGCTGCAGCCAGAGTGTGAGATTTTGTTACAATGAATCCTCCATAATTCTTAAGGTCGCAAATTGTCGAGTATCCCCATAACTTTATTGATGAGGTCAAGAATATATATAAAGTGATGCATATAACTAGACATGATCTTGTCTAGTTAGCATGTTACAAATTTAAGGATGTGGCTCATATCTAGTATAGTAAATGGAAAGAGAACACGAGTTCATATGCAACTCCTATTAGTTGGGATTGATTTTGTGAAACTTTTCTAGATAGGTTCTTCCGAAGGGAGCTAAGAGAGGTAAAAGCTCAGGAATTCATGAACTCAAGGCAAGTTAGCATGACAATCCAAGAGTATGAGCTCAAGTATGCTCGTCACATGGTTGCTGAATCCTTGGATTAAATGAATAATTATGGAGAGTCAGACATTGTGAAAACAGAATATAGAATACTATGTTGCTGGAAAATATAAAGATCTCTAACTTTATGACTATACTCAGCAGGTTGAGCGTGATAATCTTAGGGAACATTCTAAGGATAACAAGAAGGTCAGAACTGGAAACTATGAGTATTCTTAATAGATATCGGGTAGTGGAAATTGCTTGCATGGTCAGCACAAATTTTCAACTCTAGCACCTTCTTCAGTTAGTGTTCCATCCTCTAATTTCAGATAATATCATAATTGTAGGGCATCAGGCTCTATGTCTCAAGGAAGTGTTTTAGGTACCAAAACCTACCTAACGATCTCTAAGTGTGGTAAGAACCATACGAGTAAGTGTCGACAGGAAGGATGCTTTGGATGTTGTTAGTATGGTCGCAGGTTAAAGGATTATCCTTTTAAATAGGGTCAAGGAAGTAGCAATGGTAGCGATTTTTCCGCCACTTCAGCAGCACCAACATGTAGCCTTACTTAGCAGGGTAACTCATATTGTACATGTGGCAGACAACACCAAAACATGCTCTATGCTCTTCAATATCACCATGATCAGGAAGATTCTCCTAATGTAGTCACTGGTACGTAATGAGTGTTTAATCTCTATGTTTATACTTTGTTTTATCACTGGTCAAGTTTAATGTTTGTCCAAAAACTATCTTAAAATCATTCTCCATCTCTACTCCAGTTGGTGACCCAGTTATAGCTAGATGCGTATACAAAAATGGCCGTGTCACGATCTCCCAAAATTCATCTTAACAGATCTTATAGATTTAGAAACTGTAGAATTCGATATCATTATTGGTATGTATTCATTACATTCTTATTATTCCTCAGATCGATTGTAGAACTCACAAGGTTCATTTTCAGTTTCTAGACGAAGAAATCACAGAATGGAAGGGTAGTATCTTAGCGTCTATGGGTTGATTAATTTCTTACCTTATGGTCAAAAAAGGGATTTCTAAGATTTATCTCTATCATCTAGTTTTGGTTAAGGATCAAGCTTAAAAACCACAACTCTTGCATCAGGTACAGTTGTTAATGAGTATCCTAAAATGTTTCAAAAAGATCTTCTTAAAGTTCCTCCCAATATGGAAGTCGACTGTGGAATTAATATCTTTCTAAATACCGAGCCTATCTTTATTAATCCTCACATAATATCTCCATATGATACTAAGAAATTTAAAAGTTAGTTAAAATGCCTTATAAATAAGGGCTTCATTAGACCTAGTATTTCTCCATGGGGTGCACCGATGTTATTCGTGAAGAACAAAGATGATTCTGCCAGGATGTGCATTGACTATAGGTAGTTGAACAAGGTCATAATAAAGAATAAGTATCCTATCCATAGGATTGATGACTTTTTTTACCAACTCTAGGGTGCTCGTCATTTCTCAAAGATAGACCTCATTTTGGGTTATCATCACCTTAGCGTAAGAGATAGTGACAGTCCGACCAATGCTCTTGCAACTTTCATGGATTTGATGAATAAAGTGTTCAAGCAGTATTTGTACATGTTTGTTATCATTTTTATTGATGATATACTCATTTACTCTAGGAATGAGGAGGAACATGCGAGTCATTTGGGAGTCGTTCTGCAAACTCTCAAAGATCACCTGTTATTTGCAAAATTTAGCAAGTTCCAATTTTTGTTACAATCAATAGTTTTCCTTAGGAATATAGTATCTAAAGAAGGGATCTGATTGGATTAGTGAAACAATGACCAAGACCTACATCTCCTACAGATATCAAAAGTTTCTTGAGTTGTAAAAGGATTTTCTCAATAGACTCTTCGTTGACTTATTTGACTCAAAAAAAATGTTACGTTTGAGTGGCAGTTGATTTAGAGAAGAGCTTCACAATATTTAAAACTAGCCTACCCACAAACCCTATTTTGACTGTACCAGAGAGTTCAGACGGTTATGTGATTTATTTTGATGCATCCAGAGTTGGCCTAGGTTGTGTGTTTATTCATCGAGGTAATATTGTATCTTATACTTGTAGACATATTAAGGTGTACGAGAAGAAATATCCGTCTCATGACCTTGAGGTTGCAGTAGTGGTGTTTGCACTTAATATTGGAGACACTACTTATATGGTGTTCACGTAGATGTGTTCACACACCGTAAGAGCCTTTAGTATGTTTTCCCCTAGAATGATTTGAATCTTTGTTAGATAAGATGGCTTCAGTTCCTTAAGTAATATTCCATGAGTATTTATTATCATCCTCGTAAGGCAAATATAGTAGAAGATGCCCTTAGCAGACTACGTATGGGTAGTGTAACATGCGTTCAGTAAGAAAGAAAAGAGCTACAAAAGTATGTTCACAGGCTTGCTCATTTAAGAGTTCATCTTATGATCATATCATATGGTGGAGTGACAGTACAAAATGGATCTGAATCTTCATTAGTAGCTGAGGTTAAGGAAAATTGAGACATTGATCCGATATTGCTCAAACTCAAGAGTGCAGTCCATCAACAAAGAGTTAAAGTTTTATCACAAGGGAGAGATGGTGTACTTATCTGTCAAGGTGGATTATGTGTTCCCAAGGGTGGCAATTTCAGCCGATATAAATGAATTGAAACAATTTTTCCCAAATTAAATTGAATGAATCACTCATATTTTCTTTTATTTTCTTAAATGGGTTAATATGGTTTTTATTTTTAAAAGCTTATACAAAAATGGAAAAAAATTATTTATCATGAAAATCCATATTCAACCAATATAAGTGAGACATGAAACAATATTTTTGTTTTGTTTTTTGGAAAAAAAAGTTTATGAGTTTGTTGGTTGAATGGGGGTGACCGTGGGAGGGGGTAATTTTTTTTTTTTTTTTGAAAAATGACTTTTTTTTGTTTTTGAAAAACAAATAGATTTTAGGGGGTAGGTTGGTGGAAAGGGGAGGGTGCAAGGGGTTGGGGTGGGGTGGGGGTAGGGGAAGGGGAGTGCCAAGGCGAGAGGGTAAAACATAAGATACTAGGAGGTATGACCCAACAGATTGACATTGTTACTTGGAAGTGGGATGTGATCAACATGGTTTTTATTATTGTTTTACCTCGTACTCATAGACAACATGACTCCATTTGGGTAATAGTAGACAGAGTTACTAAGTCTTTGCGCCTTTTGGTGGTTAAGACTACAAATTTGGCGAAAGACTAAGCCAAGGTGTATATTTATGAGATAGTTAGGTTACACGGGGTTATTTTGTCTATATTTTGGATAGAGGTCCTCACTTTGCCACTCATTTTGGGAAGTCATTTAATAAGGGTCTTGTTAATCAGGTTAATCTTTGCACAATATTTCATCCACACACACTGATTGTCAGGGATGCCTTCCATTTCGACCTTAGAGGACATGTTGAGATCTTGTGTGATCAACTTCAAGGGTAGTTGGGATGATCACCTTCATTTTATAGAGTTCTCCTATCATTCTTGCATTCAGATGGCCCCTTATGAGGTATTGTATGGGTGTATATTTAGATCTCAAGTTGGTTTGTTTAAAGTAAGAGATGCAACCTTGATAGGACGAGATTCACTCTGTGATTCTATGTAGAAAATGAAACTCATTAGAGAGAGACTTAATCAATCATAGTCGACAGAATTCCTATGCAGATGTAAGGAGACGGGAAATAGAGTTCCAAGTGTCACCTATGATAGTTTGAAAGAATGGGAAACTCAGTTCTAGATAGGGTGTCTAACTCTAAATGTTAAGGAGGTAATAGTAATGGGTCTTATGTGAATAGGTACAATTGTGCAAAGTCTTCAAGAAAGCATGATAGTAAGCATGATAGTAAGTACCATGGATTACTTAACCATTTGGAGGTCATATACAAGGCCATACTTATTATTCATCGCATTTTAATAGGTAAATTTAGTGGAAAATTTAAAACGTTCATAGCACATCATATGATCATTACTATATGTATATATATATATATATATATATATATATATATATATATATATATATATATATATATATATATCTTTTTGCCATCTGACACTCAACATCAATATAGTAGAATAGGGACACGACCCCTATCAACATAACATAATAATCTAGCTATTACATAAACTTTTTAAAAGGAACTTTGACATAGGCAATCCTTGAATCATAAGGATCCTTTTCTTGATCTTGGGAAACATCTGCCAATCCCTTCACTTTAGAGACATCCTTTAAGCATCCATAACCTACACTTCATATAAAAAGGTGAAGAAGAATTGTGTTTATACAAGAATGCACTCAGCATTACAACCACACAAAAACATGCATTTAAAGAGAACATTTGATTAGAAAACCATGCAGTATGCCTTTTATTAAAATTTCATAAAACTTTATACATTAAGTACAACATAACTCAAATACTTCATATGGGCATAGACCCTATTTTTAAAACATATAGGCATAGACCCTATTCATAACATTACATAAATCCACATAATCATTTGAAGCACACTTATCATATTCATAACATAATCTTCCCTTTAATTTAAGTTTCTTACTAAAAGTAACCCTCTAGTAATATTTGGTGCAATGCATGAATAATGTCCCCTTTCACTACCCACAGCTAAGTATCACCTTAAGGTCACCAAGGTGAACATTTACATAAGATTTATTAACTTAAACCCATACTTTTACATATGCTCAACCTATCAGGAAACACATACTTTACATTGGATCCAACATACTTCAATGGACCATATATAAGACTCATTTCAAAACTACATGCAAGTCAACACTACCAACAACATCAAAAAAGTCAATAGTCAACACTACCAACAACATCAAAAAAGGCAATAGTCAACAATAGCATGCTTGGACTTCATTTCATTTAGACATCATAAGACCTTTTTCATAATCCCAATCTAAGCTTACTAGTGCAATGTACATGTGAAGTCCCATATCCTCATACATACTTAGTAACCTCACAAAGAGACCATAAGCATCCTCATTTACTTCATAAATAACCATGACAACCATATTCAACTACATGCATAATTAGGACCTTCTTCATATGACAATTAAAACCAACATCATGCATATTCAACGTAAGAAATCATTATATACTCAATAAGACCAATACCATGCACATAAAGACAGACCTCATCAAATAGACATCATAGGACTCATAATATGCATATTATCACAACAATTGGTAAATATCATAATATAATGCATAAATGACATATACATATACATATACATATACCTATAGAACTCCCTTCAAGAGATACTTGTGCAATTCATAGGTAAAGTCACATACCCTCACCTATACTAAACAAATTACCTTTGGTTATCTTAGTTAGGGTTCATAACTTTACTTCCATTGTCCAATTTACTTTAGGTAAATCCTCGCCTTACCAACAATAAGACCATGCAAGACTAACATGAAATCTGGTGTCATCCCCTTACACCAAATGAGGGAATCTTACTTGCCAAGGTAAGACATGAGCATCTATCTAGCATTTTTTAGTTGGATCCACTACCTAGGTCCTATGGGAAAAATAGTTATGGAACTAAGATATGTATATTGAAACCCGTTTTATGCCCTTAGGAATTCTAGTTTCCACCTCATGAGAAACCATGGGTGAATTTTCCTCCAAGGGAAGTCAACACCTCATGTGGAACCATAGGTGAAATCTCCCTCCAAGGGAAGTCAACACCTTATGAGAAATGATTGGTGAACAAGCCTTCCTCATTAATAAGGGGCACCTCTCATTTAGTAAAGTTAACTCACTGCTATGCTAATTTCCCTATTTAGAGAAGTCTTTATTAACTTTATTTTATAAAAATAGGCTTTAGGAGTATTAACCCCTCATATTCTTAGAACATAGGTTATAGATTTGAATTGTTCTTCCATCAACCTAAATCATGTTAACCTTTCACGTGGACATAGTATATTCAATCATAGTCTAGTTTAGAGTATACTTGAGAATACCTTTCAAGAGACCACCTATTTACTAGATTATCATGCATGCTTCATTTCATGCATTTATTTGTGTGTATGTGTAGTTACATGAGAAGACCTTCGACATAAAACCTATTTAGATACTACACATATGCATACTTCATCATATCATATTCTTAACATCATAGCATATACTTTCATGTTCATAGCTTAATCATGCATTCATATTCATGTATATAGATAAATAACCCTAGGAGTTATTCTATCAAGGTAACATGTGCAATGTATAGATAAAGTCTCATACCCTTATATATAGTAGTTCACCTATAAAGTAATCCTAGGTAAGATACATATTCATACTTTCATGGATATATATTTTACATGCATAGTAGTAGAAATTAGTGCATATGAGAATTCCTTTCAATGGACACCATGAACCTATGCTACTAATAAGCATTCATAGGTGTGTGTACATTAGACAACATGATCAAATAATGGCTATCAACATATCCTTGAAATAGCCACCCTCTTAAGATCACTATACACATTCATGCATAGACCACACACCACATTATATCATAGGAGACAAAACACCTTCAACATTGCATCCTAGACTCCTAACATTGGCTAAGATCACACATTCATATAAGGGTACATAGGTAGGGGTAATTCCCCATTAAAACCTCATCACTGCCAGATAATATACCATACCTAACCCTAACAAGTTAATTCAGCTATAGAAGATATTATCAGTACACCTAGAACATGCTACTAGACTGAGAGACTATGCATAATACTTCACATTGTGTCATCATAATTACCACACTGCATAATTCATAACTTTACTTCAAGTCCATTATCAGCACATATAGAGATTGAGAAGATCGTAAACACCGCCACCATAAGTAGACCATACCACACAATGCCATACAAGGCCATTTCAATTATCAATTCTATCAACAAGTAGAGGAATAGGGAAATCTTACCCATTCACCAAGCCATGATAATCATTGATCAATTATCAATAATTCACCATCAGTTTGAATACAAAACAATAGCAATAAATTCAACATGCTAGAATCCTAATTCAATCAATGTAGAATCAAGAACACAATGTCCACATCATAGGCTAATTTAAGAAATGACAAAGATCATGACTTCATCATGAAATTGGATTGAAAATAAATAAAAAATAGTATTTAATGATCAATTAATTATAATCATTCTTTTGAAATCATTTTTAGAAGTAATCTATTGCTAGATTGAAAGATCTACCATTTGATCATGAAATCTCTTTGAAAACATTCGAATGAACTTCTTAGATGAATGTATAACTAAGGATGAAGGATAACCATACATCACCACATGAAGAAGACACGAAAACATGACTAAGAATCCATGTAAATAACACCCCTAAGCTAACCTTGAGCTTCAGCTCCAACGGAGGTTTCTAGAGAGGTTTTGTTTTGAGAGGGAAGGTGAAATTTGAATAATGAAGTCTATTTGGGGTTTTGATACTTTTAACTAACTTAATATACCCAAAAATAGATAAACTAAGTACCTAGGGTATATATAGGACGTGGGGTGAATTTCTCATTCACCCTCTCACTTAGTAGCGTGCATGACAGAAGTTGCAGACCCGAAGGACGTGTGTATTGACGGACCGTCATTGGAATGATAGTTCCGTACTGCATAAGCATCGATGGTGACTGAGGATCCATTTTGGGAGCTTAATCTCACATAGTTAAGTGTTGAGCCACGCCCACATCGATAGGGCATCACCTGATGTACGGTTCTTTGATGACATGGGTAGATTGACACTGCCCAGGAAGTGTCTAGGCAGCCTCAAGGAATTCAGCATTGGTGACTTCTCCTTGAGATTGCACATTTGGTGCATTGAGTACCTCTGGCTCCTCAACATTTCTCTTAGATGGACAACATCTTGCTTCTCTTCGTGGAGGCATGATGATCTGAAACAGGCACAAGCACGAATTAGAGAGAAACTTTTTAGAGATACACTTTAACGCATGAAAAGGAATATGAAAGAAGTGGGAAATTTCCTAAACGTTGTGGCCTTCTAATTATACATGTGGCGCGCTTCACACTAATAACTAGGACTCTACAAACATGACTTCATACTACCTAGTACTCTTGAACTCTGTGCTCAGATATCAAGTATTTCACAGCCCTAGCCTACGCGTTGGACGTGGCCGGCACTAGATGACCACGGTTGGCGTCGATTGGACCCTTGGTCTTGCATACTTATCTCAGCGGAAGATAATAATCATAACTTAACTGAAAAGAATATCATAGCTAAGAATTTTTATAAAGATAAAACATTCAAACATAGCCAAAAGCTTGCAACTCAAGTCTTGACAAAAGGAATAATAATGAAAAGGCTCCAAAGACTAACAATAGAGTGTCTATCTATAAAGCCTCTAAAACTAAGAATAATGTTGGGACAGACCCCACAATATCCTGATAAAGAAAGTACTAAAAAAATATGTCCTCCAGAATGCAAGAAGGCTCACCACTAACTTTGAATCCTCAAGTGGATCAACGAGGCACTGGATGGTGCTGATTTTTCGAAGCTACGCGATACGAAGCAGGACAACTGGTATCAGTATATTGAATGTACGAGTATGTGAGTTAGAATGTGAATGACATAGGCTAGAAAAGAGTCTCCATGGCTCTACTGAACTCATGAATAACTAACTCATTTCAATATATAAAGCAATTTAAAAAGAATGGCAATATACAAAACTGTTTGAAATTATATAGTAAACTTATAATGTATAAAAGGATACAACTAATTATTTGATGTCTATAATAATACAAATAAACTTCTGTATACACATAAATACATTTAACTTCTATGGGAGTTTCTCTAATTGAAAACCATCACTTAAGAGCTACAGTGATGATGCAGCGATCTACCTCACATTGACACCGCATCGCATACCCATACAAAGCTATATGACCTGAACTGCCTAATGGATTCACTAGTCTACTATGAAAAGGGTTCATATAAAAAATATGACCCCTTTTTCTACCTATGGTGGCTACATGGTTTTTGGGGCTGTGAGTTGTCTTAACTCTCCCCCATATCGGTGCTTAATATTACTCCCAAAATATATTGGCTCTTATGTTTTAAAAAACATACAAAATATACTTAGCTCATAGGCTATCTTGGAAATCTTAGTTTCCCTGCTTGCTTCATTTAGAAAGCTATAGTTCTTTTATGAAAAACTAGCCCTAAGTCTCCTTGAAAATCTCTTTTTCTCTTCCTCTAAATGTGCAAACATTTTAATACTGCTTTGAAATACTTAGTCCATATATACTGCTTTTGAAGAAAAGACTTCACTTTACTCTGAACTGAGTTCAACTTAAGTCTTAAACGAAGTTAACACATTAGTAAAAGACTTACAAAAATTTGAAATGAACTTCTATTTATTCTTATATATAATCCTTAATGAACCTGATCTTTAAGTATTAAAGCAAGTTTACGTATTTGTAAAAGATTTCTTCAAAGTTCTCTAAGAACACTCTAGACTTGGTTCTAATTTTCCTTGAATTTGAAGTTATGGATTAAAGGTTGTAAATTTGTTTTTATCGATGATTTCTATATGATAAGAAGTCATTAAGAGTAGTTAGAATCATTAGAAAGTGTAAAACACCTTAGAAGAGATTACTCTGACTAATTATAAAAACTAGGCAAAAATTAGCGATTTGGGCACGTTTGGGACGCTTCGCGCCAGCCTTAATTGACTGAGGCCAATTTATAGTGCTTTATAGGCGCGACATGCCTGGCCTAGCTGAGGTGCGTCTAATGGATTTTTCAACTCTTTTTTTGTCCCTAAGCCCTCAAAAAATCCCTAGTTATTACTCCATACACTTTGGAATATTGGTACCCTCAGCACCCACTAGATTAAACTCATAAACAACTCGGAGAAACAAGAATCAAACAACAATAGGCATCCAATAATTCAATCAAAGGGACTCAACCATGTTCTTTAAGAATTTCACTCATCATAATTCAATATACTCAAACTTGTTGAATTTTAATAAATTGGTGTGTGGGTGTACTAACCCAACAGAAAATATTTCATAAACCTTGATAGGGATCACCTTCGACGAAATCCACTCAAAGTTCTCAGTGTTTGTGGAAAAACCTTTATCTTTCTTCCTTATCCTTCTTGTCTTCTCTTTTCTCCCAAGTCCTAAGCGTGAATGTGGTTTTCCAAAACTGACATAAGGCTTATTTTTACCCCCAATTAAACCCTTAAGAAGAATTGCGAAACAATTGCTTAAAAGACTAGTTTGCCCTTCCTTAAATCTGGAATTGGATTTTCCTCAATCCAACAGCCCAATTTCCAATAGGCATATCTCCCTTGTGCAAACGTGGAGGGTTGGAAAGATATATCCAAGGGCTTTCCGACCATATCGAGAACTACCTCTAACTCATCCTGAGCTAGAAGTTATGGCCGCTTCAAAATGACTAAAACTCACTTCTTACACTTAGAAAAAATTTCCAGATTTTCCTCTTTCTTTCAAAAGTGATGATTTTTAATTTCCTAGCTTATCCATAGTTATTTTGAGTTTAGAGATGTTACACAACCCCCATAAATCATGTAGACAATGTGGGTAGAAAGGGTCATACTTTTTAGATGATTCCTTATTGCTTTTTATAATAGACTAGTGGATCTACTTAGTTAAGGAGTTCTACATTCCGGCAAGGTATAAGATAGTTCTGGCAGCAGCATGGGCGAGATGTTGTATTATCATACACCTTATAGTAATGGTTACCAGTTAGAGAATTTCCCAAACAAATTCTATTTTGTATTATTGCATACAAACTAAGTTCTATTGTATTTTAAAATACATTGAGTTGTTATCTACTGTATTAAAAGATTTTCTTTATGTTGGATTATCCTTATTTCTTTTTAGTTGAAATAAGTTCAGTTGAGATGAGGTAAGTTATTTCTTTAGTCCCATCCAAGATTATGTCATGTTTTAAATTTCCCCTAGCATGATCTTACATTTCGTGTATTGACGCCATTTTCCCGGCATCTTTGATAATGTAAATATAGGTAACCAGGATCATAATCCAATGCTTTGTTGATCCACTTAAGATCCCAGAGTTTTTTGGTGAGCCTCATTGCTTATGGAGGATCCCTATATTATTTCTGTCACACTATTTTAGTTTTGTTAGGATGATTGGGGGTATTTCAAAACATCTATCATTGTATTAGAGGCTTCATAGATATATATATTAGTTCATAAGTCATTTCATTTTGATTTGGACACTTGAGTTGCCTCTTTGTCTAGTTGAATGTTTATTTCTAAAATAAGAGTTGCCTTTTTGGCTAGTTGAATGTTTATTTCTAAAATATTCTAAGTTTATCTTTTGAGATAGTTGATGAAAGTTTATCTTTTAAGTTTATCTTATGTTGAGTAAGTCTTCCAGTAAGAGTTGGTCTAGGCTTAGGATTTGCTATGGGCCAATAATAGTTTTTTAGTGTCAGCCGCATCGAGGGTCTTGGCTCCGACCATGACAAGGAGCAAGTGCCAAGTAGTGTCTTGCAGATCTGTATATTTACGTCTGTATTCCATCCTTGAGAGGCTCAAGGACATTCTTAGGAATAATTCATTGTTACTTGTTTCGTATCATGCATTGATTATTGCAACAGTGTCTAAAATCCATTTGTTCATTCTTCCTTAGATGGATAGGATGATATAGGTTGTGGGTGGAAGATCCTCTTGCACCTCTGCGTGGAGGCACAAATAGGCATAGAGGTCGACACCAATCAATAGGTCGGAGGAGATCATAGGTCGTTGGACCAATTTGAGATCAGAGAGGGAATTATCACCTAATTTTGCTATAGTGGCAAAGCATGTGTAGCATCATTCTGATCAGCAAGCAAAGCCTCCAAGATTCATGGTCATCCTTGTGGTACGGGATACTTTGGCCAAGATTCTCAGATTCATGGAGGATATTCCACAAGCATGGACTTTGCCATGCTCTTTGGCAAAATCAAGGTTAAAGCTAAACCCCAGGTTCAAGGAATAGACCTATAACATCCCTCCTAAGAATGATCTAAGTTTAAGAAGCATTACTTAAATTGGAAATAGCCAAATCTGGAATTTTACCATTTATGCTTCACTTATAAGTTTTTGGTCAACTTCAAACACTCATAACTTTCAATATATGATGTTTTAGGTTTACCATAAGATATCAAAAGTTCAAAGTCTTCGTCAAGATTCTTGAGTTTTGTTACGGATTTCACCAAGGGTTTGATCCCTAAGAGTTATGTGAGTTCTCATAGTGTTAGGTTCGTTCCCCAAAAGCCAATCATGTCTGTAAAAAAAATTCGTTCTCAAAAATGAAGGAATTGAGTTATTGATTACTGTTCTTGAAGTATTATATTTATTCTTGAATTCGGATGGGTTGATGAGTTCTTAAGATAATTGTATGTAGTTTTAAGAGTTGTTGAGTATATTCTTGTGTACTTTTGTGGAGTATTTGATTCTAAGTGATTTGGGAAGAAACCATTCAATTCTAGACAAATTAGGGTCAAAATTCAAAGAGAAAAATTCATCAGGCTTTCTCAATAGTGCCTTGGACGACACACCACCGATGCACCAGAGGTGGCTGGCGTGCTGCGCCAGCAGTGAACCAAGAATAATGAGTGGTGTGGGACGCCAACCGCCACCCTTTCTCCGTCATTTAAGCTGTCCGGGTTCTTTCAGAGAATACCTTTATTCCCCTTTGATTCTAACTACACTAAACTACTTCTACACATATATAAATAATTCATACCATGAATTATAACCTTGAATTTTTTATTCAAATTAAAAGTAGATCTAAGAGTCAACTCTTTAGAGTTCTTCTAGTCATATTAAGAATTGTTTTACAAATTGTTTCTAAAACTTGTTTCAAATGACTTGAGAACTGAATTGAGGAAAAATAGAGTTGAGTTCATTTTCATTAAAATGATACATGGGAACTAAGTATTCCCAAGAGCACATATTTTTACATTTAAGAGGACAAGAAACAGTGATTTACAAAGAGTTCATGAACATTTTTAAGTATTATCTCTTTATAGAGAAACCTTCTTAGAAAAAACATCAAAATTAAGGAAGAGGAATTTTTTTATGTAAAACATAATGAGCTAAGTTACATTTAAGGAGTAGTATTAAGAATCGATATGGGTGAAAGTCCTAACAATGCACCGCCCCATAAACTATGTAATCACTGTGGGTAGAAAATGGTCTAACTTTTTAAATGATTCTCTTATTTCTTTTTAGCATATAGTAGTGGATCCACTTAGTTAAGAAGTTGTGTACCCCATAAAAGTATAGGACAATTCTGGAAACTTGGGCTATATCATCGCATAGCTAATAATTATGGTTGTCAGTTAGAGAAACTCTCAAACAGAGTTTATTTTGTATTTTTACATATAAATAGAGTGTTACATTATATTTCAATACATCGAGTTGTTATCTACTATTTCAAAGCTTTTCTTTATACTGCAATATTTATATTGCTTTATATTGACATGAGGTTGAGTGGATTTGAGACGAGGTAAGTGTTTTTAAAATCCAGTTCAAGCTTATGTGATATTTTATATTTTCCCTCACATGCTCATACATTCAATGTATTGTCGTCATTTTCCCTGTATTATTTTATGATGCAGATACATGTAAAAAGGGTAAAAAACAAACACTTCGTTGATTCATTTGAGTTCTAAGTTGTTTGGTGAGCTTTCTTGCTTCCGAGGATTCCCTATTTACTTTCAGTTAATTCATTTTGATACTAGGATGTCGTAGGCGTTGTCTCGACTACCATCTCATCTAGTAGAGGCTTCATATATAGATAGACATAAGTTCATTAATCTTTTCAATTTTAAATTCAAAAGTTTAAAGACTTGAATTGCCTCTTTGGCCAATTGAATCTTCCTTTACAACATTGAGTTTACTACATGAATTTATCTTTTGTAATCTTTTAAATGTTGGGTAAGTCTTTCGTTGAGAGTTGATTCAGGTTAAGGGTTCGCTTGGGTCCAGCAATGGTCCTCGATTATTGACATATCCAGATATAGGCTCGGGGCATGAGAAGACTGCAGCAAAGTAAGGGCACAGGGTGTTAAGATTCCAGGAGCACATCATGTTTTTGTGTCTTCCCATTTAGTAGTCAAGCCAGTTTGAATTTTCCTCCACCTATGGTAGCTAGGCAAACTATGTCTTCTGAGGAGCAAAAAATGTTGGGACAATTCATCATATTAGGTCCTCTCAGGTTCCTAGTTGTTGTGGGCGAGAATTCCCACGAGTTTTTAATCGCTTGTCCAGAGAGGTTACATAACCTCATGTTAGTGGAGTCTCATGGGGGATTACACTACTTTTCGTCTAGATGGGTCAACAAAACAACATTGGGGGTCATATCTTGAGTGTAGGCCGACAAGGTCACCTTTGTTGACGTGTGCTCAATTCTCTAAGTTTTGTCGGAGAAGTATGTACTTCAAAGCCTGAGGGAGCGGATGAGTACACAGACTTGACTCAGGGATCTATGTGTGTTTCTTACTATGAGACACGATTCCATGAGTTTTAGAGGTAAAATAAATGTCTCTTTCTAACTATTAAGCAATTATTTGAGGCAATCGTTAAACTTTCAGCCACATGTGTGTAGACATTTTTTAAAGTGATTGTAGAATCTTGGTGAGCGACCAACTGCCACGATTTGCACCCTTAGCAGACAAAAAATGCTTTAAAGCAATGACTTACCACCATTAAAAAGTTTATAACAAATTATTTACTATTTTTTAAAATATTTTTTTGTCTAATATGAATAATATACTTTTTTTTAAATATAATGCTTAATCATTTCTTGACATAATGAATTTATCACTTAGGGTGTGTTTGGCATGAAGGAAAATATTTTCCAATTTTCTCATGTTTGGTTGGAACAAAAGTTTTGGAAAATTTCTAAATCAACTCATTTTCCTCAAAATTAAGGAAAATGAGTTACCTTCAAAAGTTAAGCAAAACTTTTTTCAAAACTCTCATTCAATTTCAAATAACATTTTTAACAAAAAAATAAATGAAAAAGGACATAAAATACCCTTGAAGTGTTAAGATGATACAAAACTACCTTTCATCTACCTATTGGCTCCAAAATACCCTTCAAACCCACCTATTGGCTCCAAAACAGTCTTGTCATCCACCTTTGGCTTCAAAATTGACCACTTATTTAACGGTTTTAAATTAAACTATTTAAGTATTTTTTAAAGTACGTCGCGGTCAACTATCTGTTATAATTTAGCTTATTCTTATAATTTATTAATCAAACCACTAACCGCCCAATTAATAAGCCCGCCGCATTACTAATGCAACAACAAGAAAGCTACTGCCAGTAAATTTGAGGCGAAAATGTCTATAGAAATACATTATCATACATTGAGGTTCTCAATATAAACATATCATAATTCAAGTGTCTAAATAAAAATTATCAATAAACTTAAAAGTCTAACTATGTTCATCTAATTATTACTTCGTCTCAATTATGTGATGTAAGTTAATAGATAAGTTTTTAAAATAATATATCAAAGTTTTAATATTTTAAACAAATCATAAATATTTAATAAATCATATACTTTAATAAGTACTTGAATTAATTCGAGATGTACTACGTCTATAACTTTAATAATAAATTTTGATTTCAAGCTTGAAAGAGAATTCTATTGAAAGTATCCTCCTAAATAAGCGGCTCAACCTAAACTTAATTGGAGGTTCGACTCGGACTGGAATAATTTTGGATATCATTTTCAGAAATTTGTAATTTCATTGTGTTTTAGTAGTGTTTATGGCAATTTCGATATTAGAATTGATTTGTTAATTGGGTGTGTATATTATTAGTGGGTTGATTTATAAATAATATCAATAAATTAAATTAAAGTCAATAGTTGAGTACCAAGTATTTTTAAAAATATTTGAACAGTTTAAATTTAAAATCGTTAAATAAGTGGTCAATTTTCAACCCAAAGGTGGATGACAAGGGTATTTTCGAACAAATAGGTGGATGAAAAGCACACTTTGGAGCCAATAGGGAGATTGCTAGTAGTTTTGTACCATTTTCAATACTTTTAGGGTATTTTAGGTCCTTTTCCTGAACATCAATTTCTAAAAAATATTTTTAATCTCAAAATTTTTTTATTGTAACTTTGCCATCCCCCGCCCCGATCATCCCTCCACCCCCCTCCCCTTCTCAAAAAAAAAATAAATTTGTTTAAAAAAAAAAGATATTTTCAATTTCAAAAAAAAAATTGACTCCTACGCTCGACCCCCACCCCCACCCCGAAAAAAATAAAGTTTGTTTTTAAAAAATATTTTCAACTTCAAATTTTAATTTTTTTTCACCCCTACCCACCCAACCCACCACCATCCCACCCCACCTCCCAAAACAAATTTTTAATTTGTTTTAAAAAAAATATTTTCAACTTCAAATTTTTATTTTTTCACTCGTAGCCTACACCCCTAGCAGTGCTCTCCTGCCGTCCCTCCCAAACAAACAAAATTAAGTTTGTTTTTAGAATAATATTTTCGAATTCAAATTTTTTTTCACCCCTACCTCGATCCCCGGCCCTGCCCCCCACCCCCACCCCCACCCCAGTCCCAAAATAAATTTTCATTTTATTTTTAAAATATTTTCAACTTCAATTTTTTGTTATTTCACCCCTACCCCCCCCCCCCCCAACCCTACCAGCCCCTAAACTTCAAATTGTTTTTCACCCCCTCCCCCCCCCCCCCCAATAAAATAATTTTTTTTCAATTTCAAAAATTATTTTCTACTCTAACAATAATTAAAGATATTTTCCATTCATAAATCAAACACTAAAAATCATTTCGTAAAAATATTTTCTACTCACCAACCAAACATTAGAAAATAAGTCATAAATCTACTAGTTTTCTGGGAAAACAAAAATATTTTCCTTCCTACCGAACACACCCTTAATGAGTTATCGACATAAAGTGGATACTTATTCATCTAATCGAAAATTAATATTACATCAAAGTTATAAAGAGTAAAAACTAATTCATTCATCTAAAAGACAGAGCTTGATTAAATTTGATAATATTCAAAGACAATTATAATATATTTCTTGATTGATTAAAGTACTCAAACTACTATATATATTCTCATATAAGATTTCACTTAAATAATATTTGAAACAAAGAGTTATATATCTTTTTATTTCAAAATATATTCTTAATATTTTCAATTTCCTCTTTTACTCTCGTGATTTCATGTTATATCATTTTTTTACCTTTTTTGTCTACCCTATATGATATATAATTTATTTTTTCTCTTGCATTAACGGATATTTTTATTTTTATAGTTCTCAATTTCTCTTAGAAATCATATAAATTGAGAATTCAAAATCGTATTTTTTAATATACTAATGTTTTTTTTGGTGCCCACCCACTGGCGAGGAGTGACCTGCCTCAAAGACACTTAACATCTGAACTTCCGACACACAACGGCGAAGAAGCCCATCAGCACAACTCTGGTATAATTAAGGTTCATCCCAAAAAACTTTTTTCACATCATACATGAACTTCTTCCTCTGTTGGAAGGGCAAGTCCGATCGGACTATATCTAGATAATTCGCAAAATCGGCAAACCATGGAATGAAATCATAACAAGCGGATGGTACATGTTCATCAGGAAAGGTATCATCAACTTTAGTCTTTTCACTCAATTCTCTCATAAATTTATCAGCTAATGTATACAAGTGTTCGTCAACTTGATTTTCAGTCCCTTTTCTATCTTTTACCTCAAAATCAAACTCTTGTAATAATAACACCCATCCGATCAATTGTGGCTTCGCATCCTTCTTTGCAATCCAGTATTTTTTGAATGCTTGTTCAGTCACACTATAGTTCTTTTGGGCCTTATTCAGGGCCTTACTTGCATTATAAATGGGGTGAAGGATTTTATCCTTTCGATGTCCCAATACCAAACCTAGAGCGACCCACTAGCATCACACATCACCTCAAAAGGCTCACTCAAATCAAGGGAAATCATAATGGGCGCGGACACCAACTTCTCCTTCAACTCTCCAAATGCCTTCTGACAGGATCCATTAAAATAGAACTGACATTCCTTTTAAAGTAATTTGAACAGAGGATGTGCAATTTTTGAGAAATCCTTAATAAACCTCCGGTAAAATCCCTCATGTCCCAGAAAACTTCTCACACCTTTTACAGAGATGGGTGGGGAAGCCTCTCTATAACTTAAACTTTCGCTTGATCAAACTCTATCCCCTTCTCGGGGATACAATGGCCCAATAATATATCTTCTTTCACCATAAAGTGACATTTTTCCCAATTAAGCATAATCTTGCAATCTTCACATCTTTTCACAACCTCGGCCAAGTGACTCAAACACCGAGCAAAGGAGTCTCCAACAACTGAAAAGTTATCTATGAACACCTCAATAGTGTCTTCCACCATATCGGAGAATATTGACATCATACAGGCTGGAAGGTGGCCAGTGCATTATATAACCCAAAAGGCATCCTCTTGAAGGCGGATGTCCCATAAGGACAAGTAAAAGTGGTCTTCTGTTTATCCTCTAGGGCAATAGAGATTTGACTCTAACCCGAATATCCATCAAGAAAATAATATCATCCTCTTCCTACGAGTCTATCTTACATTTGGTCCGTAAAGGGTATAAGGGAATGGTCCTTCTCAGTCCATGCAACTTTCGGCATTCCATAAAAACTCTCTATCCGATCATCGACCTCATTAGAACAAGTTTGTTCCTCTCATTAGGCACTACTATAATTTCCCCCTTTTTTGGCACACACTGAACAGGGCATACCCAACTACTATCTGCAATAGGATATATGACTCAGACGTCCAACCACTTAATAATCTCCTTCTTCACTACCTCTTGTATAGGTGGATTCAACCATCTCTGGTGCTCAATACTTGTCTTGTGATCGGGCATGATTTAGATTATGTGTGAACAATTACTAGGAGGAATCTCAATAACGTTCGCAATGGTCTAACCAATGGCTCATTTGGACCTCTTCCGAATTTCCACCAGACACTCTACTTGTTGTACATTCAAATCTGCTGGAATGATTACCGGCAAAGTGTCATCTCAATCCAAGAATACATACCACAGATGAGGTGGTAGATCCTTAAGCTCTAAGTTTGGAGCCTCTTCAATAGATGGTCTCGCGGGTGGAGACTTAGATGCTTCCTATCTGACTCCAATTTCTATGGTTTAGTCTAATATTTGTTTCGCTCAAGTGTCGCACCAAAGACTCATACTCTTCAATACCATCACTTGCAAAATTCATGATCAATACCGCTAGAGCCTCGACACCTAGGCATTCTTCAATTTGTACCACAGACATACTCTTAACCCGATAGGATATGTCAAATACCATTTGGAGCTCACCACTCTGCTTCAGGGACCTACAAAAGTTGAACGTTGCCCCTTCATTATTCAACCTAAACATTATTTTACCTTTTTCTGTATCAACCAAGGTACGACCAGTGGCAAGGAACGTCCTCTCAAGAATAATAGCAACCTTAAAGTCCACCTAAGAATCAAGAATCACAAAATCATCAACAAAAATATAAAGGACTCCACTTTCACGAGCACATCATGGAGTATCCAAATGGGCTTCTTCACTCTTTGATCGACCATCAGTAACCGCATTGCAGTAGGCTTTGGGTCACCCTAACCCAATTTATTAGACATGGAAAGAGGCATGAGGTTTATGCTTGCACCTAGACTGCATAGAGTTTTATCAAAGTGTAATAATCCAATGGTACATGGAATAGTAAATGTGCTCGGATCTTTATTTTTCTGCACAAGAGACCTTGTAGCAATAGCACTACAATGTTGCATTCGGTCATCATCCTCAAAACTTACCAATCTCTTCTTTGTAACCATATCCTTCATAAATTTAGCATAACCGCGAATTTGTTCCAAAGCTTATATCAAAGGGACATTGATGGAAACTTGTTTCAACATAGTGATAAAACGACGGTATTTACTATCCTTAGTCTTCTTCACTAATCTCTAAGAGAATGGTGGTGGGGGTCTAGAAATGGGGGCTACTTTCTGAGACACCTCTGCTTCTTTTTTTGTTTTGTCCGACAATTGTCCAATAGTTTCCACCACCTCTTAGTCTTTTCTCATATAATCTTCTACAATGGAACATAAGTCCCACTCTAATCATTTTTGTTATCCTAGTTACTCCTGTTGAAGTTATTATCGCGGTTGTAGTTTCCATCTTGAACATGTTGGCCCTCTCTTTTATAGGTACTATAGTTTGGACCTTTATTTCCTTGACCTTGACGCCAATTCTCCTAATTGGAGCCTTGGGTATTTGGTCGAAAACCCCCCGTCTGATCACTCACTGCATAAGTATCCTCTTCATAATAGTACTCATCCGCTAGCAGTGGTGGTTTAGTCAAGTAATTCACCGCATTTACCTTCTCTGCACCTCCAGTGACATGTTTCAATACCAACCCAAGCTCAGTTCTTATTTGACCCATCTTTTCATGAATCTCATATGCAGCCCGATTTTGTGTAGCTTGCACTGGGAAGGTTTTTCTCCAAGTGAATGACTTTATAGTACTCCAAGACTAATTGCTGCAAGAAATTTTCTTCAACTTCTCTACGATATCAACATATGTTCACTCACCATACGAACCTCCCACAATAGTATCGAGTTCTGTTTTATTGTTATCATCTTGACCCCAATAGACGTACTCTTTTAAAGAATCACCATCAATGCGGTGGTTAGGGACACCTCTCACATACGTAGTAAATCTATCCCAAGAGCTACTTACCGACTCCCCATGTAGTGCCACAAAATTTTTCACTCTATCTTTGTAATTGAGATTTTTGGACACTAGGTAATACCGAGCTAAGAACACGTCCTCAACTGATCCCAAGTATAATTGGAATTGTAGGGTAACTCAGTAAACCATATCGCAGCATCACTTGTCAATGATAGAGGAAATACTCTCAATCCGATGAAGTTCATATCTAAGTCTGGTCTCCCCATAAAACTCTTGCACACATATCTCAGTTTGGCTATGTTAGAATGTGGATCCTCTTATGGTAGCTCTGCAAACAAACCCCTCGCAGTGAGCATCTATATCAAATTACTATTTACCACAAACGTATGCCCATGGGGTAAAGGAGGTAGGACTAGAGGCCCATTAGAATAAGTTATGTTGATATTTCCCTTATAGAACTCTTATGGACGTGGGATGGGAGGTTGTATCCTCAACATCATCATTTTGATTTTCTGTAACTACTTGATTATGAGTCTCAACCAGTGGTGGAGGTTGATGAATTATCCCTCACGTAGATTGACTGGGTTCCGCTGATTTTCAATTCTCAGTAGCGTCAATTAAGTTAAGTATCGAATGGAAGGAGCGGTTCTCCTCGGCTCCATATACTTGGTCTACACTAGCGCTAAACTTGAAATAAACAAAAACAAAAGAAAAGTAAAATCACGAAATCATTGACTAAATTTCACTAATGCTATTAAGGTTAATCTAAAAGCAACTTTCCTCGGCTACGACGCCAAAATTTGATACGCTCAAATTACACCTCCCTAAATAAATATAAGCGACCATATCAAGTACAGAATCCAACTAGTAGGTTGGGGTCTATACCATGATGAAAATGGTTTAGACTTAACTCCAATGTAGTCAAGTTCTTGCCGAAACAGGTAATTAAATGGGGAGTTTTGTGAAATAAACTTCCTAAGTATTTGTACGTAAAACAAATAAAAGGAGTAAAGATTTAGTTTTTATCTAGTTGTGAGAGAAACTAGGGTATATGTGTTCCTCATAGGTTCATAATGTCGTATTCCTAGATATAATAATTCTTCCCAAGTGTTTTGCATGTAAAGTGATAAGTTAGGTATCTCTTAATCCTTGGTCCAACATTTAGAGAATTTTACCTCGTACCTTGGCCCGGCTACGTGTGTATAAACTACTAACACTTATCTTTAATTCAGATTAAGCATCATATTCGATGTATGACTTAGTTATTACTTTGCACCAATCGAGACTAGCCTATTAGATAGTATCCCACTAAAATCTATGTAGATAATTCTTTTCTTATTAACTACCTCCTTAGTCCGGCAAGTTGCAATAAGGGGAGTTCTAACGCGTGCACTTATTAAAAAGACTTCTAAACAAAAGAATTATGAATACATACAATGACCTATTTGAGAATTTTTATTAAGCTAGGTTTACATTGTTAATAACCCATGGTTCCCATAACCCTAGTTGTGGATTCAGTTACCCATGCACATAATAACACAATTCATAATTATTAAACAATAAAACATGAACTTACTTTGACAATTTAAATATAATCGAGAAAACCCTTTTTGAAATAACAAGACAAAACTTAAAAACAAAGTTGGGAAATCGAATTAATGCTAAAGTTGCAAAACCCAATCTTCAGACAGAAACCAAGAATAATAACAAATATGTCTAATACCAACAATAAGGTTTTAAACCCTATTTATTGAAAACATAGTCCTAAATTAAAAGGAATTAAAATAAGGAAAGTTATTCAAAAACGCGGTTGTAATCAACGACCCCCACAAATGGACCGTCAACTGCCTCCATTAGTCCAGACATCGAATTATATTTTCGTCCTTAAGATGGCCTCCTCTCTGAATCAATCGAAGAACCAATAGCACGGTTGTCAATGAGTCTATGGTTCTTCGATGCCTTTCATTGCTCCATCCTTAGAATTTCTTCAACTTCCGGTACTGGACTATCTCTGATCTCATCGACGATTTCACTGGATGGATCATCGGTCAATCGACGAACCATCAATCCTCTCCATAGTCCCACACTTGGTCAGATTTCTCTGAGTTTCTCCAATTTCTTGAACTTCAATCGACGGTCACCATCTACAAACCGTCGATGGAACGACAGGTCGTTGATGTCCTTCTTGGGTCTCTTCTACACTTTATTTCAGTTGCCTTGTGCGTTTTATTTCTGGACTTCTTTAGTGCAAAATAAAAATTAAAACATGTTAAAAGTAGTCCAAAAAGGCTTTAGACACACACAAATTTTAAGGAAAAATCATTGAAAACACCGTGAAATCATGGTACATCACACTTCTTTATTTTTCTTTTTCTAAACATTTACTTGCTGAGTTATTAACATATTTTTGTACTAACAAAACTTGTTTTGTAGTTATTCTAAAATAGTTAGTAAATTATAAGAATTTTCATAACAATGTTGAGAGGGACTATTAAAATATTTTAAATTTATACTAGGGACTTTTATATGATTCTAATATTTTGTTCTAATTAATTGATTTTGTTCATTTTTTTTATACTAAGTCAAGTTCAGATTATATTTATGATTTTTGATAATTATTTTTTTGATAATGCATTTGGTTTATCAAGGCATTGGTTGAGGGTAAGATGGTAAATTCAGATTTCACCGCACCAAGTGGGTAAGACATCGAGTTAAAGTCTTGGTGCACCATAATAATAAGAAGTTGGGTTCAAGTCCCATTGATTTGTAATCGAAGGTGTCTTTATATGGGAAAGGCATTGGGTTAAAGTCCTAACGCATTAGAGCCATGATGTGATGATGATAAACATAAAGTTTCTTTTGACTGAAAGTCATAAAATTTACCCAATTAATTTGCTCCATTCTCTTATGTGTGGTAACAATGTATCAATATGTCTGAAAAATGACAAGTGTTTGAATGTCTGAATATGGGTGTGGTACAATGTTAATGGTCATCATTGTGGTAATTAAAAGGAAGAACATTATGTGTTCTTAAGATGTTCCTCCAAATATGAAGGTAATTTTGTGTATTAATATTGTATAAAATTTTATTGGACACATTATTTCTTAAGATGGTCCTTCAAATGTGAATATAATTGTTAAAAATAATTTTTTATCCATCAAAGTGGTATGAGAAGTTGGGCACATTGTTATTGGTGCAACCCAATTTAAAAGGTTTTGTAAATCCTCCATCAAATTAAATGAATACAAAGTGGTAGTACATTTGGATATTTGACCTCTTAAAGTGATTTTGGGGTGAGTCACATAATGTCAAAACATGAGAATGAGTTTCTAATAAGAACTTATGGAACATGTACAAATTGTTATGGTCCATTTCTTGAAGAAAATATGACTTGTGTTCGTATGGATAAGAACATTTTTATGTATTGTTGGATGAATGTCACATCTTATCTGTACGGAAGGTTTGAGAGATTTAAAGAAAATATTTTGACATAAATTGTCATTTTGTGCATATATATATATAAATATGTATATATATATATACATACATATACATATATATACATACATATATATATATATATATATATATATACTTTGAGTATTACACAAATATGTGGCATGTTTTAAAAAGAACTATTGGAGGACAAAAGAAAAAAATAAATATATTTTGTAAAGGTTGTGGACATGAACAAAATAAATGTTTTTGTGTGGCAACACAAATTTGTCATTGGTTATCAAGAAATAAGTCTTGAATATAATAATTTTAACCATGACAACAATAATAATTTTCTCCTTGAAGAAGATGGTCACCATAAAGATGACGTTGTGCAAATTGTGGTAGTACACAAAATTAATTGATAGTTCCAAAGGGGATAATTTGATACTATTCAGAGGAATGAAATTATTCATAATATTGGGTTGTAGTAAGTATCAAAAGTTTAGGAGTATTTAAAAGAAAAATATTATATTTTGACTATAAATTAAGGGAAGGTTAATATATTCAAATTACTACAACAAAAGTGGGTGGTAAATATTTATGTATAAGATTACTCATTTTTCCCGTTGTTTGTTGTATTCAAACATGTTTGCATGGTGATGGAATCACTTACAAAAAGTAAACTAAAAGTTAACTAGAATAAATATCAGTTGACATAATCGGTTGGTCATTATGATTCAAATGTGATGCAAGAGAAATTGAGAATTCACGTTGCTATATGTTGAAGAAATAAAAGATTCTTAAAAAATTCTCTTTTTTAACTTGTTATCGTGATAAAATGATCATTGTACCATCTAAAGATGTGATTTTATCCCCTGAAATTATTTGGAACATATAAAAAGGTGAATATGGGTTCGTTCACTTATCATGTGGACCGTTTACTATTATGATTTAATAAATACATCTATGGTATGGTCACATGTGCATTTGTACTAACTTACAAGAGCACAGTTCCAAACTTGAAAATGTCGGTTGATTTAGTAGAAACTATATGCCTCCAATTATAGTTGGACCATTGATTATTATAGCAAATCTCTCAAATAAAATTTGGTATGAGATGACTTTATTTAACATGTATGCATCAAGACAACAAGGTGACTTTATTTAACATGTATGCATCAAGACAACAAGGTTCTCCCGTCAGAATTGATTCAGGGTCAGAAACCAAATAATTTTCATCTAAAAATGTGATGTGCGCATATATGATTTTATTACTCCACCAGCACAAAGATAGATCCGCAAATGAGGTTGGGGTAAATTGTAGATATCCTATCATTAGGGAAATATATGTTAAGCAGCTTAGATTATGTGTGGGATGAATTTTCTAGATCCTCGTTAAAAAAAATGAACTTGATGTTCAATAGATAATTCATTTGCAAAATATTGCAAATAATTTTTCAGATGTATTTTCTGACACAATAGCTTGATTAAGCTGCAAATGCTCCAATAAATAGTCCTCGGAAGACAAAGTCTATGGTACGTCAGAAGCATGATAGACCAATCGGTTACAAACGTAAAACTCTTTGAGAAAGGAGAGGAGAAAATTATCAAAATGGTCATGGTAATGAGGCAAATGTTTAAAAAGAGCACTATGACATAACACTTCATAAAACCTTGGCAAAGATTCAGGTACCTGAAAATGATGGGGAGGGGGGAATGAAGAGATCTCAATAAGTTATGTCCTATTGAAATCGAATCAAGATGATGATCGACGGTAACTTTGATTTGAAGTAGCACTCGATGTTATAAATTGTTACAAGGATCTTAAAATTGAATCTTTCATATAGTATGGACAGATAAATGATTATCCAAATAAAATGCACTATTCAAGTATAATTTGTTTCACTTAGAAAAATGATTTTTTAAACTTATAGTTCATAGATAAAAGTATGTGTTAGTGGGGTACAAATGAATCATTGTGTGAAAGTATAACCAAAAGATATAAAATATGTTTTGTGCCTAGAAACATGAAGGGTTTTTGCAAAAAAATTTGACATTATTAAATGGAGATATATTCTCTAGTGATGGATGCAATAATACTTGTTTCAGTCTGGCAATAGATGGAATACTTAAATATACATAATGAATGATTATTATGTTTAACTTGACGATGAAGGTTAAATAAAAATCTTTGAAGGTTTAAAAGGCGTTCAAGCAATTCCATTGAGTATCTAATGTTTTTGAGACTGCATAACAAAGAGAAAATATCTTTTTGATCTCATGAAAATGATTTAAAATGTCATTTATTAGTGCAGTTGTTGCACTTACAAATTGATGGTTATGTAAATTGTCACGACTGGAATCTAGACCACAGACGAAACCGAAATTGTTGACCTCTCAGAGGTCGTAAACAAGCCTACTTACGTCATCCATACTTCATCTAAGTTAATTTTAGAGGAAAATTTGAAACTTTGTTTCTTAACATGCTTACTAAACATTCTACTACATACGTAATTTTTCACCATCAACTGTCTAACATTAAGATCATCAAATGAAAGGAACATTTTATTATAATGATAAAGATGTACTTGCCAAAATGGCACCAATTAAATGTCTGAACAAAATGGAAAATAAAACGCTAGTGGAAAATACTCCAATAGCTCAATCCTAAAACTAAGCTAGAATGTAAATGGACAAGTTTCCTCAAAAGCATGAGGGCCTACCAAGTCCAGATGAACGTGCGACGTCCGGATAGCTGTTGTGTCAATCTTTTAGCTATAGCATCCACCATTGCCTACACCTAAAGTTGTAGAGTTGTATAGGGTTAGTACACACTTGTACCAAGTATGGGCATATGCAAGCATACACCAAAGATATGCATGAGTAAGAATAGCTCTTTCTTAACGACATGATTGTAGAAGGTCAAGTCAGTGGGCTTGCCAAATTGAGATTAGGAAAGTGAGTGAACTTTCCAAATTTGAATTAGGAATGTTTATAAGCTTTCCAAAATTGGATTAGGAAAGTTATGCCATGAGAGTAACATGCATCATCATACTTAACATTTTGCACGCAGCACACAACACCGTACACATAGCACATATCATAATTCATATAACACATAAATTTATTCATATCATTCATTCGTATGTCATGAGACATTGGAATCATGGAGTTAACATTAAGACTTTCCAAAAATGAGGGTTCAACATATAGGACCTCAACTAGGGAGTCTGCTTTAGCAAACATAGAGTCTGTTTCATTCATTCATACGTACTTCATTTCATTTCATTCATGGGCCAGTGTAAATACCAGCTTTACCTAGGATGTAGTTTAAGACTTTCATCGGGTTCATTGTGTAATGACAAAGAATGACCTAATGCAATTACATGAATCTAAATTACCTCTTGATTATCCTATCATAACACCTTTGGAATCATTTGTTTCATTATTTGCATCATTTAAGGCTGGTCTCATTCATTCATTGAGAACTTTAACTTTAACCAACATAGATCATGTGAGCATCATGAAATTCAATGTCATGAAACCCCACACCGAAAATAGGTGGAATCACCGGTCAAAGTTACCCAAAACATGCGAGCATTCATGGGAATTGAACCCCGCCAGATCCCTATATTAGCAGTATTGGTTCGAAGACTAGGATATATAAGGATACCCATACCCGGCATGCCGGACAGTCTCATCTCATGAGAGTTACGTGAATCTCCGTCCTTCCCTAAAGAAGGCATTACCGCTCATATCTAGTCTATCGGTGCTCACTATAAAGTTCCATTACATTCAACCCATACGTCATGGAAGTTGGTTTCTAGTACGAGGACATAGCTCAATAGATGATTTCTCATCTCATCATTAGTATTAAGTGCATTAATCTCAATACTTTCATTTGAGTGTTCATAGAGACTGGTCTCTTCATTAACTTTACACTCTCATAGGTGGGTATGTTTTGGTAAAATTTACTTATGCTCATTTGAGATTGATCTCTTCTTTTACATTAGCCTCATATCATGTTGTCACCACATTCATTATTATTAGCACATTTTCTCTTCATTGTTACTCACCCTTTTTTTACGTGAATGTTCATTTCATCATATGTCAATTCACTTGGTCATTTGGTGTGTTTCACACTCTTACTTAACCATTTTAGTATTTCATCATTTCATTGTTCATTTCATCATTTCAGTGTTATTTCATCATTTCATTGTTCATTTCATCATATACCAATGCACTTGGCCATTTAGTGTATTTTATACTCGCACTAAACCCTTCTAGGGTTTCATCATTTCATTACATACATCTTAGATTCAGTTACTTTTAAATGTATGCTAGACTTATGGGTCTATACATACAAGCCATGAGGATTCATTCATATTTCGTTTAAGTGACTCATATATTCCTAAGATTATGTAGTACAATACTTATGCATCTTGTATGTATGTCAAGATCTCGATTTCGATATAAGTAGGCAGCATTATTCTTGAACATTTAATTCACGTATGACTTATGTATCAATACGGAATTTGGGCAAGGGAACCCGATTTTCAAATCTCTTGAACAATACTTACATTTTTTTATTCATTTGATTTGATCCATTCAACTTGGGGACCCAAGTTTGAGCCCCAATGCCTTCATTTTATTTTTTTCTTAATTTCTCTCTTCATTTTTCACTTAATGGAACTAAGAGGATGTGAGATCGAACCGCCACAACCTCATTTACTTTTATTTTCATTGCCTTTAAATTTCTCTCCTTCGGCCGAGGGGTTGTGGGTTCGAACCCCACAACCCCTCTTTAACTTCTTTTAATTTTTCTCCTTAAATCTGCCTAGGTAGTCGTGGGTTCGATTCCCACGCCTCATATATCTTTTCTTTCATTTCCTTTGACTCTCTTTTACTGCCTAGAGGTCGTGTGTTCGATTCCCACACCTGACATTTTTTTTCTTTTACTCTTCCTTATATCTGATTGAGAGATGGTGGGTTCGAATCCCGCTCCTGTCATTTCTTATTTATTTTTCTATTAAGTTACATTTTCCAACCAATACCATGGTTCGAATCGCCTTCACCACACTTCTTTTTACTTCTTTATTTTCATGGATTTTATCATAGTGAAGTCACGGGTTCAATCCTCCATGACCTCACTTGATTTAATCTACTTTTTCAACATTTTTAACCCTCTTTGCAGATCGAAATTCATCACTAGAAGCTGGAAATTTTCTTTTAATTTTTCAGCATCTCTTCATCAAGTTACACCTTAGTTCTTAGGAAAATTTTGTAGTGCATTTAGAACGTTTTAGGTGCGTTTCATTGATTCGTTTAGACAAGAGATTATCCCTCAAATCAGCCACATTTCAAATCATATGAGCATCACATTTACATCAACATGTGTACATGAAATATAAAAAAATATCATATCATTTCAAGTCCTAAACCATGAATAATAGCACGGCAACACATACATACACACGTAGTTACATTTTCGGAAACATCAACATAAGTCACATAAACAAACATATAAACACATAATAATCACAAAAATACATTTCATCCCTAGTTTTCTACCATAAAACATAACCATCCTATGATTCAATGGGAGCTAGTGACAGGGATATGCAACGGGGAACAATTCTAGTTTTCGGAGTGAATATTTTGAACCTTAAGGGGTCTCTTGGGAAAGGGACTAAGAGAGAAGAGAATCGATACCTTTTTGACATTAAACCCTCGACTTGATGCACAAAAACTCCACCCAAGATCACGTCTAATCCACCTTAAAGTGAACTCCAATCGAATGACAACCTCTCTTAGCCTAGTGTGCGATTAACGTTTGTTTTCTTGTGATTTCGTGTGAGTTCTTCAAGTGAGAAGAAATTTGGTTTACCTTCTATTTTTGTACGTTATTTGACAGAGAAAAACGTGAGTGAGAGTGATAGAGGCGTGAGAGAGAGAGATGAGCGTGGGAGAGAAGAGTTTTCTTAGGCATAGGAGTCTAGTTTAGAACTTAGTTAAATAAAGTTTTATTTAATTATTAAAAATCTGATTTCCTTTTATTTTAAATAAGTTAATAAATTATAAATATAAAATAATTACATTAATTTACCAACTTAAATTAAAAATAATTTAATTCATTGCTTCCACCTAGGTTCAAACCCGAGTGGAGTAAGACTTCACTTCAAGAGACCAATTTCGGCCCTCTCTCTCCAAAATGCCCCTCCACCTTATTAATTAAATAATTAATTATAAATATAGGGTAATTAAGATACTACTCTTATCATGGAAAAAGACTATTTTACCCCTAGACCCTCCAAACCTAAGATTTTCCCTTTTTAAGTCCGGTAAAGGCTCCTTCAAGTAAATCTTCATATTCGAGAGCCCTACATGGTTGTACCCAACCTTTTCCTAGATCAACTAACTCCCCAAGTTAGTTGGCTTGGATGTATCAAGGATTCCGAGGTCTGGTTCTACGCGCATCAATATTTCTGAACCCGGTCTAATCGTTGGCATTCTAGACACATTAAGCATTACTTAGCATATCCATTTTTAGGGTTGTTACACAAATGCTAGAAGATTATTTGATATACATAACGAAATTTATGTGAAAAGATTGTCATGATATAATTCAAGTTATGACAAGAAACTATTGAAGCAAGTGACTCAACACATATAGAAGATGTGTGACTTTCTTTCAGAAGAAAAGACGAGCTTCAATCAAATTAAAGTGACCAATTTTCGAGTCAGAAATGATTTGATTAAGTAGATGCAGAATATTTTTATTTGCATTGAGGTAGATCACAAATGTACTAATATTTACATATGGAGACACAACAATATTTTGGCATCCAAAGAATCAAACACTAGTAACCACTTTTTAAAATCATACAAAAATAACATTGATTATGAAGTAAGTCGGAAGTGTGTTTGGTTGGAATCATGACCTATCATATTTAGGAAGTATGTGATTTTCCTTTGGAGAGGAATATTATAGCCAACATATACGAAAATAATGTATAGCCTGATTGAAAGGAGGATATAATAAAAAAAGACGGCCAAATCATATTTCAACAAAAATCTTTGTCACACATGATCTTCGATAAAATGGTGAGATAGACGTTCAAAATACTTGTTGAAGTGATCACCATACAAACTTATTCACTATGGATTGTCAACATCAATATTTGAGAAGTTGTGATATAAGATTAGAATGCATGGTCTCCGAGATATCAAACAAAGTTTTTATCAGGGGGAGAAAAATATGTGTTGTACTCTTTTCCTTAACCAGAGTTTTATCCCAATTGGGTTTCCTTGATAAGGTTTTTAACGAGGCAACATTGAAAGCGTATAAAAGATATGTGTACTCTTTTTCCTTCACTAAGATTTTTTCCCACAGGGTTTTTTCCTAGTAAGGTTTTAACGAGGCATATAACATATGGATCATCCAAGGGGGAGTGCTATAAAACAATATAATGTGGATGTCCACTACTCCAAGAAGTTACTACTTAACCTCCTCAATTATGAAGATAACCACAAATTCCATAACCTCCAACTTCATAATCGTTACTCTTTGTAACATTTCCCTTCCATAACCTCCCCCAATATTTTCATGTTAATGTCATTATTATGACTAACCTTTTGTATGCCTCTATGCTACACTATAAATGGAGGTATAAGAGTTCATATTGTATACACTTGAAGATTTGGTGAAAACTTCAAAGAAAGAAAGTTATCTTATATTGTTGCTCTTATTTTATATTCTTCTTATCTTCCTCTTTTAATGTTCTTTTGTTCTTAAGTTTTACATTATTAATAATATATATAATCATCGTATTAGCATCAATAAAACAAAAGAAACTCTAAATAATATGTGTGTGTGCGCAAAAAAAGTATTCAAGAATTCAATAATTCATAGAAATCAAAATAGCAAATTTAATTTAATTAAAATGTTCAATTTACTAATTAAGACAATATCCCGCCAAGAATATATAAAATTTTGTTCTTACAAGTATGAAAGTCCGTTGGAGATTTACCATCAGCACATACCCATACAAATATAAAAATAAAGATATCAAACTATGAAAAGACAAAAAAATAAAAATGAAGAGTACATTCGAATTGTGGTGAATAATAAGCATCAGTACAACAAAAATAGAAAACATAAAAAAGTTATAAATTAGATAATTTAATTTAAAGTTGTAAAAGTTTATGTCTTTCATTGATTTTTTGAAAAAATAAATAAAGAAGAAACATTATAAATGAGAAAATAATAGAGAAAGTCATGGAAAATAATTACGAACAATCAAGAACTTATATAAAGTACAAACACAACTAAAATTTTAGTCCATAAATTTATCTTCGTGATCAGATCTCTTCATTTAGACTATGCCTCAAATTACTTGAATAAATATATTTATAGAAGTAAAGGGAAAATTGTAGAGACTGCATAGTATTCCTAAATAGGAGAGACCATATATATATATATATATATATATATATATATATATTATATATATATATATATATATATATATATATACTTAAAAGCATGAACTTTTTATAATTTTAATGTCAAATTCCTAATTTAAGTTATGTTTTTTTAAGAGTTGTGATTTTTTCAAATGGTTGTGATTTTTCGATGAGTTATGACTTTTCAATAAGTTGTAACTTCTCAGATTGGTCATGACTTTTCAAAAAAGACGCAAAAAAATATATGTTCATACTACCTTTGTTGACTATAAATAGAGGGACTTTCACTCATTTTTCAACCAAAATTTTTTTTATGAATCTTCTACTTGTTATAAAATGGATGTCCACACAATATACTTTATGACCAGGTAAAATACTTTGCAGCCAAGTAAGGTAACTTTGTAGCCAAATTTTATTACCTATATAATAAAAACAAGAAGTAAAACAAATACATTAATAAAGGAAAGTTACCACTATTGTTACTTTCTGTATTTCTATCTATACTCTTCTTAATTTCAATACTATTATCTTCATTTTATAACACATTATCAGCACGAGTCTTTGACTTATCTCAAAATATAAATGAAATGAGTAGAAATATTGGAGAAATCTTTCAGTATGGTAAGTATCAGGTTTGTATTTTACCAAGCATTTATTATGAGCAAATTTTATGTTGGAGAAATCTAACATTTGTTTGACAACAAGAGTTTTTAAAAAAGTTGTTTAGAACTTATTATTAGTATGCAAAAGATGTTTATGTTTGCATACTATTGATGTCTTTGTTATATATTTATGTAAATAAATGTTTGTATGCTATAAACTTTGACTCGATGAGTATAATTATCTGAAATAACCTTTTTAGCTAGTAATAACTATGATGTATTCACTTTCAAATTTGTGATTTTATTTCACTCTTTAGAGGTATATTTGCTCTCTATACTTTATTTTTGCTCAACTAAACAAAATTAATAATAGTAATAATATTTAAATTATTTTATATTTGAGCTTTGGTTTCACTTTAATTAATCTATAAAAAGTAAAGTGCGATTATTATTGACATGTTATAAGCAAATATGAAAATATATATGTATTGTTATTATAAAATATTCATCTACTTATGTTTAAAATTTCATTTCTAACATGAAGGCATCAATTCACTACTTCAAAATTAGTTTGACACTTCAGAAATATTTCATTACATTTGTGATGAAGATTGGGAAGAAACTAAAGAAATATTACAATTTTTAAGACTTTTTGATGATGCTACTAACCATGTTTTCGGGAATTTATTATCCTACTATTCATCCGTATTAATAAATATTTGTGCTCTTTCAATTCAATTTTGTAAATATAAAAAATAGATAAATTTAGAGTTGCAATTGAAGGTATGACTGAAAAATTTTAAAAATATTTTTTTCTTATTCCTCAAGTTTTTTAAACGGCTACTTTACTTCATCCTGCTTATAAATTACAAGGTGTGCAAGGCCTTGTTGACACTTTTTATGAAACTTTAAAAATTTTACCAGAAGAAATTCCAAATTATCAAGCGTGTAAGTCTAGCATAAAAGTAGAAGCAAAACTGTTGTATGAAAAAAATATAGAACTATTTAAAATTTCAAGGAAAAGTTGGTCAAACTTCTAATGGCTTCGGACAGCCCATAAATTTAGCAGTGTGGTTACTATTTTTCAAACATTCACCGAAATTCTCATGATTTCGCCAAGGCATGTGATAGGTTCCAAAGAGATGGAGGAATTTCGAAGAGGCAAGAGCTCCCTTTAAATCTCATTCTAGTGATTGAGTTGTTTGATGTATGGGGAATTTAATTTATAAGATCGTTTGTGAGTTCTAATGGGATGAAATATATTCTTATGGCGGTGGATTATGTGTCAAAATAAGTGGAATCCATAGCACTTGTCAATAATGAAGGGAAGATGTCACCGCATTCTTGAAAAAGAACATATTCTCCAAATTTGCCATACCTAGGGACATTATTAGTGATGGGGGGATCTCACTTTTGCAACAAATTGTTCAAAGGACTATTGGAGCAATATGGGGTTTGACACAATGTAGTCACTTCGTACCATACACAGACTAGTGGACAAGTTGAGGTGTCCAACAGAGAAATCAAATAGATCCTGTCAAAAATGATGAATGCTAATAGAATGGATTGATCAAGGAGCCTTGATGATGCTCTTTGGGTCTACCAGACCACATACATACCCCCATAGGTATGTCTCCGTACTAATTTGTTTGTGGAAATGCTTGTCACTTGCCAATTGATTTAGATCACAAGGCCATATGGGCGATAAAGAAACTGAAGATGGATTGGAGTGAAGCAGTGGAACAGAGACTTAACTGGTTGAATGAGCTTGATGAGTTTTGCCTAAAAACATATATAAAGTTCATCCATATACAAAGAGAAGATGAAGAAGTACCATGATTAAAAGATTGAAAAGCAAGAATTTGCGGTTGGGGACTTGGTGCTTCTATTAAACTCTAGGCTACGCTTGTTTCTGGGCAAACTCAAGTCCAACTGGACTGGTCATTCCTTATTAATAAAGTATTCCCGAATGGAGCGGTTGAGTTGGAGAACAAGGAGGCTGCAAAGTTCACAGTCAATGGGCAAAGAATCAAGATCTACCTAGGGCATGCGGAGAGTGCCCATGAAATGGTTGAGGAATATCACCTTGATGAAGTCTGAGTAATCAAGGGTCTTGCATCGGGGTAACCCCAAGAAGGTGACGTCCAGTGTAGTCACTGCCTCCCAGTCTGATGTGGAGAGAACACTAATTGGCGCACCATCTAGGTCTACCTCGAGTTCTGAGGGAGCATCTGGATCTGAGGAGGCTTTAGGTTCAGAGTCGACCCACTCCACAGGGTTGACTGAGGCCACTGCCTCCGGTTCCGGATCATAGGAAGCCACTATCCCAGATGTGCCTCTCCAAAATACCTCGTCTGATAAGGCCCAGAGTTCGGAGTATGCTCCGGCACCCTAGCATGAGGTCCATGCACCGGTTTCTGATGATCCCAACGGTGGTGAGTAGATGGTGAGTACCCAGTTTACGAGGATGCAAAGGTGTTGAATAATAAGGGGGTGATTACTCGGTTGGTGACAGTCGATCGGCAAGTTCTTACAGGTAGCCTGCACACAGTCCCTGAAGTGCATAACTTATTTACCTGCCACAGGATCGAGTAGATGGCGAGGAGTGTCGGGTCCTAGAGTGAGGAGATTGTGCGAGAGTTCTACATCTCATATGTAGAGACTCTACGAGGTGCGTTGGACAGGCGGTCGAACCCCGTCAAACACGACCCACTCATCGATGTTCTAGTTTGAGGCTCCCGGGTGAATAGTTATTCTACTTCCATCCTACGCTTCCCGTACGATGGTTCAACTTATGCCGTGAGGGGAACCCTCACTTCAGAGTTTGACTACATGTTGAAGTTGGTCAAGAGTGGCCAGTTTCAGCGGAGGTGAGATCAGAGAGAGTCCAACAAGAGGTGGATTGCACAGTGTCTCTCCATTGACAGTGAGGGAGTAGAATGGGTGTTGGAACCCAAAGGTCTTATCAAGAAGGCCAACCTCACCTTTGCAGCCAAATTCTTCTGGCTGTTAGTCTACAACCGCCTTTCCCCCACGGTAGCAAATAATATCGTTACCTGCTATAGAGCAGTCCTGGTGGCCGAGTTGGAAATCGACTTCACGAGGTTGTTGATCTCCGTGATTCATGATAGGTATTTCAAGTCTTCTACCACTTACTCGTTTTCCTGTATGATTTCCAGTTATGCAGTGATGCTGGAGTTCTCTTCTGGCACTGTGATGTCCTTCTTACTCCGATCGAAATCGTGGATATCGATCTTATTAGGGATGAGGACAATGTGGCGACACCACAACGAGGTTCGAGAGTTTATTTGCAGTCGTTGAGCGAGAACTTGACGAATACGATAGATCAATCCCAAGGGGGTGATCTTGCCAATTCAGAGCCCACTGATACCACCCTGGACTAGTCTTCCCCTGGCAGTAGTAGGGTGCCTAGTTCCTCCCGGTCTACTCCACCATCAGCAGCACTAGTCCCGATCGCTAGGGTCCACAAGCTTGAGGCATATATGGCCACCTTGCTGCATCATATACAGCATTGGGTGTAGAAATCAATTGTCGAGGCTGAGGACCATATTGAGATTAATGTGGCTCAGCAGACGGAGCAGAAGATTCAGGCAGTCCACCAGCGCCTAGATGCATTTGAGCTGCGAGTGCTAGCACGCCCAGCCCCCACTATTGATTTGACTAATGTTCAGGAGGTTGTGGCGAGTCTACGGGCAGATGTTGACAACATACTGGAGATAAGGGGACCCGAGCCTAATACTGCACCAGTTAAGACAGCGGAGGTTCAGTGGTTGTTGCACTTTTCGATGCCCCTATTGCACCATCAACTTAGCATCGTGAGTGTGCCAAGAGGCACCTTTCCATCCGCACATCCAAGGGAGATAAGGCTCCTTCTAGGACGAAAGAGCGGGCAGATCTTGAGATAGCGAGGAAAGCCTCGTTGATTGATGAGGAGACCAGTACGTTGAGGTCTCGCGAGTTTGCTACTAGGAATCTAGATCCATACATGAGGTTGTTGAGAGGAGAACCACTGAGGGTGGGGAGACTGCAGTGGGCAGTACAAAGGGTGTCCCTACTAAGGATGCAGGTTTTGGGAAATTGGACCCGCCTGCTTGTTGATCTTCGATGCTATACGCCTCAAGATTTCTTCAATGACCACCCTATCTTTATATTTTGTATTCATTGGGGACAATTACATGTTTTTTGTTGGGAGTGAGGTAAATGGAAAGTGAGTTCTAAGGTGAAGTCTGAGTAGCCCAACTCACGATCCTCTCTTGATGTTTTTCTTACTTGTGTTCTTTTTCTCCAAAAGACTGATTACTTTATTGTTGAATCAGCATATGTCGTAACTTGTACAAAGTATGAAAGTTAAAGATGAAGCATGATGGCTAAACATGAATGATATCCCGTTCTAAGAAAGTAATTGCATGAATAGGTATAATGTATATTGAATGTGTTGTCTGTAATCATGACATAGAGATGCACCCACTGCATGACCCTCAATGTAACACTCAAACTAGGTGACCAATAAAATGATAGTGTAATGAGGTGTCAAGAGAGTGTGAGAAAATTTGATTGTTCCCTTGTTGGTACCTAGCTAGAACTTACCCCGTTGGTCCTGCAAAAGGAATCTGTGTTAGACAATTAGGAAAGGATGATAGGCCCTTGTTCAAATTAGCAAACATCTAGCTTGAAGGAAAGTGAACCAAATGAAATTGTTATCCATTTTTTATCTAAATATTTTGAGCATATAATAGACCCTTTTTTTCTTAACTGGCTCATCTTCCCTGGGTCTAATTTGTTGTCCCTAATCCCTCCTTGGACATGTGCACCTCAACTTAGCCCAAAAGTGTAAGTTGAGGGTGGCTAATGAAGAAACTGACCTCGTCTTGTCCCTGAACAAACCTTGGGTAATGTGTACCTCGACTCATGGAAAAGCCATAAGTTGAGGGTGGCTATTATTAGTAATGACCCGAGAAGTGGGTATGAAAACATTAATGTTAAAAAGAAAAGAAACATTGAACAAGAGAAGTGACTCAGTCAAGACCTTAAAATTGTCAATTGAATAAAGAAAAAAAAGAAGAAAGAGAGATTGTTGAAAAAAAAGAAGTAAGAGTCACTTCCACAAAAGAGAAATAAAAGAGAAAATAAGGCAAAGATAACAAGAATAAGTACGACATAATAGATAATGAAAGATGTAGGATGTTTAGCCATAATGTCAAGAAGGGAAACAAGTCACTAAAATGTATCCATATGTACCGTACCTGACCCTGAGCCTACATTACAAGCCAAGAAATTTCTATCGTGATCCTAAGAGTCTAATATAGTGAACATAAACAGTGAAAATATGGGCAAGCCTATGGCGACAAGTACCAAGTAGTTGGGAATTTGTTTTGAGCGTGAGTATTGAAAATAATCCTTATACTCAAAGTTAAAATCATTGTGTGAATAAGGAGGATATGTTTTGAAGTGAGGGCACTAGTTACAATATCGGAAAGTTGATACTTTGGCGAGAGATAAAAGTGTAGAGGTGTAGGTGCATGGTGAGTTTGTGTCATGGTCTAATCCACATGAGTAAGTCTATTTGCAAGAAAACAATGAGCAAATTGGGATTGATAGTCATGTGATTGTGAAAGCTCAAAAGAGAATACTTGTGTACAAAGTGTTGTATTGAGTCATAGTGCATGACTTGAGGACAAACAACGAATTTAATTTAAGGGTGTTGATGTACCGTGCTTTCACGCTACTTTCAATGCTTTTTCCTTAAGATTTGTGTGTCTAGAGCCTTTTTGTAGTAATCTTAATATGTTTTTATCATTGTTTTGCATAAAAGTTATCAAAAACCAAAATGCAGAAGGCTGTGAAGAATTAGTGCAAAGGTGACCCACGAAGGCCATTCACGGACCGTCGTCCCATCAACAGTCCATAGGTAGTGACCGTCGATTGGAGGTCCAGGCATCTGGAAGCAACTCGGGGAATTTTGATCAAGTGTGGGGCTACGGAAGGATCAAGGGTCCGTCGGTTGATCGATGGACTTTCCTGTCAAAACGTCAATCTGATCAGAGAATGTCCCAGTACCCGATGTTGACAAAAAACTAAGTATGGAACAACGAGAAGCATCAATAGACCGTAGGTGAATTGACAGACCGTGTTGTTGGTCCGTCGATTGAATTAGAGAAGATGCAAAGAGAAGGCTAAGAAAAAATGCTAAGTATGGACTTACGGAGGTAGTTGATGGTCCGTCGTTTGATAGACGGACCATCTGTGGGGGTCGTTGATTGAAGACGCGTTTTGGATAAACTTTTCTTATTTTAATTCCTTTTAATTTAGGACTCTGTTCTTTTTATAAATAGGTGTAAAACTGCATTTTTGGGGTTGGATACTATTACTAGTTTCTTAGTTTTCTTCTTGGAGATTTGTCTTAGCAACTTTGGCATTAATTCAAATTTTCGAATCTAGGTTTTAAGATAATTGTGTGATTTCAAGTTGAATTTCTGGATTTTCTTCGAATTTGTCAAAGTAAGTTCATGGTTTATTATTTATCAACTATGAATTGTGTTCTTCTAAGCATGGGTAACTAAATCCACAACTAGGGTTGTTGGAACCATGGGTCATTAACAAAATAAACCTAGCTTAATAACAATTCTCAAATAGGTTATTGCATGCATTCATAATTTTTTCATTTAGAAGTCTTTTTAATGAGTGCACACATTAGAACTCTCCTTATTGCTACTTGGCGGACCAAGGAGGTAGTTGATAGGAAAAGAATTATCGACATAGATTTAGTGGGATACTATCTAATAGGATAGTTTCGATTGGTGAGAAGTAATAACTAAGTCATACATCGAATATGATGCTTAATATGAAGTAAAGGTAAGGGTTAGTAACTTAGACACATGTAACCGAACCAAGGTACGGGGTGAAATTCTCTAAATGCCAGATCAAGAATTTAGAGATACATAACTTATCACTTTGCATGCAAAACACTAGGGAAGAATTGTTATAGCTAGGATTATAAAGTTATGAACCTATTGGGAACGCTTACCCCCCCCCCCCCTTTTTAATTATTAGTTTTTGGATAGGACTTGATTAAATAGAAGTAAGTGAATATTGAAGTTAAGTCTAAACCATTTTCCTCGTGGGATCGACCCCAACCTTATAGTTCGGTTCTTTACTTGATACAACCGCTTAGACTTCTTTAGAAAAGTGTAATTTGAGCGTATCAGGTACTCTTTTATGGTTCACCAAGACAATCCTCACTCAATGCATGAGTCATAAGTAGGTCTCGCAGGCGAGTCCCAGACTTAGAGAAATTTTAGGATCAATAGTTGAGACCCGCGATTGTGGTGTACAATCCATAAGTAGACCCATAGATCGTACATAGGGTCTTATCATTGGGGTCCAAAATGGTAGTCTCTAAACCTACCAACTGTCGACCAGGATGATCTGTGGTAAGACCTGTAAATTTAGGTCAAACCATCGATCAGTGCCTGACATTTATTTTAAAAGGGATTGTGGGTCTTTTTAAAACTTTTCCAACACAATACTGTGACGTTTTACCCTCCGCCCTAGGCCCCTTTATAATGATTTTAAACCCCCAAATCACCCAAATCAATTAATTCTCTTAAATCCCATAGTTGATGAAATTCAACCTCCCTAAATATTTCTCATTCTAAGGGAGAATAAGAAGTCAAGTCTAGGGTTTAAAGATCAAGTCTCCAAATTCACAATTTGCTTGAGGGCTTTGATCTCCAAGGTATGATAGTCTTCACCTATGGAGTTAATTCCTCTATAGGATTCCTAAAATCTTGAATTATATAAAGTTACATTCCCCAATCAAATAAGGGTTTTATTAAATATGCATGGTTCATTTTGTTGTTGATCTAATTTATTGTTTCATTTGTTCTTATGCGTGAATTAAAGTAATTATGTGCTTTTAAGTTGAATTCCTATGAACTCATACATAACCCATGTTTTATAGACTTTAATGATATAATGTGGGTTTTGATTTATGAAGATAAACTATATGAAATTGATGAAAAATTATTTAAGTCGCTTTGAGAGTAAAAGCATTAATATTGTTGTTGTTATTATTTTGAACGGTTTTATCACATACTAATCAATACATGATTGTGAAAGTTTTTTCTCGCATAAGGATTCTAAGAGTTGAGGTTTTTCTCAACTAAACTTTGAATCAAAATTTAGGAGTTATTCTAATGAAACCTAGCTTCGATTGGCTACTATATGTGCCTTCCAAGGATGATAAGACAAGTGGCGATGACCATGTATCTTAATGATAAGACAAGTAAAGACGAATGACTTTTCTATGGAATTTATGATTAGAACCGAGATGATATTGTGTTAGATTCCATCTCAATATCATCTTGGTGCTAAGCATAAATCCCACGAAGACGTCATTAGTATTTGCTTGCTTTATCATTAAGAGACATGGGTAATCACCACTTATATTATCATCCATGGAAGGCACATCAAGTAGCCAATCCAATCTAAGTTTCATTAGAATAGCTCCTAAATCTTGGTTCTAATTTTAGTTAAGAAAACCTTTTCAACCCTAAGAATCTTTATGTGAAAAAACCCTTTCACATTCATGTAGTGTAGTATGTTAGAAATCCTTTCATAAAAACAACCAAGACATTGATGCTTTACTCCCAAAGTAAGTTAAATCATTTTTTCATCAATTCTATAAAATACATGCATAGGTTTATAAATTCATCTTTCATAATTCAAAACCTACCTTTGATCAGCATAGTCTAAAAAAATGGGTTATGCATGGTTTCATGGGTCATTCAACTTAAAACATGCAATTACTTCTATTCATGCATAAGAAGAAATAAAATAATTAATTGGATCGACATTCAGAGGAACTCATGACAATTGATAAAAAAAACCCTAAACTTTATTGAGGAATCTAACTTTACAAAATTTGAGGTTTTAGGAACCCTATGGAGGAAAGAGCTCCATAGGTGAAGAATCATACCTTGAAGTTCAAATCCCAAAAAGTATGGTGGATTGAAGAATCGATATAAAAACCCTAGACTTGTTCTTCTTCCTTAGAGAGAGGAATATTTGATAGGATAAACTTGATCAACTTTTGATAATTTAAGAGAGTAAATTCAATTGGGTGATTTAGGAGTAAAAACTCTTATATAGGGCTTAGGGTAGAAGGTAAAACGACATAGCATTAAGTTAAAATAATTAGGAAAATACCCAAAGCCCCTTTCAAATAACTGTGAGGCCCCATTGACAGTCGTACCCAGGATCCATAGGTCTAACTACAGACTGTCATGTTCAACCGTCGATAGGGTTCAGAAACTTTTTTCTTGACCCTCTAATGACGGGACCCTATAGGGTTTGTTGGTCACCCTACGGTATATACATAGACACCGTAAGTTTAAGACTCACCTAAGAGACCCACCTAAGACTCATACATTAAACGACGGATCTTCCTGGTGAATAGTAAAAGTTTATTGGGATTTTACATTCTCAATCATTAGATCTTGCCACCGACGTTTCCCACCTATATTTTGTGGTCCGACCAATGGACCCTTGGTGGTTTCGTATTTACTTGAACCAGACTCTAAAATTCAGAAATTTTACTGTCCTATTAAATCTGATGTGTTACGGTTGGTCGCAAATAGGGAGGAGGAAGATGTAAGATCAAAGAGTAAGGAGAGAGATAACATTATTTGTCAGGGTAAATTTAATATTATAGAATAGGACAAGGTAATGTAGGGGGAAACATAATGAAGGCGAAGAGGAACCATGTTCCAAACATGGGGAAGCAGATGAGCTATCAGACGAATAGCATTTCTAATTTACAGGAGATCCCGAGATATGTATAAAAATGGAGGAGAGAAAGGGAGGAGGTTCAAGAAATTGAAGGAAATATAGATAGAGCTAATGGCGAGGGATAGAGATTTATTGCCAAGGAAAATAAGGCTTTAGGAGAGTAGAATCAAGAGAGGTAAGTCAAGTCAATTGCCACTACCTTTGGAAGTGAAAACAAGATTAGACGATGATATAATTTTCATCATCATCAAGGCAAGAAATATCAGATTTCAAGAGCTATAAACATGAGCATGCATTAATACAAAGTCATTTTCAACAACACACCCACAACTATGATATTTACTAAAAATGTTTCTAAACATTATAGGACTTACATAGTTGTGAACATTAAGCTACTTTTTCTAGACTATGACTTCTTACAAAAAGTTTCTCTAGAAAAAAGTGAGTGTTTTGGGTTCGAATGGGTAGTTACATATCTAGAATTTGAAAGGAACTCCACAATGAAGTAAGTAAGGAGTGTTTAGATATATCCACTTATGCTTCAACTATAAAAAAGAAATCAAAGAGGAAGAAAATGGGAAAAAGAGGCAAAAATAAAAGAAGGCCACTTACACAGAGTTGTGAGTTCAACCACAAGACTAGGCGCATCTATTGAAACCACTTCTTGGATCCATTGTTCCACTAGATTATGTCTATACAGAAGAGAAGAAATGAGGAAGTTATAAAACATATGGAGAAGGAAATTATCAAGCTAAAAAAATCTTACCTACGCAAGCTGAGAAACAAGGTTAACATGGAAAATAAGAGGTTAGTGCTGATGATCTACAATAAAAGAATGATAAAGGTTGGATTCCATACAGCTCCAAAAGGCGATGTGGGGAGAAATAAAATGGGCACAAATTTGGAAAAACCCTATCTTCTAGGGTTTTAATATAGAAGTTGGTCGTTCCATTAAATGGACTGGGCCAAAACGATTCCCGTTGTTATGGGCTGATCTAATTTTTGGATTGGTATTGTCTTGTACACATTTATTTAAAATAAATAAAAAGAGTTATAACCTCCACTATTTAATTAAAAAGTAATTTAATATACATGTTTCGAAAGCATTTGTTTAAATTTTTAATTACTCAAAAAAGATGAGCTTTCATCGAAGATAGATCTAAATTTTGAAATAATTTGATGTCTTCTATTACACCTTTGATTAATTTTGTGTGAGTCTTTGTCTATAGTAAAACTTCCACATTTATGTTTTTTTAAGAATTTAATGTCATACTAAATATAAAAGAAATCCTTTACAAACGATGGATACATTGACAAGGCTTCTTTAAAGAAGAGAGAAAAAATACTAACCAAAAAAGTCGACTTCAAACAAATGAGGATTAGAATAACACTATATCCACCAACATATATTATCCCATTGTTCTAGCCTCCATAAGCTAGTCCAGAGAATTTTTGATCTTTTCTCTTCCTTCTTTCCCATTTTTTAAGCCCTTCATTTCCTATTGTATTTATATCATTATTTGGTTTATAGATGATTGTGATCTTGTATTGAGTATTTAATTGATAATATTTTTAACATTCTTTTTATTTTTATGGAAAATAAGAGAATGTTTGTTAATGAGTAAGTAATGGTGGACACGTTATTGGTGAATCAGTGTAAAACATTAAAGTACTATTGTTGGTGAATCAGTGTAAAACATTAAAGTACTATTGTTGAACTTCTAATTACCCTTTATGTAGTTAAAATATGATGATTTAATTAGATTTTGATTTGGGGAGGTAGGGGATACTATATTTCTTTGAAGAGGCATCTCAAATATTCCAAAAATTCATGAAATATTCAAGAAGAGATCAAATTCAAATCAACCTATTTCGATAAATACATCACTAACAACACTTGAATCATGGAAAAATCTTAAGATAAAAAATAATCAACGGAGGAATAAATTTGTACCCACGATGTTTATCAATAAATCTATGTGTCTTCATATTTTATTTCTGATCGTAATTTATTTTCTATAACCTTTAAAATTTATTGCAAACAAATTGGCATTCTCAATGGGACCAAATCTACCCTTCATCTCTTTTCTCACGAATTGGATCTGGAAATCTTAATCCATAAAACTGCAAAGATGGAACCTCTATTTCAATGGATACTTCAATTCTTATCTTTGAGTTTCATCAAGTTTATACTTTGACAGGTCTTGAAGTATGGACATTTTTAGACATCGAAACTTTTATCACTACAATAGGAGTTCTATATTAGTTAGGGTTCTTAGAGGCTACCTACCTTAAACCCTAGTTGATGCCTGTATGAAGGGTAATATATTGCCTTGAAGTGTAATCCAAAAAATTTCATAAAATCTTGGGATATTCATAAAGAGATTAAAATACGTTAGATAATCAAGTACTTCAAGCATATTCACAAATCCTTTCATAGAGATAAAGTTTGAATCAATACATCACTAACAGCCTTCGAACAATGGAGATTAAGTCTAAATCATCTTAGTTCGGGAAATATGCCACTAACGGCCAACAAATTATGAAACATCTTAGTTCAAAAATATTCTATTAACGACCCTTGAATCACAGAGAAAACTCGGAGAGAAGAATTGTAACGACATGTTTAGTCGTTTTGAGCAGCAGATTTTATTTCTGGAAAAACAGGCTGAGACGACGGAACCCACGACGGACCGTTGCAGGGTCTCGTTTCAAAACACTTAGAAAATCTGAAATTGGGTACTGAAAATCGACTCTCTGAACTTCGTAATGGCAGGACGGACCGTAACATGTGTGACGGACCGTCACAGACTCTTTGGTAGAAATTGAGTCTCTGAACCTTACGACGACCTGCAGGATGGACCGTCGCAGGCACGACGGGCCGTCGCAGGTTGCGTAATCCCAGTCTGGGTCGGATTTCATATACGTTTTAAGGGACGTTTTTGACTATTCCTACTTTAATTATAAAGTTAGTGGGTTAATGTTAATAACTCTAATTACTTGGGGGTTAAAAGAGGTAACCTTAAGTTAATTAGTGAGTTATTATTGTCATCTTTTATTTTTTAATTATATGCTAATTAGGGTAAAAGAAAGAGGGTTTGAATAAAGAAAATAAAAAGAACAAAGAGAGAGAGAGAGGAACGAACGAGAAAGAGGAGGAACGAGAAGAAGAACAAAGCTTTGAGAATTTGCTTGCTTGATCACTAATCTTCGGTGGAGGTAGGTTATGGTTTTATGCTTTCATAGTAAACTATTAATAGCGAATGATATGTATTGGGAAGTATTGTAAACCCTTCTATGTGCTTATTGTATGCATGCATGAATGTGATTATATGATTGTGATGAAATAAGCATGATGAAGCTATTGAATCCCAAATCTTGATAAAAACCCAATCTCTTGTTAATGATGATGCCTTGGTATAAAAGAAGGCTTGATGAACTAAAGTAATGAGATTGATGATGCCTTGGTATAAGAGAAGGCTTGATGAATTGATAGAATGAGATTAGGGGATCGGGTGTCACGAACCGACACGTAGATTTAGGGGATCGGGTGTCACGAACCGACACGTAGATTTAGGGGATCGGGTGTCACGAACCGACACTAGATTTAGGGATCGGGTGTCACGAACCGACACGTAGAATTAGGGGATCGGAGTGTCACGTTCCACACATAGTAGTAGGGATCGGAGTGTCACGTACCGACACAAGAGGAATAAAGATAATGAATCTTGAAAGATGTTAATATACTCAATCTAATGAATCTAATTCCCAAATGAGTATGGTATTGAGGCTTGAGTCCTCATTGTGAACTGGACGGTAATTGTTAATGATATAGTACTTGTTGTTGCTACATGTTGAGTATTATAGTTGATTTTATGATATTACTTGGTATATACTGTTTTCTATTTTGAGTTGGCCGATGATATCTACTCAGTAACCGTGTTTTGTACTGACCCCTACTTTTATGTTTTCTTCTTGTTATTTGTGGAGTGCAGCAAACGTACCGTCGTCTTCAACTCAACCGCAATTCTAGCCAGTCTTCGTCACATCGGATCTTCAGGGTGAGCTAACGCTTCTAGCTTGGACTGGACTTTCTTCCTCCTGTCTTGATGCCTTGAACTTCCGGCATGGACTAGCTTTTACTTATTTTAGCTTCTTAGAATACTCTTAGTTTAGTAATTTGATCATAGATGTTCTGTGTGTGATGACTTCCAGATTTTGGGGAATAATAGATGTTGGATTTTAGAAGTTATTGAATTGGTTTTTATTAATGAGTTAAGTCTTCCGCATTACTTTCTGTTGATATTATATTGAAATGTTAAGGTTTAGATTGGTTGGTTCGCTCACATAGGAGGGTAAGTGTGGGTGCCAGTCGCGATCCGATTTGGGTCGTGACAAACTTGGTATCGGAGCATTAGGTTTGTTGGTCTCACACACAAGAACGAGTCTAGTAGAGTCTTAAGGGACGGTAGGGGGACGCCTTTACTTTTCTTTGAGAAGCTATAAGACTTTAGGAAAATTCCATTCTTTCATTCTTTCTTTCGTGCTATTACTTGGATCCAATTGGTATCTAGGTGATACAAATTGGTATCTGACCATCTTCACTCTATTTCACAGATGGTTAGAACTAGAGCAACGATTGCGCCAACATCAACATCGGCAAGACAAGAAGCGTCTGAGCCAGCCACTGGGGATGTAGCTCGAGGAAGAGTAGCGGCAAGAGGCCGTGGTAGAGGTCGTGGGAGGACGTCCTCTAGAGGAAGAGGACGAGCACCTAGCCCATCTGATACTAGGGCAGTGACTCCTCCACCGACTGAAGAAGTAGTAAGAGAGGGTGAGGAAGGGGAAACTGAACAAGTACAGAATGAGGGATTGCCTCCTCAACCTACCCCAGAGATGATCAATCAGGTTCTTGCTTATCTTAGTGGGTTATCTGATCAAGGTCAAACACCTCCAGTGTTTTCTGCACCAGCACCTCAGGGTCCGGAGGTACAACATGCGGCTACTGCGGCTCCCCGCATGGATGTTCCATTGGAAATAGGCATGTTTCCTCGTCTGACTACAGGGCCTATAATGACAAATGATCAACATGAACTTTTCAGTAAGTTCTTGAAATTGAAACCTCCAGTCTTCAAGGGTGCGGAATCTGAGGATGCCTATGATTTTCTGGTTGACTGTCATGAGCTACTACACAAGATGGGTATAGTAGAACGGTTTGGTGTTGAGTTTGTGACTTATCAGTTTCAAGGGAACGCCAAAATGTGGTGGCGGTCACATGTTTAGTGTCAACCAACAGAGGCACCACCTATGACTTGGGCATCATTCTCTAGCTTGTTTATGGAGAAGTATATTCCCCGTACTTTGAGGGATAGGAAAAGAGATGAATTCTTGAGCCTAGAGCAAGGTAGGATGTCGGTTACTGCATATGAGGCTAAGTTTTGTGCACTATCCAGATATGCCACCCAACTTTGCTTCAGTCCACAAGAGCGGATTCGTCGTTTTGTGAAGGGGTTGAGGTCAGAGTTGCGGATTTCAGCCTTACAGGTAGCGGCTACGGCAAAATCCTTCCAAGAAGTGGTAGATTTCGTGGTAGAGGTTGAAGGAGTGAAGCCAGATGAATTCACCATGGCATCGACATCAAAAGGTTTCGAAAGGGAGGTGAGTTTAATGGTTCTTACTCTAGAGGACAGGGTTCCGGAGGTTACTCAGTTCGACCAATTCAATCTTCACTACAAACTGCAGTTGGGGGTCCACCTCAGACCGGTCAACACTTCTCTGAGAGACCTATGCATGACTCTAGAGAGTGTTATGGATGTGGAGAGACCGGACATATTAGGAGGAATTGTCCAAAACAGAGTTATAGACCCCCAATGGCTAGAGGTAGAGGTGGTCATGGCAGAGGCCGTTATTCTGGAGGACGTGGTGGTCTAGGTAATGGTGGTCACCAAAACGGCCGGGGTGATGGGCAAATTGGAGCCACTACATCACAACATGGTAGGGGCAACGGACAGACAAACGATAAGGCCCATTGTTACGCTTTCCCTGGGCGGTCTGAAGCGGAGGCATCTGATGCTGTCATCACAGGTAATCTTTTGGTTTGTGATTGCATGGCTTCTGTATTGTTTGATCCCGGATCCACATTTTCTTATGTATCTTCCTCATTTGCTAATGGTCTTAATTTACATTGTGAATTACTTGACATGCCTGTTCGTGTTTCTACTCCGGTGGGTGAGTCTGTGATAGTTGAAAAAGTGTATAGGTCTTGTTTGGTGACTTTTGTGGGGAGTAACACTTATGTAGATTTGGTTATCTTAGAAATGATTGACTTTGATGTAATTCTGGGTATGACTTGGCTTTCTCCGAATTTTGCGATCTTGGATTGTAATGCTAAGACTGTGACGTTAGCCAAACCTGGGACAGATCCGTTAGTATGGGAGGGTGACTACACTTCCAATCCGGTCCGTATCGTCTCCTTTCTCCGTGCTAAGAGAATGGTTAGTAAGGGTTGTTTAGCTTTCTTGGCACACCTCCGGGATGATACTACCCAAGTACCTTCTATTGAGTCAGTTTCGATAGTCCGCGAGTTTTTGGATGTGTTCCCTGCAGATCTTGCTGGTATGCCACCAGATAGGGATATTGACTTCTGCATTGATCTTGAACCGGGCACTCGCCCCATTTCTATACCCTCTTATAGAATGGCTCCCACAGAGTTAGGAGAGTTAAAGGCACAACTTCAAGAGTTGCTAAGCAAAGGCTTTATTAGACCAAGTGCATCTCCTTGCGGTGCTCCTATTTTGTTTGTGAAGAAGAAGGATGGGAGTTTTCGGATGTGCATAGACTACAGAAAGTTGAACAAGGTAACTATTAAGAACAAATATCCCATTCCTCGCATTGATGACTTGTTCGATCAGTTACATGGTGCTTGTGTCTTCTCTAAGATTGACTTGAGATCCAGTTATCATCAATTGAAAATACGGACAACGGATGTGCCAAAGACTGGTTTTCGAACGAGGTATGGGCATTACGAATTTGTGGTGATGTCTTTGGTCTTACGAATGCCCCTGCTGCGTTCATGAGCTTGATGAACGGGATTTTTAAGCCATATTTGGACCTCTTCGTGATCGTATTTATTGATGATATACTGTTATACTCTAAAAGTAAGAAGGAACATGAGGAGCATTTGAAGATTGTATTGGAAATGTTGAGGGAGAAAAAGCTTTATGCCAAATTCTCCAAGTGTGAGCTTTGGCTAGATGCAGTGTCCTCTTGGGGCATGTGGTTTCTAAGGATGCGGTGATGGTGGATCCTTCTAAGATTGAGACAGTGAAGAATTGGGTAAGACCTACTAATGTGTCAGAAATAAGGAGCTTTGTTGGTTTAGCTAGCTATTACCGTCGATTTGTCAAGGGATTCTCTTCCATTGCTTCCCAATTGACGAACTTGACTAAGCAGAATGTTCCATTTGTATGGTCGGATGAATGTGAAGAAAGCTTTCAGAAGCTCAAGACTTTGTTGACTACCGCACCAATCCTTACCTTGCCAGTGGAAGGTAAGAATTTCATTGTCTATTGTGATGCATCCTATTCTGGCTTGGGTGCGGTGCTAATGCAAGAGAATAATGTAATTACTTATGCTTCAAGGCAATTAAAGGTGCACGAACGTAATTATCCGACCCATGATTTGGAGTTGGCTGCGGTAGTGTTTGCATTAAAGCAATGGAGGCACTATCTATATGGAGTTAAGTGCGAAGTATACACGGATCATCGTAGCCTACAATATGTTTTTACTCAGAAGGATTTGAACTTGAGACAGAGGAGATGGATGGAACTACTGAAGGACTACGATATCACTATCTTGTATCATCCGGGAAAGGCTAATGTTGTGGCAGACGCCTTAAGTAGAAAGGCAGGGAGCATGGGAAGTCTAGCTCACTTGCAAGTTTCTAGACGTCCATTGGCTAGAGAGGTTCAGACTCTGGCTAACGACTTGATGAAATTAGAAGTAAATGAGAAGGGAGGATTGTTGGCTTGTGTGGAGGCAAGATCTTCTTTTCTTGACAAGATTAAGGGAAAACAGTTTGAGGATGAGAAACTAAGCAGAATCCAAGATAAAGTATTTCGAGGAGAGGCTAAGGAAGCACAAATCGATGAGGAAGGTGTTTTGATTTGATCAACACTATTCTGACAGAGGCTCATAGTTCAAGGTATTCTATACATCCTGGTGCAACCAAGATGTATCGTGACCTAAAGCAACACTTTTGGTGGAGTAGAATGAAGCGTGATATTGTGGATTTTGTTGCCAAATGTCCAAACTGTCAGCAAGTAAAGTATGAACACCAGAGGCCCGGAGGAACACTTCAGAGAATGCCCATTCCTGAATGGAAGTGGGAAAGGATTGCAATGGATTTCGTGGTTGGTCTTCCAAAGACAATGGGTAAGTATGACTCTATTTGGGTGATTGTTGATAGGTTAACTAAGTCTGCTCATTTCATTCCGGTCAAGGTGACTTACAATGCAGAGATGTTAGCCAAACTTTACATCTCAGAAGTTGTTTGATTGCATGGGGTTCCACTCTCCATTATATCAGATAGAGGTACGCAGTTTACTTCCATGTTTTGGAAAACATTGCATGCGGAATTGGGTACTAGATTGGACCTGAGTACTGCGTTCCAGCCTCAGACCGATGGTCAGTCTGAGAGAACGATTCAAGTGTTGGAGGATATGCTTCGTGCATGCGTGATAGAGTTTGGTGGCCATTGGGATAGCTTCTTACCCTTAGCAGAGTTCTCCTACAACAATAGCTATCACTCAAGCATTGATATGGCCCCATTTGAGGCACTATATGGGAGGAGATGTAGGTCTCCCATTGGTTGGTTTGATGCATTTGAGGTTAGACCTTGGGGTACTGACCTTTTGAGGGATTGATTAGAGAAGGTGAAATCTATTCAAGAAAAGCTTTTAGCGGCGCAAAGTAGGAAAAAGGAATATGCAGATCGAAAGGTTAGAGACTTGGAGTTCATGGAGGGTGAACACGTCTTGCTGAAGGTTTCACCCATGAAAGGGGTGATGCGGTTTGGTAAGCGAGGTAAACTTAGCCCGAGGTATCTTGGTCCATTTGAAGTTCTGAAGCGCGTAGGGGAGGTGGCTTATGAGTTAGCCTTGCCTCCAGGGCTGTCCGGAGTGCATCCGGTGTTTCATGTGTCTATTTTGAAAAGATACCATGGGGATAGAAACTACATTATCCGTTGGGATTCAGTTTTGCATGATGAGAATTTGTCCTATGAGGAGGAACTTGTTATTATTCTAGATAGAGAATTTCACAAGCTGAGGTCAAGGGAGATTGCATCCATCAAAGTTCAATGGAAGAATCAACCCGTTGAAGAAGCCACTTGGTAGAAGGAGACAGATATGCGAGAAAGATACCCACACCTGTTTACAGATTCAGGTACTCCTTTTCGCCCTTATTTTCCTTCTTGTGATCGTTCGGGGACGAACGATGGGTAAATTGGTATCTATTGTAACGACCTGTTTAGTCGTTTTGAGCAGCAGATTTTATTTCTGGAAAAACAAGCTGAGACGACGGAACCCACGACGGACCGTCGCAGGGTCTCGTTTCAAAACACTTAGAAAATCTGAAATTGGGTACTGAAAATCGACTCTCTGAACTTCGTAACGAAATGGCAGGACGGACCGTCACATGTGTGACGGACCGTCACAGACTCTTTGGTGGAAATTGAGTCTCTGAACCTTGCGACGACCTGCAGGACGGACCGTCGCAGGCACGACGGGCCGTCGTAGGTTGCGTAATCCCAGTCTGGGTCGGATTTCTTAAACGTTTTAAGGGACGTTTTTTATACTATTCCTGCTTTAATTATAAAGTTAGTGGGTTAATGTTAATAAGTCTAATTACTTGGGGGTTAAAAGAGGTAACCTTAAGTTAATTAGTGAGTTATTATTGCCACCTTTTATTCTTAATTATATGCTAATTAGGGTAAAAGAAAGAGGGTTTGAATAGAGAAAATAAAAAGAACAAAGAGAGAGAGAGAGGAACGAACGAGAAAGAGGAGGAACGAGAAGAAGAACAAAGCTTTGAGAATTTGCTTGCTTGATCACTAATCTTCGATGGAGGTAGGTTATGGTTTTATGCTTTCATAGTAAACTCTTAATAGCGAATGATATGTATTGGGAAGTATTGTAAACCCTTCTATGTGCTTAATTGTATGCATGCATGAATGTGATTATATGATTGTGATGAAATAAGCATGATGAAGCTATTGAATCCCAAATCTTGATAAAAACCCAATCTCTTGTTAATGATGATGCCTAGGTATAAAAGAAGGCTTGATGAACTAAAGTAATGAGATTGATGATGCCTTGGTATAAGAGAAGGCTTGATGAATTGATAGAATGAGATTAGGGGATCGGGTGTAACGAACCGACACGTAGATTTAGGGGATCGGGTGTCACGAACCGACACGTAGATTTAGTGGATCGGGTGTCACGAACCGACACGTAGATTTAGGGGATCGGGTGTCACGAACCGACACGTAGAATTAAGGGATCGGAGTGTCACGTTCCGACACATAGTAGTAGGGGATCGGAGTGTCACGTACCGACACAAGAGGAATAAATATAATGAATCTTGAAAGATGTTAATATACTCAATCTAATGAATCTAATTCCCAAATGAGTATGGTATTGAGGCTTGAGTCCTCATGTGTGAACTGGACGGTAATTGTTAATGATATAGTACTTGTTGTTGCTACATGTTGAGTATTATAGTTGATTTTATGATATTACTTAGTATATACTGTTTTATTTTTTGAGTTGGCCGATGATATCTACTCAGTACCCGTGTTTTGTACTGACCCCTACTTTTATGTTTTCTTCTTGTTATTTGTGGAGTGCAGCAAACGTGCCGTCGTATTCAATTCAACCGCAATTCTAGCCAGTCTTCGTCACATCGGATCTTCAGGGTGAGCTAACGCTTCTAGCTTGGACTGGACTTTCTTCCTCCTGTCTTGATGCCTTGAACTTCCGGCATGGACTAGCTTTTACTTATTTTAGCTTCTTAGAATACTCTTAGTTTAGTAATTTGATCATAGATGTTCTTGTGGTGATGACTTCCAGATTTTGGGGAATAATAGATGTTGGATTTTAGAAGTTATTGAATTGGTTTTTATTAATGAGTTAAGTCTTCCGCATTACTTTCTGTTGATATTATATTGAAATGTTAAGGTTTAGATTGGTTGGTTCGCTCACATAGGAGGGTAAGTGTGGGTGCCAGTCGCGATCCGATTTGGGTCGTGACAAGAATAAAGGGAACAAACATAATTGTACCCATATTATTTTATCGATAATATTCTTGTTTCTTTAGATTTTGTTTTATAGCTGATTTATTTTTCCATACATTTAAACTTTGTCGCAAGCACATCAATTCCAAAATGTCAACAACCAATGATATTGTCGAATCTACTTCAAGTTATGAATTTTGATTATAACTTTAGCAATCATAGGAACTAACTCTAATTTGTAAACTTTAACACAAACCTCTCAAAGTTTATGCTCCCATGCCTTCCCAACTTGAAGACTAAGTTTATACTCTAGTGTATGCCTCACAACATCTAGAAAGTATTTAAGATATAACTAGATAAAACACAATATAAACAAACTTGACTTAAGAACTGTAAAGCATTAGCCGATGGAATAGGTTCTTCAATCTTCTTTTCTTGTTTTGGTTGCACTTGGATCTTTAGTTAGAACACTCTTAAACATGAACTCGTTCTATTTGATTATGTTTTGTTGGTAAATCTATGAGTAATTGTGCAAGTTTATCAAAAACCCTTGCTATATTTATAGATGTGAGACTTCTCTTTCTTCAAAAGATGATTTTCCTTCTAAGAATTCCTTTCACTTTTAGGATTTCATTTGCGACCCTTCCTTGATATTTCTTTCCATATAGAAATCCTCTAAGAAAGGATAATGTATGTAGCTGGACTCTTGTCAGAAACGTGCTCCATCCACCGCCTTAATATCTTTGATTTGTGAGGTTGACGTTATCCTTATCATAATTGGACTCGATCTGATAGGAATATGTCATCCACTACTAGAAAACTATAAATTACCTAGATATTTTATTTGGGAACTATTTTGGCAGAAATTTCTTGCGAATTTTCATGCGAAATTAAGAAAAACCTGAATTCTAGACAGTTTTACTTGCGAAAAATATCTCCCCAGAAAAATTGGTAGGTAATTTTGGCACAATTTTTATAAATTTATTACCTGGGAAATTATTTATGACAAATTATTTGCAGGTACCATTCTCATAGGTAAATTCGCAAGTTATGGGGAAAAATATTTTTAAATTTGTTTGAAATAAAATTACCAAATAAACTTATTTGCCGATCAAGTTAAAAATAATTATTAAAAAAAATATTTAAAAATAATTTTACGTGTGGTATTACCTAGGAATTTATGTTCTACGAATTTTTTTGGGAATTTATTTCTTGAGTTTTACTTGGGATTTGTTTTACTTCTAGAATTACATGGGGATTTTATTATTGTGAATTTGATTGGAGATTTTTTTAGGAATGCATACTTGAACTTATTTAATATAATTTAACTGCAAGTTTCTTTTAATCTAAGAACTTGATCTTGAGTCGGGTTATATGGCGAATTTGAAATAAAATTTTAAAAAAGAATTTGTCACACCCCAAAACTAGGAGAGGGAGACTTAATCAAGAAGTTGTTGTTTATATAATATCTGAAACTATACTGTAGGCTAACCAGGTCATTTGACATATCCATCTAGATAGAGGAGGTCACAACTAAATTAAATTTTATCAACATAAGGTCAACTAGGCCATAATAGAACTGAACTAGGCAACAAAAGCCGACAATGCAAAAAAAACTAAACTAAACTAAACTGCATATAAAAATCCACAAAACCCTCTTAAGTGTAACAAACTTAGTGCACGGAACATGCCCCAGACTACCTATACAAAAAAAAAAGTACAATACTATCAAACTATAAAATGGCTCATTAACAAATGAAGAATACCAACTCTGAAAATCAGTCTCTACCTGCACCTGCAACACGAATGTAGTGTCCCCAAGCAGAGGACGTCAGTATGAATTAATAACATGTTATAATAGTATCGAAGGCTGAAATTTTTTAACACAAGTATATCAAAAATAGTGAACTAGACAACAACCTGAGAATCCAAAAGTTGAGATCCGATATTAGTTACTTAAAATTTATCCACAAATGCAACCAAGTACATATAGATATCATCCTTCTTTAATGATAAACTATATGATAATCCTATCATAGTAGTGATCCTACCCAGCTGAGATATATGGTCATCTCAGTGGTGTAATGACTTAGCAAGCATCTGCCCAACATACATGTCGTGGTGTGGTGAACTATAGCAGTAGCTATTACTATATCTACCTTAAAAGAAAACCCCAAATTGCTAACACATTTTACTAACAACTTAAGTTGGTTAGTATTTTACTAACAAATTATTAACATATTTAATTTCTAACTAACTTATATTTTAAAACTTAACAACGAAATTTTAACAGATTACCAACAAAAATCTTACTAACTAAGTATTTTAGTTGGTAAATACGGCGGAAAAAAATGACACCAAATTTAGCACCAACTGAAATATTACTAAAGTACACCTTTTGTTGGTAATATTACCAACAAAGTATATATCGGTTGGTAAATATGACCAAAAAATTGTTTATATAATTTAATAACATATTACTAATGAATTACTAACCAAATTTTTATCAATGACTGGATTGTGTTGCTAAATTTACCAACCAAATATAAATATGTTGATAAATTAGTAACGAAATATAATTTGTTGGTAAACTTGCCAACCAATATCCAATTAGTTGAAAATTTTGCCGAAGAATAAAGATTATAGTTAGTAAATTACTAACATCATAAAAAAATAGTTGGTAATACATCAACCGATCATTAATTCATTGGTAAAATATACCAACATATTAATTATTAGTTGGTAATATTACGTATGAATGTTTAGTCTAATAGTAACAATTACCAAATGTGATAAAATTTATTGGTAAAATATAAATTACTAACTTATATTTGAATAGTTGGAGTTAATTTTTTTTGGTAAATTAGCGTCTAGTGTTGAGGCTTTCATATTCAGTTTGTGTCGATGCGTTTTAGCTTTTAACTTTTTGTCAAAATTTGTCTTTGGTCAATATTTTTTGTAAACGTTCTCAGATTAAACTATGTATGTGTCATTAGTTTTGAAAGGTCATTTTTTATCTAACAGGAAGGTTGGTTCAAGTTTTGAGGCTTTGATTTTTTGTTTGTGTCGTTAGGTGTTTTAACTCTTATGTTTTGGCCAAATTCTAATTTTGATCGATATTTTTATGAAGTGCTCAGGTGAGAATTATGTTAGTGTAATTAACTCCAAAGGTCATTTTTATCTAATAGGATGGTTGGTTTGGATATTCAGACTTTCATTTTTAGTGTGTGTCATTAGGCATTTTAATTTAAAAATTTTAGCCAAAATTTAATTTCGGTCAATATATTTGATAAACGTGTTCAGATTGAAATTTTATCAATGCAGTTAGATTTCAGAAGGTCATTTTTTGTGTAATAAGATAGGGGGTTCGTGTTTAGAGGCTTCCGTTTTAGTTTGTGTCATTAGACATTTTCACTTTTAACTTTCAGCCAAAATTTCAGTTTCGCCAATGTTTTTGGTAATCGTGCTCGAATTACCACGATTACCAGTTTCGAGCACGATTACCAAAAAACATTGGCGAAACTGAAATTTTAATCACCACGTTTAGCCATACAAGTTTAATTTTAATCTCATAGGATGGTTGGTTCAGGTTTTGAGACTTTTATTTTCAGTATGTATCGTTAAGCGTTTTAACTTTTAACTTTTGGCTAAAATTTAATCTAGTTTATTTTTTTGAGAAACATGCTCAAATTTAAATTTTGTTAGCGCAATTAGCTCTGGAATGTCATTTTCCGTCTTCTAGAAAGGTTGATTTTGATTTTGAGATATTCGTATTCAGTTTATACCTGAGGCGAATAACTTTTAACTTTTGGCCAAAATTTTAACTTTGCTTAACATTTTTTATGAACGTGCTCTGATGAGAATTGTTTCATTGCAATAAGCTTTCGGAAAGTCATTTTTATATCTAATGGGATGATTGTTTCAGGTTTTGAGACTTCCATTTTCAGTTTGTGTTGTTAGTCATTTAACTTTTAAGATTTGGCCAACAAATAGATTTGGTCAATATTTTTGATAACAAATTAAATTTTTGAAATAATGATATGCGTCATATAGAGATTAACTTAACTTATTATCATAGATTTTGCATTTTTTATTCAAATATGATTTCTAAAATTGATATTAATATTTTTAGATTTATATTTGTGCTCTTAAATTTTCAAATGCAATAAATTAATAAATATTTTACTATTGAATAATCATTTAGTTAATAATAATTTGAACATATTGTCAATCAATTACTAACCTAATACTACACTAATGATATATTACCAACATATTAACAATCAATGAGAAAAATTTATCAAAAAAATAAATAATCATACTAACTTATTTAAAATTTGTTACAATAAGTGTTTTGGTGCAGTAGTAAGTACTTTTCATTCTTAATCAAGAGGTCTCGGATTCAATTCCCCCTGGGTACGAAATTGTCTTTGTTAAAATAAATTATAATAATGAAAAAACAAGAAGTTTAGCAAATGGGTGTTTACCAATTTTTGATAATTCAGTTTGCCAACCGATTTGATCAATTTAGGAATGAATTTTTTATTGGTGATTGGGATGCCTTTTGTAGTACCGACATTAACCCATTGATAGTGTAAACCTTTGGAATGTTCCGAGAGATGCTTACCTCGGACAATCACATTCATGTGGATGAAGAGAAAGCCACTCAGATCTCAACATCCTGTAGGTGTGTCTCTGGAAAAAGTGAAAGCTGAAACCACATATTCAAATGAAAACCAAGTGATGAAATTGGCCAGGAACCTCCCTACCATGATGCTCTAAAAGTGCTGATAAATAATAAGATTGATATCTTGTGTTTATTAGAACTCTAGTACTTGTACGAGTCTTATAGTTTGAGTTATGGTATATTACATCTCTATGCACTTGTACTATATAAATATATTCAATGCTCTCAAGGCTGTTAGTTATTTGTTACATGGTATCAGACGTTCAGTAATACCCATTGCTAATCCAAATTTCCTTCTATCTTATTGTTCTTTTGAATCTTTTCAGGTGATATGGATTCCCAGCCTCTTTCAATTTCCTCTTCTTCGGATATCTCCTTGCCTTCTTCTACTACTATTATTGCACCTGCAGTCACTTCTTCGGGTGCTACCAGTACTATCTCCTCAAGCTCTTCTTGTCCACCTTTAATGATTCCTCCGTTGCCTTCTTTATCTTCATCGGTCCATGTCCATTCTGCTCCTCCCAACATTCTTCCTGGTTCCTCTATGGGTCAAATTGGACAGCCCACTCTCTTACCTTAAGTCGGATCAATGGAACCCCAATTCTATCAATTTTTCACTCTGCATGCAGCGGCATTGATTGCACCTAATGTCTCTAATTTGGTGACTATCAAATTAAATTTTGTTGAAGATTATCTCACTTGGCACACTCAATTTACCTTTTGGTTACTTTCTCATGAACTGGTTGGCTTCGTATATGGCTCTATATCTACGCCACGTCAATTTGTATGTGATGCATCTGGTAACCAACAAGTTAACCACTATTATAGTGCATGGCTAAGAGTTTATCAAAATGTACGTTCACGGTTGTTTGCTACCTACCCAGAGAAGTTATTGTTGATGCTCACTTGCTGCCTACATCACGTGATATTTGGATCTTTTTTAACCGACGCTTTATGGATGCTAGTCAGGCTAAATCAGATGGACTCAAACGTCAACTTACTACCATGCGAAAAGCCGATTCCATGACAATTGATGAGTATCTTCAAAAGGCTAGAAAGATAGTTGATTCCCTTGCTGCCATCAACTCTCCTGTTCCTAATCAAGATTTTGTAGATCATGTTCTTCTTGGGTTAGGCAGGGAGTAAGACACATTGGTTGGCATCATAACTCACTTTCCAAGTCAACTATTTGTTGAGGAACTTCGCACTAGTTGTTGTTACTTGAGCAACGTCTGCAGCGTTTTAAGAAATTCGACTCAGTTGTCTTTCGTCAAGCATTTGCAACTCAAAATGTATCTTCTAACTCATCCCCTGCATTTAGTAGTCATGGCATATCACATGAGGGTCGTAGAAGAGGTCGTTATTCATCATCTGGAGGCTGGGGTCGTGGTGGACGAGGTCGAGGCTCATACCATCGAAATCAACCTCAACAAGTCACCACATCTAGTAATTTTTGCCATAAAGGTTTTCATAGGCAGTCCTCATCAGGTACTGTTGGTGCGTCTCCTTCAGCTCCTTATCATTCACATTCTGTTAGTTCATCTTCACCTTCCAATGGACTCTTGGGAGATCAACCTTCCTCTCTTATTTATCAAATTTGTGGGTTTCCTGGTCATTCAGCATTACAGTGCACTAATCTTTTTAATCATGCTTTCGTTGCTAATGATCTTCCAAAGTCTTTTGCTACTATGTCTGCTGGCGAAGCAAATGACCAGACTAGGTATTTTTACTCTGCTGCATCCGCTCATATGACCCCTTCGGTGTTGGGAAAACGCGGACGAGCACAAAAATATATATAGTAAAAGTAATTGAAATAAAATGGGAAAAGTAATTTTACGTGGAAACCCTTCTGAATAACGGAAAAATCCACGGGCCAAGAGGAGCAATTGATATTACTATAGTAAGGAATTTTACACTGTGTAGTCATGAATGTCACGCCCCTTTTTTTTTCTCTCAATATTTTTATATGTTTTATTTGTTTCGAAAGAAAAAGAATTTTTCCAATTAAAGTGACATTTTGAAAAGACATAATTATTATACAGAGTCGCCACTTGGAATTGAGTTCTGGTGTTCCAAGTCACCTTATTTAAATCCCTAATCAAAAGGAAATTTGACTTTACTTTTATTGATGTGCGAACTAGAAATTCAGGTAAGAAATTCTGTTGACTAAGGGGAAGGTGTTAGGCACCCCTCGAGTCCCGTGGTTCTAGCACGGTCGCTTCATTGACTTTGATATGACTAGACTTAATTTTAAATATAATGTTATTTAACTTAATAATAAAAAAAAATTACTTTATTTTCTCATTTATTTTAAACCTTTTAAAAATCGTTTTATGTTATAAATTCATTGAATGAGTGGATAGTCCATAAGGTTGGTACATGAACAACCATTCATATTCACTAGGTTACATGAACCTTTTTGGATAAGAATGTATCTATTTATTATGATACTTAATATGGTGACCTTTGGAGTGATTTCTCACTCTATAAATAGGGTTGTTCATTCATTATTGTAATAGATACATATGAAACTTGAATACACTTGAATAAGAAGAAAATTCATCTTCTTCTATCTACTTCTCTCGTCTTCTTCTCTTTATGATTATATTCTTATGAGCTTGATTTTATAACACGTTATCAGCACGAATCTCTAGCCAATTAAGATTGAGTTTTAGTTTTTCTTTAACTCATGTTTTGGTTGATCTCGTTATGAGAATCAAGGTATTATATGCATAAAATCAGGTATGTATTTTCTAGAATATTTTATGATTTAGAATAAACATAATATTCAGTCACTAACAATTATCAAGAACCGAAGACATATACTACTATTGGTTGAATATAACATGCTATACAAAACTTCTTAAATAGAAGAAGGTATAAAATTTTAATAGCATGAGTTTGAATGTTATTTTGATTGTTTTGAAAGACTGAAAGGGTGAGTCATGTTGTACTTCGGTCTATTATACCGTTGGTTAAGGGTAAGACGATGGATTCAAGTTTCATCGCACCAAAAGGGTAACACATTTTATTAAAGTCCGGATGCACCATAATGAAAAATATGTGAGGATAAGACGATAGATTCAAGTTCTATTGCACCAAAAGGGTAAGTCATCAATTTGAGTTTTGATGCACCGTGATTGGGTTCAAGTCCCATAGAATTATGGCGTAAAACGCCTTATATGGATAAGACATTGAGTTTGAGTCAATGCACCAGAATGATGATATAATGATGACTAAGGCTTTGATGAAAAATCTTGAAATTCGTCCTATTGAATTTGCTTCATTCCTTGAAAAGAATGTGGTAGCAGTGAATGTTAGTATGAAAGATGACAAATGATTAATGATATGAATAAGGGTGTGGAGGGACATAATTATAATAGTCATCATTGTGGTAATGATAAAAGGAAGAACACTATGAGTTCTTCAAATAGTCCTTCAAAATGTGAAGGCAATTTTTATCATCAAAATGGTATGAAAGGTCATTCGACTTGTGAATGTTGTCAACCCAATAATTTGACAAATTTATAAATCTTCTATCATGATACAAGAAGATAAAGTGATGGTACACTTAATCTTTCAAAGTGATGTTGAGGTGTGTCATGGAAATATGATGAATTTTAAAGCCATGACAATGTGCTTATGATGCAAATTTATAAAGTACATATAAATAATTAGTCCAATCCTTGAAGAGAATGTGACTTGTAATGAGTATCGTGAATGCTCGACCATTCTATAAGAGAAGGGGTCCAGATGTGATAAAATCATTATGGGTTGGATATATGTCACAACTCACCTCTATAGAAGGTTTGAGAAAAAAATGATACATGTCACTTCTCATCTCTACGGGAGATTTGAGAGGAAATAAATTTTATTTGGTAGAAATGGCTAATTGTATTGTACGTTTTATACGTCACTATGATATAAACTACCGAAAGGGCAAAAGAAAGAAATAGTTCTTGCCTATAAGGGTTGTGGTCATTATTGTGTGGCAATACAAATTTGTCATTGGTTGTGTACCTATGGTACAACAAAAGTAAAGCAAGAAAGACGTCTTGCTCGTAATGATTTTGACCATGACAATAATAATATAATTTCCTCCTTGAAGGAGATGCTCACCATAGGGATGGTGTCATGCAATATGTCATAGTACACAAAATTAATTGCAAGCTCTAACGAGTTGTGCTATTATCAGAGGAATTATATTGGGGTTGTAGTAAGTCTCAAAAGAAACTTTTTAAGTTTTGGATGAATGAAAATAAATATTGAGACTATAAATCACTACAACCGAAGAGGGTTATAATGTTTATGTAAAAGATTCCCCCACTTTTCCTCCTGTTTGTTCCATACAAACATGTACATGCTGATGAAATCACATGTAAAAGTAAATTATAAGTGTACTAAAATAAAGATCAGTTGGCATGACTGGTTGACCATTCCGATTAAATGTAATGCAAACGTGATTGAGAATTCAGGTGATTTATATGATGAAGAAATAAAGATTCTTCAAGAATTCTCTTGTGTTGCTTGTTCTCTTGATAAAATGATCATTGTACCAGCTAAGGTTGGGACTGTAATCCCCTAAAAAAAATTTGGAACATATAAAAGGGTGAATGTGGGCCTGTTCACCTGTCATGTGGATCATTTGCAACTATATGATTAATGCATCTATGCGATGGTCACATGTATTTTGTTGTCAACTTACAAATTGATTTTTGTAAGGTTGTTTGCTCGAATTGTTAAAATTAATAGCATAGTTCCAAATTATGAAATTATATTGATAATTCTGGTTGATTTAGCAGAAATTGTATGCCTCCTATTATAGCTAAATCATTGTTATGAGAACAAAACTCCCAAATAAGATTTGGTATGAGATAATTTTGTTTAACATGTAGCAACACATGTATGCATCAAACCAACAAGGTTTCCCCATTAAAATTGGTTCAGGGTCAGGAACCACATAATTTTCATCTAAAATGTTGAATGTGCGATTATGATTTTAATTGCTCCACCACGCACAAAGATGAACTTCCAAATAAGGTTGGAATGAATGTTAGATTTTCTAACATTAGGGGGAGAGATGATTGACAGCTGAAAATTATGTGTGAGGTTAATTATGAATTATCTAGATACTCGTTAAAATAAATATGTGAACTTAAAGTTCAAGGGATAATTCAGTTGCATAATGTTGCAAATCAGTTGCCAGATGAATGCACTGACCCTATGATATAATTCAGCTGCAAATTCTCCAATGTGAAATCCTTGAAGGACAGAGTCTATGATACGCCGGAAGCGTAATAGACCAATCGATTCCAAATATAAAATTCCTTGAAGAAGGAAGGAGCAAATGATCAATATGGTCATGATAATGAGGCAAGTGCTATAATAGAGCACATTGACATAACACTTCATAAAATCTTGAAAAAGGTTCAGGTACCTGAAATAATGAAAAATGAAGAGATGTCGATAAGTTATGTCTTGTTGGAATCGATAACAAATAACCGTCGACGGTCTCTTTGATATGAGGTAGCGCTCAATGATATAAATTGTGATGAGGATCTTGAATTCAAATCTGTCATATAGTGTGAACAGATAAATGGTTGGCCAAGTAAAATGCACAATTCAAGTATATTTTGTTTCACTTAGAAAAGTGACATTTTGGACTGGTAGTCCATAAATCAAGGTATAATGTCAGTGGGGAACAAATAAATTATTATGCGATAGTATAACCGTAAGATATCAAATACGGTTTGTGCCTTGGGGCATAAAGATTTATCGCAAAAATCCTGACATTAGTGGAGATGTTTTCTCCTTTGGTGGATGAAATGAGGTTTGTTTTGATCTGGCAACATATGAAAACTTGAATGCAATCGAGGTGTCTGAAGCATATAAGAGTTTGAAAGAAAATTTTCCAATAAAGCTTCAAGAATCCTTATATGGATTGAAATAGTCAAGGAAGAAAAAGGGTACAAAAGAATGACCCTAATTTTCCTTGTATTTTTATGAAAAGGTCTTGGTAAGACAAAATTTTGTCTAGACCTACAGATTGTTAATTTGACAAATAAAATATTTGTCTAGCAATGCACATACACTGAAAAATTTTGATGCAATTTTATGTGGATATATCGCATTCATTGAGTGTAACGACCTGTTTAGTCGTTTTGAGCAGCAGATTTTATTTCTGGAAAAACAGGCTGAGGCGATGGACCCCACGACGGACCGTCATGGGCACGACGGACCGTCGCAGGGTCTCGTTTCAAAACACTTAGAAAATCTGAAAATTGGGTACTGAAATCGACTCTCTGAACTTCGTAACGAAATGGCAGGACGGACCGTCACAGAGCTTTCAGTGGAAATCCACTCTCTGGACCTTGCGACGACCTGCAGGACGGACCGTCGCAAGAACGACGGGCCGTCGCAGGTTGCGCAATCCCAGTCTGGGTCGGATTTCTTTATACGTTTTAAGGGACGTTTTTGACTATTCCTGCTTTAATTATAAAGTTAGTGGGTTAATTCTAATAAGTCTAATTACTTGGGGGTTAAAAGAGGTAACCTTAAGTTAATTAGTGGGTTATTATTGCCATCTTTTATTCTTAATTATATACTAATTAGGGTAAAAGAAAGAGGGTTTGAATAAAGAAAATAGAAAGAACAAGAGAAAGAGGGAGAAAGTCGAACGAGAAAGAGGAGAAACGAAGAGAAACAAAGCTTGGGAAATTGCTTGCTTGATCACTGATCTTCGGTGGAGGTAGGTTATGGTTATTTTTATGCTATTCGTAGTAAACTCTTAATAGCGAATGATATGTATTAGTAGTATTGTAAACCCTTCTATATGCTTAATTGTATGCTTGCAAGAATGTGATTATGTAATTGTGATATAATAAGCATGATGAAGCTATTGAATCCTAAATCTTGAAAAGAAACCCTAATCTACTTTGTTAATGATGATGACTTGGTATAAAAGAAGGCTTGATGAACGAAAGTGGTGAGATTAGGGGATCGGGTGCCACGTTCCGGTACCAGGATAGAATAAGGATCGGAGTGTCACGTTCCGACACCAGGATAGTATATGGATCGGGTGCCACGTTCCGGTACCAGGATAGAATGAGGATCGAAGTGTCACGTTCCGACACCAGGATAGTATATGGATCGGGTGCCACGTTCCGGTACCAGGATAGAATGAGGATCGGAGTGTCACGTTCCGACACCAGGATAGTATATGGATCGGAGTGTCACGTACCGACACGAGGGGAATAAATATAATGAATCTTGCAAGATGCTAATATACTCAATTTAATGAATCTAAGTCCCAAATGAGTATGGTATTGAGGCTTGAGTCCTCATGCGTGAACTTGACGGTAATTGTTAATGATATAGTACTTGTTGTTTCTACATGTTGAGTATCATAGTTGATTTTATGATATTGCTTAATATATATTGTTTTCTATTTCGAGTTGGCCGATGATATCTACTCAGTACCCGTTTTTTGTACTGACCCCTACTTTTATGTTTTCTTCTGTTATTTGTGGAGTGCAGCAAACGTACCGTCGTCTTCGACTCAACAGTAATTCAAGCCAGTCTTCATTACTCCGGATATCAGGGTGAGCTAATGCTTCTAGCTTGGACTGGATCTTCCTCTTCATGTCTTGATGCCTTGAAGTTCCGGCATGGACTAGCTTTTATGTATTTTTAGCTTCTTAGATACTCTTAGCTTTAGTAATTTGAGGATAGATGTTCTTGTGATGATGACTTCCAGATTTTGGGGATAATAATAGTTATTGATTTTATTATTGATTTTAAGTCTTCCGCATTACTTTCTGTTGATATTATATTGAAATGTTAAGGTTTAGATTGGTTGGTTCGCTCACATAGGAGGGTAAGTGTGGGTGCCAGTCGCGCCCGGATCTGGGTCGTGACAAACTTTGTATCAGAGCATTAGGTTCGTTGGTCTCATCACACAAGAACGAGTCTAGTAGAGTCTTAAGGAACGGTAGGGGGACGCCTTTACTTTTCTTTGAGAGGCTACAAGACTTTAGGAAAATTCCATTCTTTCATTCTTTCTTTCGTGCTATTACTTGGGTCCAATTGGTATCTAGGTGATACAAATTGGTATCTGACCATCTTCACTCTATTTCGCAGATGGTTAGAAATAGAGCAACAACTGCGCCAGCACCAGCACCGGCGGGACAGGGTGCGTCTGAACCAGCCACTGGGGCTGTAGCTAGAGGAGGAATAGCGGCAAAAGGCCGTGGGAGAGGTCGTGGGAGGACGTCCTCTAGAGGGAGAGGACGAGTACCTAGCCCATCTGATGCTAGGGCAGTGACTCCTCCACCGACTGAAGAGGTAGTGAGAGAGGGTAAGGAAGGGGAAACTGAACAAGTACAGAATGAGGCATTGCCTCCCCAACCTACCCCAGAGATGATCAATCAGGTTCTTGCTTATCTTAGCGGGTTATCTGATCAGGGTCAGGCACCTCCAGTGTTTTCTGCACCAACACCTCCGGTTACAGAGGTACAACATGCGGCTACTATGGCTCCCCGCATGGATGCCTCATTGGAGATAGGCACGTTTCCTCGTCTGACTACGGGGCCTATAATGACAAATGATCAGCATGAACTTTTCAGTAAGTTCTTGAAATTGAAACCTCCAGTCTTCAAGGGTGCTGAATCTGAGGATGCCTACGACTTTCTGGTTGACTGTCATGAGCTACAACACAAGATGGGTATAGTAGAACGGTTTGGTGTTGAGTTTGTGACTTATCAGTTTCAAGGGAACGCCAAAATGTGGTGGCGATCACATGTTGAGTGTCAACCGACAGAGGCAACACGTATGACTTGGGCATCATTCTCTAGTTTGTTTATGGAGAAGTATATCCCGCGGACTTTGAGGGATAGGAAAAGAGATGAATTCTTAAGTCTAGATCAAGGTAGGATGTCGGTTACTGCATACGAGGCTAAGTTTCGTGCACTATCCAGATTTGCCACCCAACTTTGTTTCAATCCACAAGAGCGGATTCGTCGTTTTGTGAAGGGGTTGAGATCAGAATTGCGGATTTCAGCCTTGCAGGTAGCGGCTACGGCAAAATCTTTTCAAGAAGTGGTAGACTTCGTGATAGAGGTAGAGGGAGTGAAGCCAGATGACTTCTCTATGACAACGACATCAAAGAGGTTTCGAAAGGGAGGTGAGTTTAATGGTTCTTACTCTAGAGGACAGGGTTCAGGAGATTACTCAGTCCGACCAATCCAGTCTTCACTACAGACTGTAGTTGGGGGTCCACCTCAGACCGGTCAACACTTCTCTGAGAGACCTATGCTTGAATCCAGAGAGTGTTATGGATGTGGGGAGAATGGACACATCAAGTGGTATTGTCCAAAACAGAGTTACAGACCTCCAAATGTTAGAGGTAGAGGTGGTTATGAAAAAGGCCGTCATTCTGGAGGACGCGGTGGTCGAGGTAATGGTGGTCATGAAAACGGCCGGGGTGATGGGCAAACTGGAGCCACTACATCACAACATGGTAGGGGCAACGGACAGACAAGTAATGGGGCCCATTGCTACGCTTTTCCTGGGAGATCGGAGGCGGAGACATCTGATGCTGTCATCACAGGTAATCTTCTGATTTGTGATTGCATGGCTTCTGTATTGTTTGATCCTGGATCCACATTTTCTTATGTATCTTCCTCATTTGCTAATGGTCTAAATTTACATTGTGAATTACTTGATATGCCTATTCGTGTTTCTTCTCCGATGGGTGAGTCTATGGTAGTTGAAAAGGTATATAGGTCTTGTTTGGTGAACTTTGTGGGGAGCAACACTTATGTAGATTTGGTTATCTTAGAAATGGTTGATTTTGACGTAATTCTGTGTATGACTTGGCTTTCTCCGCAATTTGCGATCTTAGATTGTAATGCAAAAACGGTGACGTTAGCCAAGCCTGGGACAGATCCATTAGTGTGGGAGGGTGACTACACTTCCAATCCGGTGTGTATCATCTCCTTTCTTCGTGCTAAGAAAATGGTTAGTAAAGGGTGTTTAGCTTACTTGGCACATCTCAAGAATGACACTACCCAAGTACCTTCAATTGAGTCGGTTTCGGTGGTCCGTGAGTTTCTGGATGTGTTCCCTGCAGATCTTCCTGGTATGCCACCAGATAGGGATATTGACTTCTGTATTGATCTTGAACCGGGTACTCGCCCCATTTCAATACCCCCTTATAGGATGGCTCCCGCGGAGTTAAGAGAGTTAAAGGCCCAACTTCAAGAGTTGCTAAGCAAAGGCTTTATTAGACCAAGTGCATCTCCTTGGGGTGCTCCGGTATTATTTGTGAAGAAAAAGGATGGGAGTTTTCGGATGTGCATAGACTACCGGCAGTTGAACAAGGTAACCATAAAGAACAAGTATCCTCTTCCTCGCATTGATGATTTGTTCGATCAGTTACAAGGTGCTTGTGTCTTCTCTAAGATTGACTTGAGATCCGGTTATCATCAATTGAAAATACGGGCAACGGATGTGCCAAAGACTGCTTTTAGAACCAGGTATGGGCATTACGAATTTGTAGTGATGTCTTTTGGTCTTACGAATGCCCCTGCTGCGTTCATGAGTTTGATGAACGGAATTTTTAAGCCATATTTGGATCTCTTTGTGATCGTATTTATTGATGATATACTGATATACTCTAAAAGTAAGGAGGAACATGAGGAGCATTTGAGAATGGTATTGGAAATGTTGAGGGAGAAAAAGCTTTATGCCAAGTTCTCTAAGTGTGAGTTTTGGCTAGATGCAGTGTCCTTCTTGGGGCACGTGGTTTCTAAGGATGGAGTGATGGTGGATCCTTCTAAGATTAAGACAGTGAAGAATTGGGTAAGACCTACTAATGTGTCAGAAATAAGGAGCTTTGTTGGGTTAGCTAGCTACTACCTCCGATTTGTCAAGGGATTGTCTTCTATTGCTTCCCAACTGACGAACTTGACTAAGCAAAATGTTCCATTTGTATGGTCAGACGAGTGTGAGGAAAGCTTTCAGAAGCTCAAGACTCTGTTGACTACTGCACCAATTCTCACCTTGCCCGTGGAAGGTAAGGACTTCATTGTTTATTGTGATGCATCCTATTCTGGGTTGGGTGCGGTGCTAATGCAAGAGAAGAATGTGATTGCTTATGCTTCAAGACAATTAAAAGTGCATGAACGTAACTATCCAACTCATGATTTGGAATTGGCCGCTGTAGTGTTTGCATTAAAGCAATGGAGACACTATCTATATGGTGTTAAGTGTGAAGTATACACGGATCATCGTAGCCTACAGTACGTCTTTACTCAGAAAGATTTGAACTTGAGACAGAGGAGATGGATGGAACTACTGAAGGACTACGACATCACTATCTTGTATCATCCGGGAAAGGCTAATATAGTGGCAGACGCCTTAAGTAGAAAGGCAGGGAGCATGGGAAGTCTAGCTCACTTTCAAGTTTCTAGACGTCCATTGGCTAGAGAGGTTCAGACTCTGGCTAACGACTTGATGAGGTTAGAAGTAAATGAGAAGGGAGGATTGTTGGCTTGTGTGGAAGCAAGGTCTTCTTTTCTTGACAAGATTAAGGGAAAACAGTTTGATGATGAGAAACTAAGGACAAATCGATGAGGAAGGTGTTTTGAGAATCAAGGGAAGAGTATGTGTACCCCGCGTCGATGATTTGATCAACACTATTCTGACAGAGGCTCATAGTTCAAGGTATTCTATACATCCTGGTGCAACCAAGATGTATCGTGACCTAAAGCAACATTTTTGGTGGAGTAGAATGAAGCGTGATATTGTAGATTTTATTGCCAGATGTCCAAACTGTCAGCAAGTAAAGTATGAACACCAGAGGCCCGGAGGAACACTTCAGAGAATGCCCATTCCTGAATGGAAGTGGGAAAGGATTGCAATGGATTTCGTGGTTGGTCTTCCAAAGACAATGGGTAAGTATGACTCTATTTGGGTGATTGTTGATAGGTTAACTAAGTCTGCTCATTTCATTCCGGTCAAGGTGACTTACAATGCAGAGAAGTTAGCCAAAATCTATATCTCAGAAATTGTTCGGTTGCATGGGGTTCCACTCTCCATCATATCAGATAGAGGTACGCATTTTACTTCTATGTTTTGGAAAACATTGCATGCGGAATTGGGTACTAGGTTGGACCTTAGTACTGCGTTCCATCCTCAGACCGATGGTCAGTCTGAACGAACGATTCAAGTGTTGGAGGATATGCTTCGTGCATGTGTGATAGAATTTGGTGGTCATTGGGATAGATGATACGCTCAAACTTACTTCTCAAATGAGAAGTAAAGCGGTCGCGTCAAGTAAATAACCCAACTAGTGAGGTTGGGATCGTTCCCACGAGGAAAATAGTCTAGACTTAACTCCAACTTGTTATTACTATTGTTCGGTTGATGACTTCCTTAAAAAGTAAAAGCATAAAAGGGGGGTTTTGTACTTCCTAATAAAATAAAAATAACTAACGAACTTGACAGAGACACTTAACAACTTTTAATGTTGAGTTTTAATCAAGTAATCAAAGTAACTAGGGTTTACGTGTTCCCCACAGGTTCATAACTTGATAATTCTAGCTATAACAATTCTTTCATAGTATCTTGCATGCAAAATGATAAGTTATGTATTTCTAAATCCTTGGTCCGGCATCTAGAAAATCTCACTCCGCACCTTGGTCCGGCTACGTGTGTTGCTTTCCTTAACCCTTATCCTTACCTCATATTAAGCATCATATTCGATATTTGACTCAGTTATTACCTCGTACCAATCAATACTAGCCTATTAGGTAGTATACACTAAATCTATGTTAATAATTCTTTTCCTATTATCTACCTCCTTGGTCCGGCAAGTAGCATTAAGGCGAGTTCTAACGTTGATCATCCGTTAAAAAGACTTCTAAGTGAAAGAATTATTAATACATGCAAGACACGATTCTAGAATTGTTATTTTAGCTAGGGTTTATCTCATTATTTGCCTATGGTTCCCACAACCCTAGTTATAGAGTTTAGTTCCTCATAGCCATAAACACATTAATCAAATATATTAAACAAGAATTCATGTACTTACTTTAATGAGAAAGATTAAAGTCTGAAAATTTGCTTGATTAATCAACAAGAGTTACTTGTAAGAATCTCCAACAATCAAACACTCAGAAAAACAAAGTCTAATAATATGATGTTTAATCTCCCAGAGTCTAACCTAAAAAATGAGGTTTTTCGAACTATTTATAAAAAATTAAAAAAAAACCTAATTGAACAAGGATTCTAATTACTGGAAATCTGCCAAAACGCGGCTGGGTCGACGGACCACGCGACGGAACGTCGTGGTCATGACGGACCGTCGTGGTCTCCGTCGCCCCATAATTGGTGCAATTCTTCTGCTGCTTTCTTCATTCCCCTCGACGGCAAGTGTGACGGACCCTCATAGGCACGACGGTCCGTCGAGGGTCTTCGTTACAAAATACTTCAATTCTTGGAATCTGGGTACTGGGATCACTTCTCTGATCTTCGCGACGAACCTGCAGGACGGACCGTCATATCCATGACGGACTGTCACAAGCTTCGTAATCCCACACTTGGTCAGACTTTCCCATCTTCCTTCAGCAGCTTCTCTACGCTGCCACCTACGGACCGTCGCAAGCACGACGGACCGTCATAAGCTCCGTAGGTGGTCTCTTCTGTATTTTTTTTGCTCAAAATCTCCGCATTCAGCTTTAGACAGATTTCCTGCACAACAAAGAAAAACTTATATCAAAATTAGCACAAAAAGGCTTTCAGACACACTAAACTTAAGGAAAAAGTATTAATTATACGTGAAACCACGGTATATCAACACCCTCAACTTAAATTCGTTGTTTGTCCTCAAGCAACGCACTATGACTCACTACACAATCTTTGTACAATAGTATTCATGTTTTATCCTTTGCAATCATTTGGCTATCAATCCCGACTAATCCCATCAAATCTATGCATGCTATCACTATTAGGCTTGACTTTTGTGGGATCCGAACATGACACAGACTCACCATGCACTAACACCTATCCTCTTCAATTGCTCACCGAGGTGCTAACAATTCCGGTATTGCAACTAGTGTCCTCGCTTTAGAACAAAAATCCTCATTTTTCACACAATGATTTCAGTTTGAGTATAAGGATTACATTTCAACACTCGCTCTCAGAACAAAGTCACACTCATTCATACCTATTGCCATAAGCTTGCCCTTATTTTCACTGCCTTAAGTTCGCTATACAACCCTTAGGATCACGATAGGACTTTTTTTAGCTTGTATCGTAGGCTCAGAGTCAGGTAGGGTATATTTAGGTATACTTTAGTGACTTTTTGCCCTCCTTGACATATCGGCTAAACCTTCCGCTCTATATCACTTTATTTCGCCCAGTTTCTCCTATTCTTTCACCTTGCTGTTACCCTTCTTTCTTCATTTGTGTAAGTGACTCTTTTCTTTTCTTGTTTGTAATTCTTGAATATTTCTTTCTCTTTTTCTCTTTTTTTTAACGAGTTCTTGAGTCACTTTACTTTTGTTCTTTCTCTCTCTCTGTTCTTTCAACCCCACTTTCCAGAGCATTCCTCAAAACAGCCACCCTTAACTCATGGCGTTGCCATGAGTCAAGGTACACAATACCCAAAATCAGGTCAGGGCCATGACGAAGGTTGTTAATACATTAGCCACCCTCAACTTATGCTTTTGGCATAAGCTGAGGTGCACATGTCCAAGGAGGGACCAGGGCCAACATATTGTTCCCAGAAAAGATCAGTTGGGGTGAAAAAGAAAGGTCCAATTTTAAGCTCAAATTATTTGGATCAACGAAGGATAACTTTCATTTGGTTTCTTTTATTTAGGCTAGAAATGGGCTATATTGAATAAGGGCCTATGATCCTTTCCTAATTGTATGTTACAGCTTACTTTTAGCAGGACTAACCAGGCAAGTTCTAGCTCAGTATCAGTAGTGGACTATTCAACTTTCCTCACACTCACTTGACATCTCATCACTATATCAGATTATCAGACACCTAGTTCGACTTGAAGGTTTAGGGTAGTGCAATGGTGTAACTCTATTTCATGTTTAGATCCACACAATTATCAGTTACTACGCCTTTTCATGCAACCTTTTCCAGTTTTATCGGGATATCATTTTAGCCATCATGCTTCAGAGTTAAACTATGTACAACAGATATAACGTGCCGGTTCAACAGAAAAAATAATCAGTCTTTTGGGGAAAAAGAACACAGGCAAGAAAACCCCAAAAGAGGATAGTGAGTTGGGCTACTCAGACTTCACCCTAACACTCACTTTCCATTTACCCCACCCCCCAACAAAAAAGCATGCAATTGTCCCCAATGCATAAAAAAAATCTAAAGATTAGAGGGATAGGTGAAGCAAACCTGTGGCGCATAGCGCCGTCGATCAACAAGCTGGTGGGTCTGGTTTCCCAGAACCCACATCCTCTGCAATCTGGACACCCTCAGTGATGTCCTCAGCAACAACTGCACCCTCAGTAGTGCCTCCTGCTGTCTCTACAGTGCGGGAGCTAGACGCCCCAGCCGCTATCTGCGATGCTCTGATCTGGTGTGCCTCCGCCTCAGCAAGTGAGGCTCTCCTCGCGGCCTCCATCTCTCGGCGCTCCTTCTTTCTTGCTCGCGCTTCATCCTCTGATCGACCCCTCCGCCTCTTGGCACTCTCTCTCGGGGAAGATGGGGGAACGTCTGGAGTAGGAAACAGAGCCGCCAATACAGTATCCTCAGCAGGCTCGACAGACTCTGACACTCTTGCCGCTAGGATCGTGTCGATGTCTGCACGAAGACTGGAGACTGCAGCCTGAAGAGTCGACACATCTACCGGAGGGGCTGGTCGAGCTAATACTCTCAATTCAAAGGCATCGAGGCGCTGGTTGACCTCAGCAATCTTCCGCTGCATCTGCCTCTCCATACGCGCCTCAGACTCAGCAATAGACTTCTGCATCCACGGCTGGATATGATGCAGAAGAGTGGCCATTTGTGCCTCCAGTTTTTGGACTCGGGCAAGCGGGGCCGGTGTCGGTAGAGGGGCTGTGCTGCTACCCGGGATAGACTCGACCGGGGTAGTGTCCGTGGATGCCTGTGTAGCTGTGCGAGCCTGGGCCACCGTATCCGCAAGGTCATCAGATAGTGGTGGCAGCTCTGGACGGGGCCCTCGACGTGGGGCCAACTCATTGGCCTCGTCTCTGATGAGGCCGACGTCAACGGTACCCGGCGGGGTCCTCAACTGATCTATGTGCCATATGGGCACACCTGCAGACCTGCAAAGGGCAAAGATCATGCACGGAAAGGGGTAGGTGGTGGTGACCTTGAATGCCCTCTCGTGCATGACTGCCTGTAGAAGCCATGCATAGTCCACCTCGAAGCCGGCTATCATCGCCGCCATCAGCACTGCTCGATCCCAGGTGACTATGTTATCAGCAGCTGTGGGGGAAAGGCAGTGACGCACGAGCAGCCACAAGAACTTGGCGACGAACGTGAGGTTGGCCTTCTTGATGGCCCCCTTCGGCTCGGTGACCCAATCGGCACCCTCTCCGTCGACTGATAAGTGTAGGGCCATCCACCGCTTGGTGGTCTCCCTCAGTGCTGGCTCTCGCATGAAATGTCCATCCTTCACTACCTGCCAGCGGTAGTCAAACTCGGCAGTGGTGGGGGTCCGAGTAGCATCTGCACTCCGCCGTATAGGAACCGGCGGATGGCGGGCAGGGAAATGTCAACCTGCACGCCCCGGACTAGAACCTGCTCCAATGGGGCCTGTTTCGCGGGAGCAGCCCGCCTGTCGATCTGTGATCGGAGAGTCGCTACGTAGGACGCGTAGAACTCTCGGACCATCTCCTCACTGTATCGTCCCAACGGACGGGCTGTCCACTCTAAGCGATGCCTGGTGAATATGGTGTGGATCTCCGGCATCGAGGGGAGACTCCCTGTAAGTACCCGCCGCTCCAGGGTAAGTGTGCGAGCCATTACTCCTTTATCGGTCAAGAACTTCGCGTCGGAGTAAACCTGAAACTGGCCTTCAACGCACCACCGGTTTGGCTGGTCAGAGGCTGGGGTGGGGACCTGGGCTGGTGCGCCGGATGTAGAGTCTGAACTGTCAGCCTCATCAGACGAGGCCGACGCTGCAGCAGTGGCGGGTGCGGGAACCTCAGCAGATCCTGAAGCTTCCTCGGACCAGGATACTCCCAAGGAGCCAGACGCTCCTTCCTCGTTTGTGGCCGACCCAGAGGGTGTGCCGGTCAGTGTGCGCTCCTCATCAGACTGGGAGGCAGTGACTACGCCGGACGCCACCGTCTTGGGTGTGGCTCTGGGGGCACGTGTAGCACGGGAAGGGGCGGAGGTGCCTGGGGGCATGTATTCAGGGTCCCGCTCATCGTCAGAGCCGATGACCATGCGGGCAGACGGGGCGACAGACTTAGATCGCCCGCGTGCATAAGTGCGGTCTTGCTTGGGTGCCATAGTCGATAGTACCTGTAAAGGGGCAATATTAGTATGAGTAGTGGCAATCAAAACAGGCAAGATCATATGACATGAAACTTTGAAAAAAAAATGTGTTAGTAATATTGAAACTGTATCACACGACGGGACCTATGACGGCTCGTCGTGACTATGACGGACCGTCATGAGGTCCGTCGTGTTAGACTTGGTATATGTATAGATAAGGAACCCTGAAGGAGGGGTCGCTGACCATCATGACGGTCAAGCAGGACGGACCGTCGTGGGTATGACGGTCCGTCGTAAGGGTCCGTCGTAGGACACTTAGAAAATGATGGGAGACCCTCAGAAAAGGGTTCTCTGACTATCATGACGGTCGGGCAGGACGGACCATCGTGGGTGTGACGGTTCGTCGTAAGTGTCCGTCGTTGGACACTTAGAAAATTTTTTGAGACCCTTATCATAGGGGTCTCTGACCATCATGACGATCGTGCAGGACGAACCGTCGTGGGTGTGACGGTCCGTCGTAAGTGTCCGTTGTTGGATACTTGGAAAATTTTTTGGAGACCCTTTTTGTGAGGGGTCCTTGACCATCATGACGATCGTGCATGACGGACCGTCGTGGGTGTGACGGTCCGTCGTAAGTGTCCGTCGTTGGACACTTGGAAAATTTTTGGAGACCCTTTTCAGAGGGGTCTCTGACCAGCATGACGATCGTGCAGGACGGACCGTCGTGAAGACAACGGTCCGTCACAGGCGTCGTTGGGGAGGGTGCTAGGGCTTATGCGACGGACCCTACGACGGTTCGTCGTGTATACGACGGACCGTCATCGGGGTCTCGTTCTGAATATCAGAGACAGAACTGTAGGTACCCTAAGCAACCCCAATGAACACACATGGTCTTGTAGTGTTGTGGACCGCTATGTGTCTATCCCAACTACCTAGGAAACTATTAATGTGAAATCACCTATGTCTAGGGTTATTAACATGGCAAATTCAAACATTTAGAGCCTAGGTCTAGACATAAACATATCAGGGGAACAAGATACGACTAGGAACGAATCTAATACTAACTAATAAACAAAAATACAAGAGAAATGAGTATAAATTTAGAGACACATACCTTGGAAATGGAGAAAACACAAGTGGGGAATGATTCAGGTGGCAAGGTAGATACCCAAAAGCAGCAGCACCAACAAGTAACTGATAGTAATAAGGTTTGGGGAGATTGTGGGAGTAATGATCAGTGGGGGAAGTGTGGAAGTGGAAAAGAGAGGGGAGATGAGAGGAAGTTGGAAGTAATGGGGTGGAATATGGAGAGGTGGGGAGTATAAACGGTCAAATTTTGAAAAGGGGTCCAGCCGGGTCGGGTCGGGTTAATTTCATTAATCGGACGACGGTTCCCCGACGACGGTCCGTCGCACATGCGACGCCCCGTCGTGGTTTCCGTCGTGTGTGCCCTAATTTCAAAAAATGACAGAAATACGTACCTGGTGTGACGGTGCATACGACGGTCCGTTTCAGTCACGACGGTCCGTCGTTGTATCCGTCAGTGGCTACTGCAGAGTAGTTTTCTGCAGAATTTCCTGGTGATGTGCCTGCAAATTTAAAACCCATTATATAAAAAAAAATGCTACCATTATTAAAAAGACGATAAGTATTGGGTTGCCTCCCAACAAGCGCCAGATTTAACGTCGCGGCACGACTGGGGCCACTTGATTACTCAGACTTCATCAAGATGGTATGCCTCGATCACTTCATTCGCCGATTCAGCATGCCCTAGATAGATTTTTATGCGCTGTCCATTCACCTTGAACCGCACACCCTCCTTAGTTTCCAACTCGACTGCTCCATGAGGGAATAGTTGGGTAACCGTGTAAGGACCAGTCCATTTGGACTTGAGTTTGCCTGGAAACAAGCGCAATCTGGAATTGAATAGAAGCACTAAATCCCCGACCATAAACTCTCGTTTTTCAATTTTGTTGTCATGATACTTCTTCATCTTTTCTTTATATAGGGCTGAGCTTTCATAGGCTTTCAAGCGAAATTCATCAAGTTCATTCAACCCATTTAACCGTTGCTCTGCAGCTTCGCTCCAATCCAATTTTAACTTCTTCATAGCCCACATGGCTTTATGCTCTAACTCAACCGGAAGATGACAAGCTTTCCCATATACAAGTTGGTATGGAGACATACCTATGGGAGTCTTATAAGCTGTCCGGTAGGCCCAAAGAGCATCATCAAGCCTCCTTGACCAATCTGTTCTACTAGCATTCACTGTTTTGGACAATATCTGTTTGATCTCCCGATTCGATACCTCAACTTGCCCACTAGTTTGAGGGTGGTAAGGCGTGGCCACATTATGGCGAACACCGTATTTCTCCAATAACCCCTTGAACAATCTGTTGCAGAAGTGGGAACCCCCATCACTAATAATGGCCCTTGGAGTGCCAAAACGGGAGAATATATTCTTTTTCAAGAATGCAGTGACACTCTTCCCTTCATTGTTTGCGAGAGCTATGGCTTCGACCCATTTAGATACATAATCAACTGCTACAAGAATGTACTTCATCCCATGAGAACTCACGAAAGGGCCCATAAAGTCAATACCCCACACATCAAATAACTCAATCACAAGAATGGGGTTTAGAGGGAGCTCTTGCTTTCTTGAAATACCACCATCTCGTTGACATTTGTCACATGATTTAGCAAACCCATGAGCATCTTGATGAAGAGTTGGCCAATAGTAACCACATTGCAATATCTTGTGAGCGGTTCGGATACCACTGTGATGTCCGCCAACAGGTGAAGAATGGCATGCCTCCAATACACTCAACATTTCACATTCGGGCACACAACGCCGAATAAGCCCGTCGGCACAACTCCTATACAAGTATGGTTCATCCCAAAAGAACTTCTTCACATCGTACATGAACTTTTTCCTTTGATGAAAGGACAAGTCTGATGGAACAATATCACTAGCCAGATAGTTCGCAAAATCTGCGAACCATGGAATCAAGTCTTGTGAAGCAGCCAATACATGTTCATCGGGGAAAGTATCATCAATGTCAGTCTTATCCCCTAACTCTCTCATAGCTTCATCCTCTAGACGGGACAAATGATCAGCAACTTGATTTTCAGTCCCTTTTCTATCCAGCACTTCAAAGTCAAATTCTTGCAGCAGTAATACCCAACGAATCAGCCTTGGTTTCGCATCCTTTTTCGCCATCAAATATCTCAGTGCTGAATGGTCAGTATGCACTATGACTCTCAGTGCTGAATGGTCAGCCTTGTTTCTTCTCTGTCCCAATACTACACCAAGAGCCACCCCACTAGCATCGCACATTACCTCAAATGGACTGTTCCAATCCGGAGAAATAATGATAGGTGCAGACACTAACTTCTCTTTTAGCTCACTGAATTCTTTAACACATGACTCATCAAAACAAAATTTACATTCTTTCTCCAGTAATTTGCACAATGGGTGTGCAATCTTTGAAAAGTCTTTGATGAATCTCCGATAAAAACCTGCATGCCCAAGAAAGCTTCTCATACCTTTCACAGAGATCGGCGGGGGAAGTCTCTCTATTACCTCAACTTTAGCTCGATCAACCTCTATACCCTTTTCTGAATTGCGATGACCCAACACAATACCCTCTTTCACCATGAAATGACACTTTTCCCAGTTTAGTACCAGATTGCAGTCTTCACATCTCTTAAGAACCTCAGATAAATTGTTCAAGCATCGCTCAAATGAATCACCAACAACAGAAAAATAATCCATAAAAACCTCTATAGTATCCTCCACCATGTTAGAAAATATTGACATCATACATCTCTGAAAGGTTGCGGGTGCATTGCACAACCCAAACGGCATTCTTCTGAACGCAAAAGTTCCATATGGACAAGTGAAAGTGGTTTTCTCTTGATCTTCTGGTGCGATAGAAATCTGATTATACCCCGAATACCCATCAAGAAAACAATACCACCCTTTTCCGGCAAGTCTATCCAACATCTGATCCATGAAGGGCATAGGAAAATGGTCTTTTTCAGTCCATGAGTTCAGTTTACGGTAATCCATGCACACCCTCCATCCAGTAACCGGTCTCATCGGAACAAGTTCATTCTTTTCGTTGGGGACCACAGTCATTCCCCCTTTCTTAGGTACACACTGAACCGGGCATACCCAACTACTATCGGCGATTGGATAGATTACTCCAGCATCCAACCACTTGATAATTTCCTTCTTCACAACCTCTTGCATAGGAGGATTCAAGCGTCTCTGGTGCTCAATACTCGGCTTATGATCAGGCATGAGTTGGATTTTATGAGAGCAAATACCAGGAGGGATCCCAATAATGTCCGCAATGGTCCACCCAATAGCTCTTTTGAACCTTTTTAGTACCTTCACCAAACTCTGAACCTGTTGTTCATCTAGGTCTGATGCAATGATTACCGGCAAAGTGTCACCATTTCCTAAGAATTCATACCTAAGATGAGGTGGGAGAGCTTTTAATTCAACTTTTGGAGCTTCCTCTATAGATGGTTTAGCGGGTGGGGACTCGCGATTCTTCATATCAAGCTCAAATTTCTTCGGTTTAAACCGAACATCACCTCGGTCAAGAGCCGCTACTAATGACTCATACTCTTCAATGCAATCGCTATCAAAGTTCATTATCACTGCCGCTAATGCTTCGACACCTAGACGTTCTTCTATTTGTGTCTCAAAGGTCTCACCCATGTTGTAGGATATAGCAGATGCCGATTGGAGCTCACCACTCTGCCTCATGGACCTACAAATATTAAAGGTCACTTCCTCACTGTTCAACCGAAATTTCATCTGCCCCTTTTCCATGTCTACTAAGGCTCTTCCCGTAGCTAGGAATGGCCTCCCAAGGATAATAGGCACTTCAAAATCAACCTCACAATCAAGAATAACAAAATCGGCTGGAAAGATGAATGACTCCACTTTTACTAGCACATCGTGGAGTATTCCTATAGGTCGTTTTACTGTTCGATCAGCCATCAGTAGCCGCATCGCCGTGGGTTTTGGGTCACCCAAACCCAACTTCTTGTAAATCGAGAGGGGCATGAGATTTATGCTTGCCCCCAGATCACATAATGCTTTCGCAAAATGTAATAGCCCGATTGTACAAGGAATAGTAAATGCGCCCGGATCTTCTTTCTTTTGGACCAGAGATCTTGTAGCAATAGCACTACAATGCTGCATTCTATCATCATCCTCAAAAGTGACCGATCTTTTCTTTGTAACCAGATCTTTCATAAATTTGGCGTAACCGGGCATTTGTTCCAAAGCTTCTACCAAAGGGACATTGATAGAGAGTTGCTTCAACATTGTTATAAAACGCCGGTATTTACCATCCTCGGTCTTTTTCACTAATCTCTGAGGAAATGGGGGTGGTGGCCTAGGCATAGGAGTTACCTTTTTAGGCACTTCACATCTTTGCAGTGTTATCCTCTAATTCAGCATCAACTTCTACCACTTTATCAGATTCTGTTGTCACCTTATTCTCATCAGATGGCATAGGTGGATCAATGGTTTGCTTGCCACCGCGAGTAGTAATTGCCATACAATGTCCATCATTTTTCGATTTTGGACAGTGTTGCTAGGAAGAGTGCCCGGTTGCCGTGTGTTCACAGTTGCAGATAGTTGGGCCAATTGTAACTCAAGTTGCTTAATTGATATTGCATGGGTATCAACTTTTTGCCCAATACCCGCTAGATCATTCCTCAACTCTTTATTTTGCTCATCACTAGCATCGAACCTCCTCATCATTTTATGCAACATATCCTCAACTCGCGACATACTACCTCCACCATCCCTAGGAGTAACTTCACGATTTTGAGGAGGAACATAAGGTCCATTTCTGTCGTTTCTGTTACCATAGCTACCCCTGTTGAAGTTGTTGTCGCGATTGTAGTTTCCATCTCGGACATAATGACCCTCACGGTTGTAGTTACCATAGTTCCGACCTTGGTTCCCTTGACCTTGGCGCCAATTTTCCTGATTAGAGCCTTGGGCACTTGGTCGGAAACCCCCCATCTGTTCATTTACTGCATAGGAATCCTCCTCATAATAACACTCATCAATTGGAGGTGGTGGTTTAGCCAAGTAGTTGACTGCATTAACCTTTTCTGCACCCCAGTGACATGTTTTAGTACCAACCCAAGCTCAGTTCTCATCTGAGCCATTTCTTCCCGAATATCATCTGTGGCTGGGTTGTGAGTGGACTGCACTGCAAAGGTGTTTCTCCCTGTATCAGACTTCCTAGTACTCCAAGCTTTGTTGTTACGGGAGATTTTCTCTAATTTCTCACAATCTCAGCATAAGGGCATTCTCCATAAGATCCACCTGCTATAGTGTCCAACACCGCTTTATTGTTATCATCCTGTCCCCTATAGAAGTATTCCTTTAGTGACTCATCATCAATACGGTGATTTGGGACACTTCTCAAGAATGAGGTGAATCTATCCCAAGAACTACTAACTGACTCTCCTGGTAGTGCCACAAAGTTATTCACCCTGTCTTTGTGGTTTAATTTCTTGGAGACCGGATAGTAGCGTGCTAAGAAGACATCCCGTAATTGGTTCCAGGTGAAAATAGAGTTGTATGGGAGCTCAGTAAACCACATAGCAGCCTCTCCCGTCAGTGAGAGAGGAAACACTCTGAGACCTATTACATCTAGATCCAAATCAGGCCTCCCCACACAACTTTTACACACTGCCCTTACCTTAGCTATATGGGCATGTGGATCCTCAGAAGGTAGCCCTGAAAACAAACCTCTGGCAGTGAGCATTTGCATCAGACTACTAGTTACCACAAAAGTGTGGCCTGTGGGTAGAGGAGGCAAAACCAGTGACCCATCCGAATCTGCTATGTTATCATAGCCTCTGTAGTATGCTTGGGGCCGTGGAGCGGGATTCTGTCCCCTCTGTTGATGTTCACCCGGAGCATCGGGTAACATCTGACCATGAACATCAGCCGGAGCTGGGATGTTCTGGTTTGGATCCTCATCATTTATTCCCAAGTTACGATTCATGTTTCGCAGTGTACGTTCTAGATCGAGATTGTAGGGGAACAACGGTTCTCTTCCTCTCCGTGTATTTGGCATACAAGTAGGATAATTCTGAAAAGGAATCAAAAACAATAAAACAAAGTAAAATCAAGAAAATATCAACTAAACTATAGTAAGAAGTTCAAGTTAATCTAAAAGCTAAATTCCCCGGCAACGGCGCCAAAATTTGATACGCTCAAACTTACTTCTCAAATGAGAAGTAAAGCGGTTGCGTCAAGTAGATAACCTAACTAGTGAGGTTGGGATCGTTCCCACGAGGAAAATAGTCTAGACTTAACTCCAACTTGTTATTACTATTGTTCGGTTGATGACTTCCTTAAAAAGTAAAAGCATAAAAGGGGGGTTTTGTACTTCCTAATAAAATAAAAATAACTAACGAACTTGACAGAGACACTTAACAGCTTTTAATGTTGAGTTTTAATCAAGTAATCAAAGTAACTAGGGTTTACGTGTTCCCCACAGGTTCATCACTTGATAATTCTAGCTATAACAATTCTTTCATAGTATCTTGCATGCAAAGGGATAAGTTATGTATTTCTAAATCCTTGGTCCGGCATCTAGAAAATCTCACTCCGCACCTTGGTCCGGCTACGTGTGTTGCTTTCCTTAACCTTTATCCTTACCTCATATTAAGCATCATATTCGATATTTGACTCAGTTATTACCTCGTACCAATCAATACTAGCCTATTAGGTAGTATACACTAAATCTATGTTAATAATTCTTTTCCTATTATCTACCTCCTTGGTCCGGCAAGTAGCATTAAGGCGAGTTCTAACGTTGATCATCCGTTAAAAGACTTCTAAGCGAAAGAATTATTAATACATGCAAGACACGATTCTAGAATTGTTATTTTAGCTAGGGTTTATCTCATTATTTGCCTATGGTTCCCACAACCCTAGTTATAGAGTTTAGTTCCTCATAGCCATAAACACATTAATCAAATATATTAAACAAGAATTCACGTACTTACTTTAATGAGAAAGAATAAAGTCTGAAAATTTGCTTGATTAATCAACAAGAGTTACTTGTAAGAATCTCCAACAATCAAACACTTAGAAAAACAAAGTCTAATAATATGGTGTTTAATCTCCCAGAGTCTAACCTAAAAAACGAGGTTTTTCGAACTGTTTATAAAAAATAAAAAAAACCTAATTAAACAAGGATTCTAATTACTGGAAATCTGCCAAAACGCAACTGGGTCGACGGACCACGCGACGGAACGTCGTGGTCATGATGGACCGTCGTGGTCTCCATCGCCCTATACTTGGTGCAATTCTTCTGCTGCTTTCTTCATTCCCCTCGACGGCAAGTGTGACGGACCGTCATAGGCACGACGGTCCGTCGAGGGTCTTCGTTACAAAATACTTCAATTCTTGGAATCTGGGTACTGGGATCACTTCTCTGATCTTCTCGACGAACCTGCAGGACGGACCGTCATATCCATGACGGACTGTCACAAGCTTCGTAATCCCACACTTGGTCAGACTTCCCCATCTTCCTTCAGCAGCTTCTCTACGCTGCCACCTACGGACCGTCGCAAGCACGACGGACCGTCATAAGCTCCTTAGGTGGTCTCTTCTGCATTTTTTTTGCTCAAAATCTCCGCATTCAGCTTTAGACAGATTTCCTGCACAACAAAGAAAAACTTATATCAAAATTAGCACAAAAAGGCTTTCAGACACACTAAACTTAAGGAAAAAGTATTAATTATACCGTGAAACCACGGTATATCAATAGCTTCTTACCCTTAGCAGAGTTCTCCTACAACAATAGCTATCACTCAAGCATTGATATGGCCCCTTTTGAGGCACTATATGGGAGAAGATGTAGGTCTCCCATTGGGTGGTTTGATGCATTTGAGGTTAGACCCTGGGGTACTGACCTTTTGAGGGATTCATATGAGAAAGTGAAATCTATTCAAGAAAAGCTGTTAGCGGCGCAAAGTAGGCAAAATGAATATGCAGATCGAAAGGTTAGAGACTTGGAGTTCATGGAGGGTGAACAAGTCTTGCTGAAGGTTTCGCCCACGAAAGGGGTGATGCGTTTTGGAAAAAGGGGGGTAATTGAGCCCAAGGTATATTGGTCCCTTTGAAGTACTTAAGCGAGTAGGGAGGTGGCTTATGAGTTAGCCTTGCCTCCAGGGCTGTCCGGAGTGCATCCGGTATTTCATGTGTCTATGTTGAAAAGATACCATGGGGATGGAAACTACATTATCCGTTGGGATTCAGTTTTGCTTGATGAGAATTTGTCTTATGAGGAGGAGCCTGTTGCTATTTTAGGTAGAGAAGTTCGCAAGTTGAGGTCAAGGGAGATTGCATCCATCAAAGTTCAATGGAGGAATCGACCCGTTGAAGAAGCCACTTGGGAGAAAGAGGCTGATATGCAAGAAAGATACCCACATCTGTTTACAGATTCAGGTAATCCTTTTCGCCCTTGTTTTCCTTCTTGTGATCGTTCGAGGACGAACGATGGGTAAATTGGTATCTATTGTAACGACCTGTTTAGTCGTTTTGAGCAGCAGATTTTATTTCTTGAAAAACAGGCTGAGGCGACGGACCCCACGACGGACCGTCATGGGCACGACGGACCGTCGCAGGGTCTCGTTTCAAAACACTTAGAAAATCTGAAAATTGGGTACTGAAATCGACTCTCTGAACTTCGTAACAAAATGGCAGGACGGGCCGTCACAGGTGTGACTGACCGTCACAGAGCCTTTAGTGGAAATCCACTCTCTGGACCTTGCGACGACCTGCAGGACGGACCGTCGCAGGCACGACGGGCCGTCGCAGGTTGCGCAATCCCAGTCTGGGTCGGATTTCTTTATACGTTTTTAAGGGACGTTTTTGACTATTCCTGCTTTAATTATAAAGTTAGTGGGTTAATTCTAATAAGTCTAATTACTTGGGAGTTAAAAGAGGTAACTTAAGTTAATTAGTGGGTTATTATTGCCCTCTTTTATTCTTAATTATATAAATAGGGTAAAAGAAAGAGGGTTTGAATAAAGAAAATAGAAAGAACAAGAGAAAGAGGGGAGAGAAAGTCGAACGAGAAAGAGGAGAAACGAAGAGAAACAAAGCTTGGGAAATTGCTTGCTTGATCACTAATCTTCGGTGGAGGTAGGTTATGGTTATTTTTATGCTATCGTAGTAGTAAACTCTTAATAGCGAATGATATGTATTGGTAGTATTGTAAACCCTTCTATATGCTAATTGTATGCTTGCAAGAATGTGATTATGTAATTGTGATATAATAAGCATGATGAAGCTATTGAATCCTAAATCTTGAAAAGAAACCCTAATCTACTTTGTTAATGATGATGCCTTGGTATAAAGAAGGCTTGATGAACGAAAGTGGTGAGATTAGGGGATCGGGGTGCCACGTTCCGTACCAGGATAGAATGAGGATCGGAGTGTCACGTTCCGACACCAGGATATATATGGATCGGGTGCCACGTTCCGGTACCAGGATAGAATGATAGGATCGGATAGTGTCATGTTCCGACACCAGGATAGTATATGGATCGGGTGCCACGTTCCGGTACCAGGATAGAATGAGGATCGGAGTGTCACGTTCCGACACCAGGATAGTATATGGATCGGAGTGTCACGTACCGACACGAGGAGAATAAATATAATGAATCTTGCAAGATGCTAATATACTCAATTTAATGAATCTAAGTCCCAAATGAGTATGGTATTGAGGCTTGAGTTCTCATGTGTGAACTTGACGGTAATTGTTAATGATATAGTACTTGTTGTTGCTACATGTTGAGTATCATAGTTGATTTTATGATATTGCTTAATATATATTGTTTTCTATTTCGAGTTGGCCGATGATATCTACTCAGTACCCGTGTGTTTTGTACTGACCCCTACTTTTATGTTTTCTTTCTTTGTTATTTGTGGAGTGCAGCAAACGTGCCGGTCTTCGACTCAACAGTAATTCAAGCCAGTCTTCATTACTCCGGATATCAGGGTGAGCTAATGCTTCTAGCTTGGACTGGATCTTCCTCTTCATGTCTTGATGCCTTGAAGTTCCGGCATGGACTAGCTTTTATGTATTTTTAGCTTCTTAGATACTCTTAGCTTTAGTAATTTGAGGATAGATGTTCTTGTGATGATGACTTCCAGATTTGGGGATAATAATAGTTATTAATTTATTAATGAGTTAAGTCTTCCGCATTACTTTCTGTTGATATTATATTGAAATGTTAAGGTTTAGATTGGTTGGTTCGCTCACATAGGAGGGTAAGTGTGGGTGTCAGTCGCGCCCGGATCTGGGTCGTGACATTGAGTACCCCAATGATTATGAGATCACTTGACATAAATGATGATTCAGTTTGATCTCAAAAGAAGGATGAAGAGTTTCTTGGTGATGAAACTCTATCTTGGTGCAATCAGGGCACTAGTGCATCTTACTAACAATATTTTACCAGATATTTGTTTTGCAGTAAATTTACTGGAAAGATTCAGTTTCTCCCCGATAAAAGGACATTGAAATGGTGTTGAGCACATGATTGGATATCCTCGAAGGACCATAGTTATGAGTTTATTCTATCCCGAGGAATCCAAGACAAATTGATTACGCAGATGCAGAATATTTATCTGATCCGCATAAAGCTCTATCTCAAGCACGCTATGTGTTTGCATGTGGAGGCACAATAATATCCTGGGGATCAATGAAGCAAATGTTGCTCTGCAGAAATAAAAGTCCTCCATGAAGCAAGTCAAAAGTGCGTCTGGTTGAGATAAATGACACACCATATTCAAGAAATGTGTGGTTTTTCTTTAAAAAAGGAATATACCAACCACAATGTACGAAGATTGGAGACATCATCACAAGAAATTAAGTGATGTTTTAATCAGGGGGAGCACAATACGCGTTGCACTCTTTTTCCCTTGATCTAGGTTTTTTTCCCACTGGGTTTTCCTGGCAAGGTTTTTAATGAGACAACAAATGGTGCGTATCAAAAGATATGTGTACTCTTTTCCTTCACTAGAATTTTTTCCCACAGGGGTTTTTCCTAGTAAGGTTTTAACGGCGCACATTATCTATGGACATCCAAGGGGGAGTGTTATAAATTTATTGAATGAGTGGATAGTCCATAAGGTTGGTACATGAACAACCATTCATATTCACTAGGTACATGAACCTTTTGGATAAGATGTATCTATTTATTATGATACTTAATATGGTGACCTTTGGAGTGATTTCTCACTCCTAAATAGGGTTGTTCATTCACTATTGTAATAGATTCATATGAAACTTGAATACACTTGAATAAGAAGAAAATTCATCTTCTTCTATCTACTTCTCTTGTCTTCTTCTCTTTATGATTATATTCTTATGAGCTTGATTTTATAACATTTTATTTATTTTAAAATCTATTGAAAATTATTTTATTATTTTTAGTTTGTGTCCATTAATTCAAAATTTGAAACACTCATATTTATTTATATATTTATTATTTATTATTTATTTATTTATTTTTGCTTTTACATTTTTTTTTTTATTTTTTATCTTATTATGGGGATGAATTTATATAGGTATTTTATAGTTAGAAAAAAAAATTTAGATTTCACGTTAATTTAGGATTTCTATATTTTTTTTTTTAAATTAAAAATAGAAAGATGAATTTTATGAGATTTGAATTAGTTTTAAAATTACAAAAATTCTAAATAGATTAGGACTATATTTATTTTTTAAGAAAGGTTTATATATTATTTTTTTTATGCATGTAACAATTTAACATTCTATCTCTTTTTTTAAAAAAAATTAACTATTATTTTTAGATCAATTCTTTTGTTTACGTTTGTTATCTTTTTCTTATTTTTGGGATAACTAATTTTTTTGTTACGTTCCTTTCTAAAAAAAACAATTTTGTGCTACATCCTTTTTTTTATCTTTTTTTTTTTTTAACTTTTTGTTCTTTTTTATGTTTTTAACTTCTTCTTTTTTATCTTTTTACGTTTTTTTCTGATTCTTTTTTTTTAGTTTTTTACGTTTTTTTTTTTTCTTTTTTTTTTTTAAAAAAAAATTCTGTTTCTGTTTTTTAAAAAAATCTGCTTTTTTTGGTTTCTTTCTCTCTTTTTTTAAAAAAAAAAATTATTTTATCATTATTTTTATGATTATTTTACGGATTTTGTCTCTTCTTTTTTTTCAAATTCTTTTGTAATAATTTGTACTTTTTTATTATTTATTTTTATAAATTGTCTTGATTTTTTTTTAATTTTATTTGTATTTTTTCATTTTTTATTTTCCTTTTTTTTTAAATTTTTTTTCTGCTATGTTTATATCTTTTTATTTTTCGTTCTTTCTTTCATTTTTTTTTTTTTACTTTTGTTTCATTTTTTTTTCCTGCTTCTCTATTTCTTTTCTTTTTCTTTTTTATTTTTTCATTTTCACGTTTTTTTTTGGTTTTTTTTTTCTGTTTCTTTTTTAAAAAAATATAATAAAAAGTCTGTTATTTTTCCTCTTTTTTTTTCGATGTTTTTTTGTTTTTGTTTTGTGCTTGTTGTTTTTTATAATTATTTATTTATTTATTTTATTCCTTTGTTCTCTTTATACAATTTCTCTAATTTTACTTTTTTTTTTATAATTATTAATAATAATATCACTATTTTATCATTTTATCACGAATCTCTAGATGAAATTTACAATTCTACTTAGATAAAAAAAATTACTAATTATTTATCCTAATCTAACAAGTCTACGATAAATCAACAAAAATCTTATAAAGAGAACAAAAGTAAACGGAAAGATATATTAATCTATGTAAATTCAACAATTCAATATCATGAAGCGACATAAATTGCAAAATCTATCTAAAAAACAAATAATAATAATAATAATAATAATAATAATAATAATAATAATAATAACGTGACAATAATCAATATAATACATGTGATTTGAAGTATTTCATGCTATTGGAATCAACTTTTCATAGAAGTAATATTATTTAAATCACGCGAGAATTTATAGTTACCTCGTTGGAAAAATTGATACCACAAAAGCGAGCTCTTATCCACGAATTCGGAATCACGATCAAACCTCTAACTCTAACCTAATTCTCAAAAGAAATAACTTGTTTTTTTTTTCTCTTTGTGTTTGCTTTCTGTGTGTTCTCTGTATTTCTCTATATATTTTTTTTACATCTCTCTGAAACCTCTCTGTATATTTCAACTGAACGTGTCTTTTATAATTATTTTGACTTAGAGTCTGGTGCTAATTAAAAGGAACGTAATAGAGTGGATTAGGATTTAATTTTGAAATATTGTTGAGGAAATTGGGGTTGAGATAAGGATATAAAATAAATAAATAATAATAATAGAAAATTAACAAAATAAAAATAATAAAAAAAAGTATAAAATTTCAAAAAGAAACGTCTAAAGAGAGAGAGAGAAAAAATGGGATGAGATTTTTTAGTAAAATAAGTTAGGAAGTTGGGAATAATTAGGATAAAGGGAAGGTAATTTGAATATTTAGGACTCTTTTTTTTTTCCTACCATTATTTTTAAAGTAATTAAAAGTTGAAGATTTAAAACAAATACCATAAATTCATAATTTATTATTATTATTATTATTAAAGTAATTTACACAATTTATTTATTTTTATTTATTTTAAATATAACCTTTTTAAAATTGGTGTTAAATCTTTATATTTTGGTAAAAAATTAGGTGTTCACAGTATGCCCCTCTTTGCTTGAAAACATGAAGAGTTTTCATGCAAAGACGTGAACAATGTGACTAATTTTTTACTGAAATATTTATGTGAAAAATTTATAGTAGAGAAGAGTTTGATTGTGTCCTAACTTTTAAAAACTACCTATCCTATATTGAAATGATAAGGAGTCAGGCGTAGTTCCAATGAGTTAGGTAGTCGAGTGAGGTTTTGTTGAGATTCCGATTCGTAACTCCAGCTATTACAAAAAAAATGCAAAAGAAATGATATGAAATCTTATCTACTCCGATAGTGTCAAGTCTTCATTTTGGATTCTCAGATATCGTTTCACCCTCTTTGGTACGTTCATCGATTACCGCCCTTTGCTCTAGACATCTGAGTTTAAGACATGAAATTTCATGAATTGACTTCAGCTACTGACATTCTTCCGCATGATATTCTTGAAAACTTATTTTCTTGAAAGGATGAATTCTTTTATTTTGGAACTGCAAATTTGTGTACTATGTAGAAACATGCACACAAAACAAAAATTTCTGCCTAGTTTGCACTAGGAAATTTTGTGAGTTATTGATGAAAGCTATAAAAGTCTATACTAATAATAGAAATAATATTTTTGCAGCCTATTACAAAATGTAAAAATAAATAAGACAAAAGGGAGTTTTGTACCTAAATTGCAATCAGGGGTTATTGTGCCCTGTGAAGACATGAAAAATAAAATAGGGGTTATTGTGCCCTATATACAACCTAGGGGTTATTGTGCCCTCTGAAGACATAAAAAATAAAATATGAGTTATTGTGCCCTATATGCAACCAGGGGTTATTATGCCCTATGAAGAAAAATGATAGGGGTTATTGTGCCCTATATGCAATCCAGGGGTTATTGTGCTCTGTGAAGACATGAAAAGTAAAATAGGAATTATTGTGCCCTATATGCAACCAGGGGTTATTGTGCCCTGTGAAGACATAAAAATGATGATAGGGGTTATTGTGCCCTATATTCAACCAGTGGTTATTGTGCCCTGTGAAGACATGAAAAGTAGAATAGGGGTTATTGTGTCCTATATACAACCAGGGGTTATTGTGCCTTGTGAAAACAAAAAAATGATAGGGGTTATTGTGCCCTATATGCAATCCAGGGGTTATTGTGCCCTGTGAAGACATGAAAAATAGAATAGAGATTATTTTTTTTACTTATATTATTATTATTATTTAATATTACTTTATTTTATTTTATTTTTATTAGTACATTGACCAATTCAAAAATAAAATAAAATGCCCCAGATTTTTTTAAGAAAAAAAATAATTCTTTTTTTTTGCATATTATATGAGAGACAAGGATTCAAAAACTTATCATCGCGGCGTTTGTCTCTCGCAAATTACTTGCATGATTTGTCTTTATAGCTCTTTCAGCCTATAACTTTATTTCTATCTTTATTGTGCTCATGCCAAGACGGAATGTCATCATTTGATAAATGGTGTCATTCGTGATTTTTTACCAAGTAGACATTTTTTTTTTACTATCGTCTTATGTTTTTCTCGAGAGTTTTCACTCATAATACCCTCTTATTTTTTTAATTTTTATTTTTTTCTGTAACATACCATAGGCTACAATGTCACGTTTCAACCTTTGTAGATTTTAAATAGTATGATCATTATTTTATTGAGTGATTAGATTGAACCTCAATGAAGGGCTGCCTACGTATCCTCTTAGGAATCAGGTCGAACGTAGTTCAATAAAAATATTTTTTTTTGATTTATTTTTAGAAATATAATGGAAAAATTGGAAAAAGAATTAGTTCATGTTTGATAATGCTTTGACTTTAGTTGGTACTAACAATTAGTATTATGCATATGAACTACATTCAACGACTTTCAAATAATTTGAGGTCAACTTTGAGTAATTTATATAGTTTCAAATTGTATCTCAAATATATTTAAGTAATTACAAGATTTGTTTATCTTGTCAAAAATTAAAGGATAGAATTATTCGTATCCTCATGTTTCAAATGCACTCTCAATATATGAAAGTCCTAGTTCACACAATATAATAATTTAGATCGTAGGACATTTTTGAAAGTCAATCCCACTCAGAAAGATATTCAATGCATGAGATTAAGATACTATATGCTTGGCCCTCATGTAGGCATCCACTAATATGAGAACATAAAAAATGAGATCAAATAGGACTTGTCATTGGCTTGTAATGTAGTCTTAGGGAAAGGTAGGATATTCATTTGGGATATAGTGACTATTTCCTCCTTAGAATTTGCACAATGCTTTCAATAATTGTTTTTTAATTTTTGCATTTGACCTTTGTTTTCTTGTAAGATCTTTTTCATTTTTTTTTCTCTTCATTTTTTGATCTTCTCTCCTTTTTGTTGGAGATTTTTTTTTCCATTTTTCATTCTATCTTTTTTTTTTGGACATATTTGGTCCTTTTCACTTTGTTACCCAACTTAGGTCTTTGATGTTATATAGATATTTCATAGTGCGCTCAAAGAGGTGAGATAAAGGAATTAGTGCATTTATACACTCAAAAGGTATATGCTAAGATGTGATTATTCAAAAAAAAGTTTTCAGGGTCGATATGGGAGTTATGTAGATAAATGTTGTTTGGTAGGCTTGAAAGGCACAATCGATTCAAAGAAAGCCTATAATCCTTTCTCAAGTTAAATGTTGCTCAAAATTTCGTCTCAACCAACATTTGGGCCAAGTTCTAGATCAACAAAATCATGACTTTGAATTTTACGTCTAAAGCTCACCACACAATGAATTTGAAACAACGAGGTCAAATTTATTTTATCCATAACTTTAAACAAGATAATTTCTCAAGTATGACATAAATGTATTGAGAGATGTCAATAGAAGTCTATAGGTCACAACAAAGTTGATCTGTCTTACCAAATAGTTTAACATTTTTTTTCTTATGCATATTTTTATGCATGTTGTTACCAACCAAGTCAAAGAAAAAAATCTAATTTTTTTCCCAGTTTATGTGACTAGAATTTTTAGGATTTTTTTCTCGGTTGGACCGAACCTCACAATAAGGTTGACTACGTATCTTGTTAAAACAAGAATCAAGTCTAACGTAATTCCAAAATATAAGTAAAAATATGTTTTCTGAAAAACAAATTTCCTTTTTAATATATACACAAATTATTTCATTTTTTAATTTTTAAATAATAATTAAGATATTTTTTAAATTTTTTAATTTTTAAATAAGGATCACCGAACCCAAAGAAGGTTGCCTACGTATCTCATCAAGGTGAGAATCAGGTGTGCGTAGTTCGTTCAGATTGAAGTCTAAAATAATTTTTGTTAGAAATTTGTTGACAAATGCAACTCTTTTCTTCGTTTAAAGTGATATAAGAAAACTTTTAAAATTTCTTTTTGTGAACTTTACATTGTAAAATAATTTTTTTCTATTGTTCTGATTTTAATTTAAAAATGGTAAATTGAGTTACTTATCTAGATAGATCGGATCATATGTAGAGTCTTTCATTAAATCATATGCAAATGACGAATAATGAAGTCTATTAGGAACTACCATATTTGGTTTCAGTTACCAAGCTTAAACTCGTGGAAAAAAGTATCTAGACTAGCTTTAACACGAGCAGACAACTCGAGTTAGGGAGTAGCAACGTATCGGTAGCAGCGCTTTCCGGCTTTGTGCATGGGTGCTCCCTATCCTAAATGTGTGACTAAAAATCCTTCACCATGGACCGAAGATCCACTGGCTATCTTGACAAAAGTGTGGTGTATAGTTGCAATTCCCATGATATTGTTATTGAAGACTCAGTAAAATTTTCGAGAAAAGATAATTTATATGCAGTTCAAATAATATCAAACATTAAATAAGTAGACAATTAGCAAATTCAGACAAATAAATACAATATTCAAAATCATAAATTACTAAATCATAGTCATACATAAATCAATATTTAAAGCTCGAATTCTAGTTAATCCCCAGCGGAGTCGCCATCTGTCACGCCTCTTTTTTTTTCTATCAATATTTTTATATTTTTTATTTGTTTCGAAAGAAAAAGAGTTTTTCCAATTAAAGTGACATTTTGAAAAGGCATAATTATTATACAGAGTCGCCACTTGGAATTGAGTTTTTGGTGTTCCAAGTCACCTTATTTAAATCCCTAATCAAAAGGAAATTTGACTCTAATTTTATTGGTCTACGAACTAGAAATTCGGGTAAGGAATTCTGTTAACCAATGTGAAGGTGTTAGGCACCCCTCGAGTCCCGTGGTTCTAGCACGGTCGCTTCATTGACTTTGATATGACTAGACTTAATTTTAAATATTATGTTATTTAACTTAATAATAAATTTTTCTTTTACTTTATTTTCTCATTTATTTTAAACCTTTTAAAAATCATTTTATTTATTTTAAAATCTATTGAAAATTATTTTATTATTTTTAGTTTGTGTCCATTAATTCAAAATTTGAAACACTCATATTTATTTATATATTTATTATTTATTTATTTATTTTTGCTTTTACATTTTTTTTAATATATTTTTTATGTTATTGTGGGGATGAATTTATATAGGTATTTTATAGTTAGAAAAAAAAATTTAGAGTTCACGTTAATTTAGGATTTTTATTTTTTTTTTAAATTAAAAATAGAAGATGAAATTTTATGAGATTTGAATTAGTTTCAAAATCACAAAAATCTAAATAAATTAGGACTATATTTATTGTTTAAGAAAAGTTTAAATATTATTTTTTTATGCATGTAACAATTTAACATTCTATCTCTTTTTTTTAAAAAAAAATTAACTATTATTTTTAGATCAATTCTTTTTGTTTACGTTTGTTATCTTTTTCTTATTTTTGGTATAACTAAATTTTTTTTTTACGTTCCTTACTAAAAAAAACAATTTTGTGCTACATCCTTTTTTTTATCTTTTTTTTTTTTTTACTTTTTGCTCTTTTTTATGTTTTTAACTTTTTTTTTTATCTTTTTACGTTTTTTTGTCTGATTCTTTTTTTAAAAAAAAGTTTTTTACGTTTTTTTTGTTATTTTCTTTTTTAAAAAAAATTTCTGTTTCTGTTTTTTTTAAAAAAAATCTGCTTTTTTTTGTTTCTTTCTCTCTTTTTTTAAAAAAAATTTTATTTTATCATTATTTTCATTATTTTTTACGTATTTTGTCTCTTCTTTTTTTTCAAATTCTTTTGTAATAATTTGTACTCTTTTATTTATTTATTTTTATAAATTGTCTTGCTTTTTTTTTAATTTTATATTTGCATTTTTCATTTTTAATTTTCCTTTTTTAAAATTTATTTTTATGCTTTATATCTTTTTATTTTTTAAGTTTTTTCTTTCATTTATTTTTACTTTTGTTTCATTTTTTTCCTGCTACTCTATTTTCTTTTTGTCACGACCCAAAAAGCGTCGTGAGTGGCACCCACATTTATCCTCCTATGTGAGCGAACCAACCAATCTAAACCCCAACGTTTCAAACATAATAAATAGAAAATTATGCGGAAGACTTAAAACTCATTAACAAAATCAATAATCAACTTCTAAATTTCAAAACTTATCATTATCCCCAAAATCTGGAAGTCATCATCACAAGAACATCTATCCTCAAATTACTAATCCTAAGAGTATCTAGAAAGCTAGAATAAATAAAAAGCTAGTCCATGCCGGAACTTCAAGGCATCGAGACATGAAGAAGAAGATCCAGTCCAAGCAAAAAGCGTTAGCTCACCCTGAAATCCGGTATAATGAAGACTGGCTAGAGTTGCGGTTGAATTGAAGACGACGACACGTTTGCTGCACTCCACAAATAACAAGGAAAGAAAACATACAAGTAGGGGTCAGTACAAAACACGGTGAGTATGAGTAGATATCATCGGCCAACTCAAAATAGAAAACAATATATATCAGATCATATTATAATCAACTACAATACTCAATCTGTAGCAACAACATGTACAAGAATCTTTGATAAATAACGTCAAGTACACTCATGAGGACTCAAGCCTCCATATCATACTCATTTGGAAAATAAGTTCTTTTCATTCGAATTTATTAACTTAATTCCAAGATTCATTATCTTTATTTCTCTTGTGTCGGCACGTGACACTCCGCTCCCCTACTACTATGTGCCGGAACGTGACACTCCGATCCCCTAATTCTACGTGTCGGTTCGTGACACCGATCCCCTAGTTCTACGTGTCGGTTCGTGACACCCGATCCCCTAGTTCTACGTGTCAGTTCGTGACACCCGATCCCCTAATTCTACATGTCGGTTCGTGACACCCGATCCCCTAATTCTACGTGTCGGTTCGTGACACCCGCTCCACTAATCTTATTCTGTTAATCCATCAAGTCTTCTTTTATACCAAGGCATATCAATCTCATTACTTTAGTTCATCAAGCCTTCTTTTATACCAAGGCATATCAATCTCATTACTTTAGTTCATCAAGCCTTCTTTTATACCAAGGCATCATCATTAACAAGGGGTTTTCAAGATTGGAGTTTTCAAGATTTGGGATTCAATAGCTTCATCATGCTTATTTCATCACAATTATATAATCATACTCATGCAAGCATACAATTAAGCATATAGAAGACTTTACAATACAACCCAAAACCATATCATTCGCTATTAAGAGTAAACTACGAATATATAAAAAACCATAACCTACCTCCACCGAAGAATTGTGATCAAGCAAGCTAATCCTCAAGATCTTTGCTTTCCTCTTCGTTCTTCTCTCTCGATCGTTTCTCCCCTCTTTCTGTTCTTTTCTTTTTCTTTACTCAAACCCTCTTTCTTTTACCTAATTAGCATATAATTAATATAAAAGATGGTGAATTAACCATTCATTAATTCAAGGTTATCTTTTTAACCCTCAAGTAGTTAAATCATTAACATTAACCCACTAAATTTATAATTATAGCAGGAATATTCCAAAACGTCCCTTAAAACATTTAAAGAAATCCGACCCAGCCTGGGATTACGCAGTCTGTGACGAGCCGTCGTGCCTGCGACGGTCCGTCCTGCTGCTTCCGTCACAGAGTTCAGAGACTCAATTCCTTGAAGAGTCTGTGACGGCCCGTCATGCCTGTGACGGCCCGTCATGCCTGAGACGGTCTGTCCTGTCATTTCGTCGCGAAGTTCAGAGAGTCGATTTCAGTACCCAAATTTCAGAATTCTAAGTGTTTTGGAACGAGACCCCCTTGACGGTCCGTCGTGCCCATGACGGTCCGTTGTGGGATCCGTCGTCTCAGCCAGTTTTTACAGAAATAAAATCTGTTGCTCAAAACGACTAAACAGGTCGTTACAATAGATACCAACTTACCCATCGTTCGTCCTCGAACGATCATAAGAAGAAAAACAAGGGCGAAAAGGAGTACCTGAATCTGTAAACAGGTGTGGGTATCTTTCTTGCATATCTGCCTCCTTCTCCCAAGTGGCTTCTTCGACTGGTCGATTCTTCCATTGAACTTTGATGGATGCAATCTCTCTTGACCTTAACTTGCGGACTTCTCTATCTAGAATAGCAATAGGTTCCTCCTCATAAGACAAATTCTCATCAAGCAAAACTGAATCCCAACGGATAATGTAGTTTCCATCCCCATGGTATCTTTTCAACATAGACACATGAAACACCGGATGCACTCCAGACAATCCTGGGGGCAAGGCTAATTCATAAGCTACTTCCCCCACGCGCTTCAGAACTTCAAATGGACCAATATACCTTGGGCTTAGCTTACCTCGCTTACCAAACCGCATCACCCCTTTCATGAGCGACACCTTCAGCAAGACTTGCTCACCCTCCATAAACTCCATGTCTCTAACCTTTCGATCCGCATATTCTTTCTGCCTGCCTTGAGCCGCTAAAAGCTTTTCTTGAATGCATTTTACCATATCTAAAGATTCCCTCAGAAGATCAGTACCCCAAGGTCTAACCTCAAATGCATCAAACCACCCAATGGGAGACCTACATCTCCTCCCATACAATGCTTCGAATGGAGCCATATCAATACTTGAGTGATAGCTATTATTGTATGAAAACTCCGCTAAGGGTAAGAAGTTATCCCAATGACCACCAAATTCTATCACACATGCACGAAGCATATCCTCAAACACTTGAATCGTTCGCTCAGACTGACCATCGGTCTGAGGGTGAAATGTAGTAATAAGGTCCAACCTAGTACCTAATTCCGCATGCAATGTTCTCCAAAACTTAGAAATAAACTGCGTACCTCTATCTGATATGATGGAGAGTGGAAATCCATGCAATCGAACGATTTCTGAGATATAGATTTTGGCTAACTTTTCTGCATTGTAGGTCACCTTGACCGGAATGAAGTGAGCAGACTTAGTTAACCTATCAACAATCACCCAAATGGAGTCATACTTACTCATTGTCTTTGGAAGACCAACCACGAAGTCCATTGCAATTCTCTCTCACTTCCATTTCGGAATGGGCATTCTCTGAAGTGTTCCTCCGGGCCTTTGGTGTTCATACTTTACTTGCTGACAATTTGGACATTTGGCAACAAAATCAACAATGTCGCGCTTCATTCTACTCCACCAAAAGTGTTGCTTTAGGTCACGGTACATCATGGTTGCACCAGGATGTATAGAATATCCGGAACTATGAGCCTTTGTGAGAATAGTGTGGATAAACTCCTCAACACGGGGCACACATACCCTTCCCTTGATTCTCAAGAAAAGAAGATCTTGCCTCCACACTGGCCAAAACTCCTCCCTTCTCATTTACTTCTAGCCTCATAAAGTTATTAGCCAGAGTCTGAACTTCTCTAGCCAATGGGCGTCTAGAAACTTGCAAGTGAGCTAGACTGGCCATGCTCCCTGCTTTTTTACTTAAGGCGTCTGCCACAACATTAGCCTTTCCCGGATGATACAAAATAGTGATGTCGTAGTCCTTCAGTAGTTCCATCCATCTCCTCTGTCTCAAGTTCAAATCTTTCTGAGTAAAGACGTATTGTAGGCTACGATGATCCGTGTAGACTTCACACTTAACCCCATATAAATAATGTCTCCATTGCTTTAATCCAAACACTACCGCAGCCAACTCCAAATCATGGGTCGGATAGTTACTTTCATGCACCTTTAATTGCCTTGAAGCATAAGCAATTACATTCTTCTCTTGCATTAGTACTGCACCCAAACCCGAATAGGATGCATCACAATAGACAATGAAATTCTTACATTCCACGGGCAAGGTGAGAATCGGTGCAGTAGTCAACAAAGTCTTGAGCTTCTAAAAGCTTTCTTCACACTCGTCCGACCATACGAATGGAACATTCAATTTAGTCAAGCTTGTCAATTGGGAAGCAATAGAAGAGAACCCGTTGACAAATCGGCGGTAGTAGCTAGCTAAACCAACAAAGCCTCCTTACTTCTGACACATTAGTAGGTCTTACCCAATTCCTCACTGTTTCAATCTTAGATGGATCCACCATCACTCCATCCTAGAAACCACATGCCCCAAGAAGGACACTGCATCTAGCCAAAACTCACACTTGGAGAATTTGGCATAAATCTTTTTCTCCCTCAACATTTCCAATACCATTCTCAAGTGCTCCTCATGTTCCTTCTTGCTCTTTGAGTATACCAATATATCATCAATAAATACGATCACAAAGAGATCCAGATATGACTTAAAAATCTCATTCATCAAGCTCATGAAAGCAGCAGGGGCATTCGTAAGACCAAAAGACATCACTAAAAATTCGTAATGCCCATACCTGGTCCGAAAAGCAGTCTTTGACACATCCGTTGCCCGTATTTTCAATTGATGATAACCGGACCTCAAGTCAATTTTAGAGAAGACACAAGCACCTTGTAACTGATTGAAGAAGTCATCAATGCGAGGAATGGGATACTTGTTCTTAATAGTTACCTTGTTCAACTGTCGGTAGTCTATGCACATCCGAAAACTCCCATCCTTCTTCTTCACAAATAACACCGGAGCACCCCAAGGAGATGCACTTGGTCTAATGAAGCCTTTGCTCAACAACTCTTGAAGTTGGGCCTTTAACTCTCTCAACTCCGCGGGAGCCATTCTATAAGGGGGTATAGAAATGGGGCGAGTACCCGGTTCAAGATCAATGCAGAAGTCAATATCTCTATCCGGTGGCATACCCCGAAGGTCTGCGGGAAACACATCTAAAAACTCACGAACTATCGAAACCGACTCAATTGGAGGTACTTGGGTAGTATCATCCCTGAGATGTGCCAAGAACGCTAAACAACCCTTACTAACAATTTTCTTAGCACGAAGAAAGGATATGATACGAACCGGATTGGAAGTGTAGTCACCCTCCCACACTAACGTATCTGTCCCAGGCTTGGCTAACGTCACAGTTTTAGCATTACAATCCAAGATCGCAAAATTCGGAGAAAGCCAAGTCATACCCAGAATTACATCAAAATCAACCATTTCTAAGATAACCAAGTCTACATAAGTATTGCTCCCCACAAAAGTCACAATACAAGACCTATGCACCTTTTCAACTATCACAGACTCACCCACCGGAGTAGAAACACGAATAGGCATGTCAAGCAATTCACAATGTAAATTAAGACCATTAGCAAATGCGAAAGATACATATGAAAATGTAGATCCAGGGTCAAATAATACAGAAGCCATACAATCACAAACCAAAAGATTACCTGTGATAACAGCATCTGATGTCTCCGCTTCTGACCGCCAGGGGAAAGCGTAACAATGGGCCCTATCACCTGTCTGCCCGTTGCCCCTACCATGTTGCGCTGCAGTAGTTCCCATTTGTCCGTCACCCCGGCCATTTTGGTGACCACCATTACCTTGGCCACCTCGTCCTCCAGAATAGCGGCATCTACCATGACCACCTCTACCTCTAGCTATTGGGGGTCTATAACTCTGTTTTGGACAATTCCTCCTAATATGTCCAGTCTCCCCACATCCATAACACTCCCTAGAGTCAAGCATGGGTCTCTCAGAGAAGTGTTGATCGATCTGAGGTGGACACCCACCTACAGTCTGTAGTGAAGACTGAATTGGTCGGACTGAGTAACCTCCTGAACCCTGTCCTCTAGAGTAAGAACCATTAAACTCACCTCCCTTTCAAAACCTTTTTGATGTCGTTGCCATGGTGAAGTCATCTGGCTTCACTCCCTCTACCTCTATCACGAAGTCTACCACTTCTTGAAAAGATTTCACTGTAGCCACTACCTGTAAGGCTGAAATTCGCAACTCTGATCTCAACCCCTTCACAAAACGGTGAATCCGCTCTTGTGGACTGAAACATAGTTGGGTGACATACCGGGATAATGCACGAAACTTAGCCTCATATGCAGTGACCGACATCCTACCTTGTTCTAGGCTCAAAAACTCATCTCTTTTCCTATCCCTCAAAGTGCGGGGTATATACTTCTCCATAAACAAGCTAGAGAATGATGCCCAAGTCATAGGTGGTGCCTCTGTTGGTTGACACTCAACATGTGACCGCCACCACATTTTGGCGTTCCCTTGAAACTGATAAGTCACAAACTCAACACCAAACCGTTCTACTATGCCCATCCTGTGTAGTAGCTCATGACAGTCGACCAGAAAATCGTAGGCATCCTCAGATTCAGCACCCTTGAAGACTGGAGGTTTCAATTTCAAGAACTTACTAAAAAGTTCATGCTGATCATTTGTCATTATCGGCCCTGTAGTCAGACGAGGAAACATGCCTATTTCCAATGAGGCATCCATGCGGGGAGCCACAGTAGCCGCATGTTGTACCTATGGAGCCTGAGGTGCTAGTGCAGAAAACACTGGAGGTGTCTGGCCTTGATCAGATAACCCGCTAAGATAAGCAAGAACCTGATTGATCATCTCTGGGGTAGGTTGGGGTGGTAATTCCTCATTCTGTACTTGTTCATTTTCCCCATCCTCCCCTTCTCTTACTACTTTCTCAGTCGGTGGAGGAGTCACCGCCCTAGTACCATATGGGCCAGGCGTTTGTCCTCTTCCTCTAGTGGACGTCCTCCCACGACCTCTACCGCGGCCTCTTGCCACTGCTCCTCTTTGAGCTACAGCCTCAGTGGCTGGCTCAGATGCATCTTGTCTTGCCGATGTTGATGTTGGCGCGGTTGTTGCTCTAGTTCTAACCATCTGCGAAATAGAGTGAAGATGGTCAGATACCAATTTGTATCACCTAGATATCAATTGGATCCAAGTAATAGCACGAAAGAAAGAAAGAAGGAATGGAATTTTCCTAAAGCCTTATAGCCTCTCAAAGAAAAGTAAAGGCGTCCCCCTACCGTTCCTTAAGACTCTACTAGACTCGTTCTTGTGTGATGAGACCAACTAACCTAATGCTCAAATACCAAGTTTGTCACGACCCAAAAAGCGTCGTGAGTGGCACCCACATTCATCCTCCTATGTGAGCGAACCAACCAATCTAAACCCCAACGTTTCAAACATAATAAATAGAAAACAATGCGGAAGACTTAAAACTCATTAACAAAATCAATAATCAACTTCTAAATCTAAAAACTTATCATTATCCCAAAAATCTGGAAGTAATCATCACAAGAACATCTATCCTCAAATTACTAATCCTAAGAGTATCTAGAAAGCTAGAATAAATAAAAAGCTAGTCCATGCCGGAACTTCAAGGCATCGAGACATGAAGAAGAAGATCCAGTCCAAGATAGAAGCGTTAGCTCACCCTGAAATCCGGTATAATGAAGACTGGCTAGAGTTGCGGTTGAATTGAAGACGACGGCACGTTTGCTGCACTCCACAAATAACAAGGAAAGAAACATACAAGTAGGGGTCAGTACAAAACACGGGTACTGAGTAGATATCATCGGCCAACTCAAAATAGAAAACAATATATATCAGATCATATTATAAATCAACTACAATACTCAATCTGTAGCAACAACATGTACAAGAATCTTTGATAAATAACGTCAAGTACACTCATGAGGACTCAAGCCTCCATATCATACTCATTTGGAAAATAAGTTCTTTTCATTCGAATTTATTAACTTAATTCCAAGATTCATTATCTTTATTTCTCTTGTGTCGGCACGTGACACTCCGCTCCCCTACTACTATGTGCCGGAACGTGACACTCCGATCCCCTAATTCTACGTGTTGGTTCGTGACACCCGATCCCCTAGTTCTACGTGTCGGTTCGTGACACCCGATCCCCTAGTTCTACGTGTCAGTTCGTGACACCCGATCCCCTAATTCTACGTGTCGGTTCGTGACACCCGATCCCCTAATTCTACGTGTCGGTTCGTGACACCCGATCCCCTAATTCTACGTATCGGTTCGTGACACCCGCTCCACTAATCTTATTCTGTTAATCCATCAAGCCTTCTTTTATACCAAGGCATATCAATCTCATTACTTTAGTTCATCAAGCCTTCTTTTATACTAAGGCATATCAATCTCATTACTTTAGTTCATCAAGCCTTCTTTTATACCAAGGCATCATCATTAACAAGGGGTTTTCAAGATTGGAGTTTTCAAGATTTGGGATTCAATAGCTTCATCATGCTTATTTCATCACAATTATATAATCATACTCATGCAAGCATACAATTAAGCATATAGAAGACTTTACAATACAACCCAACACATATCATTCGCTATTAAGAGTTAACTACGAATAGTATAAAAACCATAACCTACCTCCACCGAAGAATTGTGATCAAGCAAGCTAATCCTCAAGATCTTTGCTTTCCTCTTCGTTCCTCTCTCTCGATCGTTTCTCCCTCTCTTTCTGTTCTTTTATTTTTCTTATTCAAACCCTCTTTCTTTTACCCTAATTAGCATATAATTAAGTATAAAAGATGGTGAATTAACCCATTAATTAATTCAAGTTTATCTCTTTTAACCCTCGAGTAGTTAAATCATTAACATTAACCCACTAAATTTATAATTATAGCAGGAATAGTCCAAAACGTCCCTTAAAACATTTAAAGAAATCCGACCCAGCCTGGGATTACGCAGTCTGTGACGGGCCGTCTTGTAATTTCGTCGCGAAGTTCAAAGAGTCGATTTCAGTACCCAAATTTCAGAATTCTAAGTGTTTTGGAACGAGACCCCCTCAACGGTCCGTCGTGCCCATGACGGTCCGTCGTGGGATCCGTCGTCTCAGCCAGTTTTTCCAGAAATAAAATCTACTGCTCAAAACGACTAAACAGGTCGTTACACTTTTCTTTTTCATTTTTATTTTTTCATTTTCATGTTTTTTTTTATTATTTTTTTTATTTTTTTCTGTTTCTTTTTTAAAAAAAAAATTAAAAGTCTGTTATTTTTCCTCTTTTTTTCGTTGTTTTTTTTGTTTTTGTTTTATGCTTGTTGTTTTTTATAATTTATTTATTTATTTATTTTATTCCTTTGTTCTCTTTATACAATTTCTCTAATTTTACTTTTTTTTATTATAATTATTAATAATAATTATCACTATTTTATCATGAATCTCTAGATGAAATTTACAATTCTACTTAGATAAAAAAAATTACTAATTATTTATATCCTAATCTAACAAGTCTACAATAAATTCAACAAAAATCTTGTAAAGTGAAAATAGACGGAAAGATATATTAATCTATTTAAATTCAACAATTCAATATCATGAAGCGACATAAATTGTAATATCTATCTAAAAAACATAATTTTAATAATAATAACGTGACAATAATCAATATAATACATGTGATTTGAAGTAGTTCATGCTATTGGAATCAACTTTTCATAGAAGTAATATTATTTAAATCACGCGAGAATATATAGTTACCTCGCTGGAAAAATTGATACCACAAAAGCGAGCTGTTATCCACGAATTCGAAATCACGATCAAATCTCTAACTCTAACCTAATTCTCAAAAGAAATAACTTGTTTTTTTCTCTTTGTGTTTGCTTTCTGTGTGTTCTCTATATTTCTCTGTATATTTTTTTTACATCTCTCTGTAACCTCTCTGTATATTTCAACTGAACGTGTCTTTTATAATTATTTTGACTGAGAGTCTGGTGCTAATTAAAAGGAACGTAATAGAGTGGGATTAGGATTTAATTTTAAAATATTGTTGAGGGAATTGGGGTTGAGATAAGGATATAAAATAAATAAGTAATAATAATAGAAAATTAAAAAAATAAAAATAATAAAAAAATGTATAAAATTTCAAAAAGAAACGTCTAAAGAGAGAGAGAAAAAAAAGGGGATGAGATTTTTTAGTAAAATAAGTTAGGAAGTTGGGAAGAATTAGGATAAAGGGAAGGTAATTTGAATATTTAGGACTCTTTTTTTTACCATTATTTTTAAAGTAATTAAAAGTTGAAGATTTAAAACAAATACCATAAATTCATGATTTTTTTTATTATTATTAAAGTAATTTACACAATTTATTTATTTTTATTTATTTTAAATATAACCTTTTTTAAAATTGTTGTTAAATCTTTATATTTTGGTAAAAAATTAGGTGTTCACAATGAATACAATATTCAAAGTGACTACTACACACTCAAAAGGAACAACACTCTTTTGGTTTCCGTCTTACTAAAATATCGCTCACACTCTATTTTTTTTTCACAGATAATTTACTTGTATAGTCTATGGAATACGTCACTTTGCTCTCAAAATGATTTTTCTCTCTAACTTGGTGTATTCTACAAATAAGCAAGAATGCTCTATTTATAGAATGATAAAACCATGTCTATGTCACTAATGACATATGTAAACATAGCAAAGTCAAGAATGGTTGCAAATTTTACCAATTTACCAACTACCAAATCTTTTATTTTCAACTTCAATTACTATTCATTTTTAACAATTGATTGTACCAATTAAATAGCTAAAGTTGACTAAAACAATGGGATGGATTCAACATTCGGAAGGTAATTTCTTGCATAAATCACCTTATACTGGCCTTGATCGTGTTTTGGTTGGAAATGGTAGTTTGATCAATATTGATAACATTAGATATGCTCAATTGCCATCTAACACTCGTCCCCTATGCACCATATTTCATGTTCCCAGCTGTAGACACGTAATTTTTGACCGAATTTAAGTTTTATACCTTCTTTAGAGCTTAAATATTTTTTATAAATATTTTGACTTTTAACTTATTTTATTAAGTTTATTTTTAAAAGATATGAAAACCACAAAAAATTAGAATAACACTTTAAGGTATATTTTTATTTATTCATTCAAGTTTTAATAAATTAGTGATTTTAATTTTTTATATATTTTTATCTAGCTATTTAATTCTTCTTAATTATTATTATTATTATTTAATAACAAAAAAAATTAAAACAAATTAACCTACCCATTATCCCACCCCACTTCACCATCTCTCTCCACTCACCCACATCTCACTCCACTAGTTCAACTCTTACATACACGTGTACACACATTTACATAAATATATATATATTAATAAGGGAAAAAAAGAGGAAGAAGAAGAAAAAGTGGTACAAAGGAAAAGAGAAGAAAAAATTCAGAAATCCAAAGAGAGAAAAAAAAATCAGCAAAAGGGAGGAATAAAAAAAAATCAGCAAAAGAGAGGAAAAGAAAAACAAAAGAAGAAAAAAAAACTTTTCACCTTGTTTTTCCTAAGGAACACATGCACAAAAGAAACTCCGAAAATAGTGGAATTCGAGGCTTTAAATTCGTGGTCCTTATCGAAGTATTTTCTTTGTGAATTAATTTTCACAAAAGGTAACTGTTGATCTTTATTACATTATTTGGTTTCAGAATCATGCAAGATATGATTTCAATGATATAAAGTGTTTTAAATTTATGCATGTTTAATTTTTTACATTATGATATTAAATAGATTGAGATTTTATATTATTAAATTTATAGTAAATTTATATAACGTGTATTTACTCTTGCTTGCTTTAAAGTTTCCTTTTATCTTGTTCTTTATTACAATTCGAAACTTAATATTCTACAGTATGCAGTTAGTAATAATTAGATGAAATTTAGTTCTTATTTGTTAAGTTACTTTTTTTCACTTTGTATATTTAATAAAACTGTATTTATTTATTTTTAAAAAAGAGAAGAATAAAAATAAAAATAAAATAAATCAAACCTACACTATCTTTACATTTCTTTTAATGCGAATTTTTTTTTAAAAAAAAGAATCAATTAATTTATTCATGTTGAAAGAATAAAATATAAAAATTTATATAAAAGGAAAAGACGTAAAAATAATTTATAAAACATAAAAGTATAAAAATAAGAAGGAGAAAATATAAAAGAAAAATAAGGTAAAGTATAAGAAGAAAGAGAAACAAATTTTTATTTTTTAAAAAATATAAAAAAAATATTAAAGTGACCCAAAACTTGTAAAATAAATAAAATTGATTTTAATTACTGGGTTCTTTCCATTTTAATGACTGAAATAAGAAAAACTAAAAATTTATATGAAAAAGTGTATTCTTTTAATTTACTTTTATCTGATGTTCTTATTAATATATTGTTCATTTTTTTTAGAAAAAATAAAACTAAGATAATGTATAATTTAAGCTTATGATAATGATAATACTAATAAAATATTAAGATCCAAAAAAACATTAAATTACTTTTAGTCTTTAAATACAGACAAATAAACAATTTATGGTGAGGTTGGAAAGAGCTGCTACCAATAAACCACACACTAATGAAATATGACAATTTTACAAAGTAATTTAAAATAAATCAAAGAAAGCGGGACATATGTAAATTGTTAGATAACAAACATAATATATTTAAAATTAAGTCAAGACATATAAAAGTCAATAAAGCGACCGTGCTAGAACCACGAGATCGAGGGGTGCCTAATACCTTCCCTTCGGTCAACAGAATTCCTTACTCGATTTTTGATTTCGCAGACCATGAAATAACGAGTCAACTTCCTTTTGATTAGGGATGTAAATAAGGTGACTTGGAAAACCAAAACTAATTCCAAGTGGCGACTCCGAAAAGAATTAAAATAATCCCCTAACTAATAACGTCACTTAAATTGAAAAAATCCTTACACCGCTGCGCGAAAAAGGGGTGTGACAGATGGCAACTCCGCTGGGGATTAACTAGAATTCGAGCTTGTAACTATTGGCTTGTATATGACTGTTATTAATTTTATCGTGTTTGTTATATTGATGTTGTATATATTTGCTTGTTTACCGCTATGATACTGTTTGAATTTCAATATAAATTGTCTTCTATAAACACCAATCTGAGTTTTTTGAGATACTTTTTTCGGAGATGCGATTACGCTCCCGAACCATGAGATACCAGAGATGCGACAATGCTCCTGGGAGGGATTCTATAGTAACACATCTTAGGATGAGAAGGATAAACCGTGAGGCCGGAAAGCCCTGCTACCGGTAAACTTTCCCTTCTCAATTTGAGTTGTCCACTCATTTTATAGACAGTCTAGACACTCATTCCATTAGTTTGCTAAACTTAGTAAACCAGGTCTCAAACATTTATTGTCCTTAATAGGATTCACTTTATTTGTTGCATATGCATTTCTTTTAAATTTAATGTGGCTCAACATTGGGTTCAAGTGTATGTGTTATATGTTACAAATATACTATTTGAATGCCGATCAACGTTTGAATAAATTAGTAAACTAAAAAAAAATTCCTCAAAAGTAATAAATATAGCAATTATTTGTAAAATCTCAGAAGTTTAATTTTTGTATTTTTACAACAACATGACAAAAATAAAAATAGTTTTCGAAAGGTAGAATACATACTTTTTTTAAGAAATAAATAAAAAAGGTAAGTTTATCAAACTATGCACACCTATTTCTCAACTCGATGAGATACGTAGGTAATCCTCCTCGGGTTCGGTGATCTTTTAAAAAAATAATGAAAAAATAGAAGTATTTCCTATAAAAAATAATGTTATGTTTACAATCTTTTGGAACTACGTTCGACCTGATTCTTGCTTTATACAAGATATGTAGGCAACCTTATTTTGAGGTTCGGTCCCACCAAAAAAAAATCTAAAGAGTCCGCGCAACAAAAATTGGGGCAAAAAAATTGATTCTTCTTAATTTTATTTTTTTTTAACAATATTTGACTTGGTTGATACCAAAATTCTTACAATTGTGCATAAGAAAAATAATAAAGTGTTAAACTATTTGACAGTACGGACTAACTTTGTTGTGACCTATAGAATTCATTTGGTATCTCTTGATATATTTATGTTATACTTAAGAAACTATTTTGCTTAAAGTTAAGGTTAAAACGAATTCAACCTCATTGTTTCCTGTGCATTGTATGGTGAACTTTAGATAAAATTCAATGGAATGACTTTTGATCTAGAACTTGGCCTAGATGTTGGTTAAAGTGAAATTGTGAGCAACATTTAACTTAGGAAATGATTATAGGCTTTCTTTGAACCGATTTTGTCTTTCAAGCCTACCAATTGATATTTATCCATGAGACTCCCGTTTTGAGCCTGAAACATTTTTATTTGAATAACCACCACTTCACATGTATCATTTTTAGAGCATAAATGCACTATTTTATGGATCTCACCTCCATGTTTGTATTATCAATTAGATAAACAGCGCCGAGACCTAAGTTGGATATCAAAGTGAAAAGAATAAGTATGTGCAAGTTCAAACAAAATGACAAAAAAGCTATAATAAAAAATGAAAGAAGAGAAAAAAAATGAATGGAAAAAGATTTCAAAAAAAAAACAAAAAAAAATATTGAATGTTGTGCAAATTTTAAGGAGGAAATAATCATTTTGCCCCAAATGAATGTCCTACCTTTCTCCAAGCCTACGTTACAAGACAATAATAAGTCCTATTTGATCTCATTTTGTGTGTTCTCACATCAATGGATACTTACATAAGGGCCAAGCATATGGTATGTCAATCTCATACATTGAATATCTTTCCGAGTGTGAGTGACTTTGATAAAAAAGTCCTAAGATCGAAACACTTCTATTGTGCGAAGTAGGACTTCATTTATTACGAGGGCACTTGAAACATGAAGATATGAATGACTTTCTCCCTTAACTTAGGCAATATCAATTCAGGTAAACACTTAAGTATGTTTGAGATACCATTTGAAATTATAGTGATTACTCAAAGTTGACCTCAAATTTGTTTGAAAGTAGTTGAAAATGACTCATATGCATCATACTAATTGTTGGTACCAACTAAAGTCAAAACATTGTTAACCATGAATTGATTCATTTCTCAAACGATGCCTTTTGTAGAAAAAATCAAGACAAAAAAAAATTTAGGTTTTTATGAACTACGTCTGACCTGATTCTTGCTATACAAGATATGTAGGCAGTCTCACAATGGGCTCGGTCTCAAGAAATAAAATCTTATATCCATCAATGATAAAAAACGGATCATCTTATTTTAAAAAAATAATAAATAAAAAATGATTAATTAAAAAGACTTTCAAAATTCATCAATTTAAAAATTGAGCATAGTTTTATTTGTTAAAAAAAAAATACACTACCGTTTCTAGAAAGCAAACACGCTATCATCATTTATTTCTAGGGAACAAACTCCCTAATTGCATATTGTCTTGCATTTCTTTTGGAATATGTATTTCTCATTCATGCTACTAGTAATTTATAAAAAAAATGTTTTCTAGTACAAACTAGACTAGACATAAAAAATATTTTGGTGATTCTAAACGATGATTCTGTTTAATAAGATAAACTTTAATATAAGATTTAAAATTAGCAGGACCCTCCTGAATAATGGGAATAGCAGGACCCTCCTGGATAATAGGACTAGCAGGACCCTCCTAGATAATGGGAGTAGCAGGACCCTCTTGGATAATGGGACTAGCAGGACCCTCCTGGATAATGGAATTAACAGGACCCTCCTGGATAATGGGACTAGCAGGATCTTCTTGGATAATGGGACTAGCAGGACCCTCCTGGATAATAGGATTAACAGGACCCTTCTTATAATGATTAGCAGGACCCTCATGGATAATGAAACTAGCAAGACCCTTCTGGATAATTAGACTAGCAGGGCTCTCCAGGATAATGATACTAGCAAGACCCTCCTAGATAATTAGACTAGCAGGACCCTCCTAGATACTGAGATTAGAAGGACCCTCCTTATAATGGGATTAGAAAGACCCTCCTGGATAATGGGATTAGCAGGACCCTCCTGGATAATAGGACTAGCAGGATCCTCCTAGATAATTGGATTAATAGGACCCTCCTGGATAATGGGATTAGCAGGACCCTCCTGGATAATAGGACTAGCAGGATCCTCCTAGATAATGGGATTAACAGGGCCCTCCTGGATAATGGGACTAGCAGCAGGACCCTCCTGAATAATGAGATTTACAGGACCCTCCTGGATAATGGGAGTAGCAGGACCCTCTTGGATAATGGGATTAGAAGAACCATCAAGGATAATGAGATTTACAGGACCCTCCTGGATAATGGGATTTACAGGACCCTCCTGGATAATGGGACTAGCAGGACCCTTCTGGATAATGGGATTAGCAGGACCCTCCTGGATAATGGGACTAGCAGGTCCCTCCTAGATAATGGGACTAGCAGGACCCTCCTGGATAATGGGATTAGAAGGACCCTCCTTATAATGGGATTAGCAGGACCCTCCTGGATAATGGGACTAGCAGGATCCTCCTGGATAATGGGATTAATAGGACCCTCCTGGATAATGGGACTAGAAGGACTCTCCTTATAATGGGACTAGCAGGACCTCCTGGATAATGGGACTAGCAGGACCCTCCTGGATAATAAGACTAGCAGGACTCTCCTGGATAATGATAATAGCAGGACCCTCCTAGATAATGAGACTATCAGGACCGTCCTGGATAATGGGATTAGATTACTTTCTCATAGTATAAACACTTCCTAGTCTAGATTTTTAGTTTTATTTTCCCCTAAAATAAACATTTCTTAGTCGGAATTTATGTTTTATATTTATATTTGTTAATAACTTACAAAAAAATTTCCAATGAAAACTGGGGCAAATTTTTATTTTATTTTTTGTTTGTGGTGGTTTTCAGGTTTCCTCAAGCGAGACATGGATTTGAAATTCAAGAACAAAGATTTTTTTTTATCAATTCAATGATGGTTAGAATTAGTTTCTTCAATGCATGCAGCAGCCTGACTTCCTCACATCCTTTACTATTCAACTTTTGATCAAGAAAACACGAAGCTATTCAAGAGCATTTTTCAAATTGTCATTTTGAAGAATGTCAAAAGTTCCATCTAAGTGGCAAGTGTAGCCTCTATTCCAATTCTAGGTTAATATATTCACCAAAAAATCAAGGTAATATCTTAAAGTCAAAATTATACTGAAGATTCAAGAAAAGCTGCATGGATAGAAGTTTGTACATTTGTTTTTCTTTTAACTATTAGCTTTCAATTTTATATTTTATGTAGGGATAAGAGTCTCGATCTAGAGCCTCGATGGAACCCCACTTAACTCCAACTCATCACCTCATCTCCTTGAACTACACGTGACCCGATTCCCTTATAACTAGGGATATGTAGGCTGTCCAAAACAAGGACTCGGTCGCATAAATTTTGGTCTTTCAAATAAGAGTTCGGTCAAAATTTGTCACTTTGTCTACTTCTTTGTGTGAAAACTGTTCGTGTTTCCAGTCAAAGAGGGTCAAACTGTAGACACGTAATTTTTTATCGAATTTAAGTTTTATACCTTCTTTAGAGCTTAAATATTTTTTATAAATATTTTGACTTTCATCTTATTTTATTAAGTTTATTTTTAAAAGATATGAAAACCACAAAAAATTAGAATAACACTTTAAGGTATATTTTTATTTATTCATTCAAAGTTTTAATAAATAAGTGATTTTAATTTTTTATATATTTTTATCTAGCTATTTAATTCTTCTTAATTATTATTATTATTATTTTATAACAAAAAAAATTAAAAGAAATTAACCTACCCATTATCCCAGCCCAATTCACCATTTCTCTCCACTCACCCACATCCCACTCCACTAGTTCAACTCTTCCATACACATGTACACACACTTACATAAATATATATACATTAATAAGGGGAAAAGGAGGAGGAAGAAGAAAAAGTGGTACAAAGGAAAAGAGAAGAAAAAATTCAGAAATCAAAGAGAGAGAGAAAAATCAGCAAAAGGGAGGAATAAAAAAAAATCAGCAAGAGAGAGGAAAAGAAAAACAAAAGAAGAAAAAAAAACCTTTTCACCTTGTTTTTTCCTAAGGAACACATGCACAAAAGAAACTCCAAAAATAGTGGTATTCGAGGCTTTAAATTCGTGGTCCTTATCGAAAAATTTTCTTTGTGAATTAATTTTCACAAAAGGTAACTGTTGATCTTTATTACATTATTTGGTTTCATAGTCATGCAAGATATGATTTCAATGATATAAAGTGTTTCAAATGTATGCATGTTTAATTTTTTACATTATGATATTAAATAGATTGAGATTTTATATTATTAAATTTATAGTAAATTTATATAACGTGTATTTATTCTTGCTTGCTTTAAAGTTTCCTTTTATCTTGTTCTTTATTCAAATTTGAAACTTAATATTCTACACTATGCAGTTAGTAATAATTAGATGAAATTTAGTTCTTATTTGTTAAGTTACTTTTTTCACTTTGTATATTTAATAAAATTGTATTTATTTATTTTAAAAAAAGAGAAGAATAAAAATAAAATAAATCAAACCTACACTATCTTTACATTTCTTTTAATGCGAAACTTTTTTAAAAAAAGAATCAATTAATTTATTCATGTTGAAAGAATAAAATATAAAAATTTATATAAAAGGAAAAGACGTAAAAATAATTTATAAAACATAAAAGAATAAAAATATGAAGGAGAAAATATAAAAGAAAAATAAGGTAAAGTATAACAAGAAAGAGAAACAAATTTTTATTTTTTTTAAAAAAGAAAAAACAATATTAAAGTGACCCAAAACTTGTAAACTAAATAAAATTGATTTTAACTACTGGGTTCTTTCCATTTTAATGACTAAAATAAGAAAAAGTAAAAGTTTATCTGAAAAGGTGTATTCTTTTAATTTATTTTTATCTTATGTTCTTATTAATATATTGTTCATTTTTTTAGAAAAAACAAAACTAAGATAATGTATAATTTAGGCTTATGATAATGATAATACTAATAAAATATTAAGATCCAAACAAACATTAAATTACTTTTAGTCTTTAAATACAGATAAATAAACAATTTGTGGTGAGGTTGGAAATAGTTGCTACCAATAAACCACACACTAATGAAATATGACAATTTTACAAAGTAATTTAAAATAAATTAAAGAAAGCGGGACATACGTAAATTGTTAGATAACAAACATAATATATTTAAAATTAAGTCAAGACATATAAAAGTCAATAAAGCGATCGTGCTAGAACCACGGGATCGAGGGGTGCCTAATACCTTCCCTTCGGTCAACAGAATTTCTTACCCGATTTTGATTTCGCAGACCATAAAATAACGAGTCAACTTCCTTTTGATTAGGGATGTAAATAAGGTGACTTGGAACACCAAAACTCAATTCCAAGTGGCGACTCTGAAAAGAATTAAAATAATCCCCTAATTAATAACGTCACTTAAATTGAAAAAACCCTTACGCTGCTGCGCGAAAAAGGGGTGTGTCACCAGCTTCGTCATAATTTACTTTTTGTTAAAAGGTCGTGTAAAGATAATAATTGTTTTATTAATTTTGATTCCTCTTCTGTTTGTGTTAAGGACAAAGCATCGTAGATTAGGTCATAGTGGAGCTCATACTTTAGATTGCCTTAGGAAAAATAATTCAATTAGTTTGCTTAACTCTTTCAGTAATCATTGTATACCTTATCGATTAGCAAAATCTAAACGATTATTATTTAGTTCAGCGGATCATTGTAGTTCTTTTCCTTTAGATATTATTCATTCAGATGTTTGGCAATCACCAGTTTTGTCGAACTTGAGGTATAAATATTATGTTATTTTTGTTAATGATTTTTCTCGATTTACATGGTTTTATCCTATGAAAAATAAATCTGAGGTTTTTGTACATTTTTGTGCTTTTAAAAAGGCTAATGGAGAACAAATTTAACACATAATAAAGACATTTCAAAGTGATGGAGGTGGTGAATTTGATAAGATGGCAATGCTTTCACACTTTTCTAATTAGTGTATTTCTTTTCATAAATCTTATCCAGACAGTCCTCAACAAAATGGGATTGTTGAACGAAAACATAGACACATTATTGAAATAGTGTCTACCGTTCTTGCAGAGGCTACATTACCATCTCACTTTTGGGTTGATGCCGCTTATTATGTTGTTTATACCATCAACAGATTGCCAACCCCTACTTTACAAGGATTTTATCCTTTTGAAAAACTCTCATCGCCCTCCTGACTAATTTTCTTAGAATCTTTGGTTGCGAATGCTTTCCAAATGTGTCATCTCGAGTATCTAACAATCTCCTTCCTGGGTAAGTTTCCAACTCTAAAGGGTATCGTTTTCTAGATCCTAAAATAGGTTGTGTACATGTAAGTCGTCACGTTGCCTTTCATGAGTTAGTTTTCCCGTATGCCACACTGTGTTGTCCTTTGCCAATATCACAATCCTCCTTCTCCTTTGATCCTCTTGTGGTTACGTCGCCTTTATTTTTTATGCAGTTATCTACTCAATCTACACCTTTTGTGACTTCTTTTGACTTCCTAGTCACTCAACCTCCTTCTACTCCTTATTCAACCTCTGGTGGAGTAGGCTACATGGGAGACTGAGTCAGACATGATGAGTAAATATCCTCAACTTTTTGAGAGTTCAGGTACGTTCTATTATTTTGTTGTTCGAGGATGAACATTTGTTTAAGTGCTAAATGATGTAACAACCCGCTAGGTCTTTTTAAGAAGTAAGACTATTTTGACTCTTTCCATAATATTTTAAAAGAAAATTTTGAAATATTCAGCAACTAAGATTATCTAGTTATTAAAGATTTATTAAATAATTAATATAGTTAGTAGTTAGTGGGACAAGTCCATAATTCATTTAATTTTTTTTACCACTTGGCCCATGTATTGAATTAAAATTAGGAGGAGGGGGTTGATTTTATTGTCAGTCATAGCACGAAGGACCGAAACCTACCGCGGATATTCACTCAAAAGATTTTTTTTTGTTGCTTCAGGTAAGGATTGTTTCTCTCTATAAGAAACTGAGGTTGTGAATTTAAAGAACTTTAATTCCTAGAGTTCTTTGGGATTTTAGGAGATAAAAAAAATAGATTCGTGGAATTGGTATTGTAAAATCTCTAGACGCTGATTTCTAAATTATTTCTATAGGTATTAATATTAGATATTATAATGTATATGGAGAGATAGAGAGCACATATGTATTTTGAGGTTCTGCAAGTTTGGTTCAAAATTGGCTAATTTTTCTCATTCTTATCACATTGTAAATTTACTTTTTGATGTATTGATATAGACAATTAATTATTAGGTGTATACTATATGATTAATATTGAATTTAAGATACTTGGAGAGATCTAGACTTAATCCTAGGCTTAAAAATTTAGGAATATGAGACTTGGTATATTAGTTAACATCAAGAGTTATGAATCTTAGTCGTTGATTGGGATGAGTTTTTGGGACTAGGATAGACAAAAAACAATATGGGTGTCTATGAACTTGTGTGCTTACAGATATTACATATTTGATTGTTTGGGAATATTTTGAAGATTTACGAAAAGGGAAGGCAAAATCTTGAGAGTCGTGACACATGTTCAACATTCAAAGGTATGTTAAGACTTTTACACTTCTTTGAAGGACACTTTTCTAATTAAAGATTAAAAATAGAATACTATGGGTAAGGGTGAAAGATGGGGGTCTCGTACCAATGATGTGATGGGCATTGGTACAAATACCAGTGCTATAAATGAAAAGTTTATTACTATAGAGTGTGAATTGTTATCCGAGAATGCCAAAGCATATAGTCATTAGCTGATGTAATATTGACTTTAATTCTTCATGTGATTGTGTTTCTTTATTGAACTTGTATATTTGTGATAATTGAGGTGGTTATGTATTATGTTGATATTTGATTGATTGAGATGCACTATCATCCCATTTATTTGAAATCATATAGTTCACATGTATTGACATGAAATTGAGTATAAGATGGGAACGTAGAGATCGTCAGTGATGGAGATGGTGGAATGTTAAGATTATAATTTGGGCACGTGGAGATCGTCCATGTAAAAATTATTTGATTTTATGATAGTGTGTTTGATCATCCTCACCAACATGTGGAGATCGTCTATGTCGGTATATGGACCTCACGAGTAAGTGTGGCAGTGGTATCGGAACCGGCAAAACCGGACCGGTAATTACCGAAACCGGTATGGAACCGGTACTGCGTGTACCGGTTTAGTTCCGGAACCGGAACCGGACCGGTCCGGGAAACCGATAAAATAACTATTGTTCCGTCCCGGTCCGGTAGTAAATCGGTACTAGACCGGACCGGACCAGACCGGTATCCGGGACGAACCGAATTAAAAAAAAATAAAAAAATTTAATTGAATCTAATTTTTATTATAATTTAAATTTCAAACTTTAAAGTTATAAATTTAAATTTTCAAACTTTAAATTCAAACTAGTTTGAAAATTTTAAATTCAAATTTTAAAGTTAAATTTAATTTCAAACTTTAAAGTTATAACTTTAAAGTTATAAACTTTAAAGTTTTAATTTAAAATTTTCAAAATTTTAAAGTTTCAAATTTAAATTTTCAAACTTTAAATTCAAACTTTTAAAGTTTGAAAATTTAAAATTCAAATTTTAAAGTTATAAAATTTAAATTTCAAACTCTTAAATTTTGAAATTTTTGAATTTAAACTTTAAAGTTATAAAATTTAAAATTGACTATATCAAAAATTAAATTTAATACAACAATATTAAAAAACAAATTAAGGCGAATTGCCTATATTAATTTATATTTGATATTACAATTACATTTACAAAAATATTAGTTTGAATTAATAGTTGGTGCCACCATATAAATCCTTTCGTAAATCATTCAACATTTCTTTAGTAACATGTTCGGGAATAGGTTGAATAGAAAGATCTTCCATTGCTTCAATCCCGTCGTCACTATAATCCTGCATTACTTCATCAACGTCATCTTGAAATTTGGTCGGTAGTGGTTCACGACCCAAATTTCTTCTTTCGGCATTAATCCAATCTCGAAATAATACCGATATCTCCAAGCTGTCGGCTGCTAGTGAATGCCTATGTTCTCCAAGTTGAAACCTTGCTGCACTAAAGGCGCCTTCCGAAGCTACAGACGACGCTTGCATTGCTAATATATCTCGAACCATCGGTACTAGTTTTGGAAATCCTTTGGTGCGCTCTCTCCACCATTTGAGAACATCTTCAGTAGGTTCTGTCATTTGATTAATATATGCATCAAAATCATTTCTATTATCGTGAGAAAGTTCAAGATAATCCTCTAAATAATTATCAATATTATTTTCATCAAAGCTAACCCTAGAGCTTTCAGGTTCATTTTCACTTGATAAGTTTTTATTAGCATTATATAAATCATACAATTTTCTTGCTTCAATTTTTATGCTATCTTTAACTTGTTGACAGCTAGAAATTTCTTCTAATTCATCATTAATATCTAAGTTAAAATATATTTTTTCAACCATTCTTGATGAACCGAAATCTTTATACTTAGGGTGTAACAAACATGCAGTTAAATAAATTTGAGGAATAAGAATATAATATTTTTTAAATTTTATAATCATTTTTTCAATGGTTTGTTGAAATCTTGGTTTATTTTTAAATTTATATAATTTAGAAGAAATCATACAAATATCAGGCAAAACAGTACAAATTGATGGACTATAAAGTACAGAAATTCTTTTTGTAGTTAAGTAAAAAACTTTAAGGAAATCTATAAGTTCATTTATATCACGCCAATCATTATCATCTAGTCTATATGTCATATCAGAATTATGAGCATTCCAAACCATTTGTAAGGGTATTCGATATTCATAAGCGACTACAAACATTTCATATAAAGTATTCCATCTAGTAGACACTGTTTTTGGAATTTTTCTAGGTGGAAGATTATTTTCAAAACAACGATTTTGAAAATCTTTACGCCGAGACTTAACTTGACATTTAAATATAAAATGACATGCATTTTCAACTTTCGTACATCCGTTATCATACATATTTACACCATCTCTAACCATCAAATTATATATATGTGCAGTACACCTAATATGATATTATCACCATAAAAAGGACAAAGTGTAGTTTTTAAATATTGAACAGCAGAATTATTACTTGAAGCATTATCTAATGTTATACTACTTATTTTATCACATATTCCATAACTTTGTAAAATATCTAAAATAGTTTTAGCAATATAACTACCGGTTTTTTGCATTTGACAACATTTGTAACCTAAAATTCTTATTTGCATATAAAAATTTTCATCAATCCAATGTGCAGTAACAGTCAAATAATCGTTACCATTTACAGTACGACCCATATCAGAAGTAATAACTATTTTACAAGTATTATAATAAAATAAACAACGAAGATATTGAAAATGTTGTGCATGATAATCAAATACAGCTTTTTTTATTGTATTTCTAGCAAAACCTTTAAAATTTGGATTATATACAATTTGAATATAATGTATAAAACCGAGATTTTCAGCAAAACTAAATGGCAAACCCATAACACATATCATTTTAGCTAGTTCTTCAAGATCTTTTTCTCTACTATATGAAGGTAGTAAACTAGAGCCAAAAACATTAGACGGATTTAATTGTGTTTGTACCATTTTAGAGCCGCCTACTCCTACATTTTCAGGAAGGGGGTACCTTTTTTTAGCTTCCGCTACCGCTTTAGCATGCAAAAATTCATTTTTACAACAAGACATTAAATGACTACTCAAATGTCCCGTCCCGCCAGATTTGCCGACAGTTTTATGATTTAATATATGTTTACATTTATTACAAATAGCTTGTGTTTTATCTTCATTTTGTGTCATAAATTGCCAAACAACTGATTTTTTAACACGTTCTACCTTAGGCCTAGGATGTACTGGGGGAACTGGGGCTAGACAACGAAAGGGAGCGGGACTAGGAGTAGTAGTAGCCGTAGGTGGCTGAGTTTCATCATAATCATCATCAAAAATAGGCGTATCAGTATAATTATCAATATCATTATCATTATCATTCACTAGGCAAATCCTCATCAAAATTACCAAAGCGACGTTGTAAATGTTCATGATAAGGATCTAATCCTGAATTACTATCAATATTAAATACCGTATCATCAACATGTGTATAATCATCCGTATTTATTCTTAATATAGTAGATTTTTTAGTTTTTGATTTAGAAGAACTACCGGTTTTTGCATTATCGGAGGATGTAAAGTTACAAACATTTCTTACACGCTCTAATGCACTTTTTTCCCCCTTTCCTTTTTGAACAATATTTTTTCCGAAATCCATATTAAAAAATTAAACGTGAGAATAAATATAATAAGAAAAATGTTATGCAATTATGCAAACAATAAATCACAAATAAATAAATAATTACTTAAATATAAATGAAACGTAAAATAAAAGTTAGAACGAATGTACCGAACGTCTACTTAAAAAAAGTAGACGTTTATGACCGCCGATAACCGAACGTGGAAAGTTGAAAATTGAATTTTGAAGCTCCAAATCTAATTTCCAAAGACCAAGTAAGGCAACACCGAAATTTAAGATATTATATATTATAGAATTAGAGATTAGAGATAGAGATTAGAGAGTTGAGAGAGTAGAAGATGAATAGATGATATTGTGATTTAAAAGAATGAAATTTAGGGGTATTTATAAGTAGAAAAATGGGTTAAAGTGTAATTTTTAAAATTTTAGGGTATTAAAAAAGTTAGGGGTGGGGTAAGGGCTTTATTGGATGAATTTTTCTTCAACTAGCCGTTGGAGGGGCCCACTAGCCGTTACCCAACGGCTAGTAACGACTCTATTTAAAAAAAAAAATTAAACCGGACCAGACCGGGACGGACCGGACCAGACCAGACCGGACCGGACCGAACCGGTACCGGAAAACCCAAACCCTAACAGGTACTAACCGGTACCGAACCGGTACCAAACCGGACCGGGAACCGGTAGGTACCGGTTCCGCTGCCACTCTTACTCACGAGTCCCCCATGAGTCATGAACTATCAATATATTTTCGAGGAGTATAATGTATATATGGTTGAGAGAGTAGTTGGCATTGGACATATCATTACATAGTATCACATTGCATTGCATCTTATTAACCTCATTTAAAATTGTTGATTTCGTGTGTTTATTGGTGGTTGTACATTACTGGGTACACGTAATTTTGTACTCATACTATACTTGTTGCACTCTATGTGTTGCGAATTTGGTTTCGGGTACGAGCATATGTTGTGGAGCTTCTTGAGTCTGTGCTTGGAGTATTTTGGAGTTGTGGTGAGTTGTTTGGTTGTTCCGTGCCCCCCCCCCCCCCCCACACACACATCTTTTATTTATTCTGTTTTTAGTGTTCAGACGGGACATCCCTTGTGTTTGTATTTCTCATTTTAGTTTCAAACTTGCACTACATTTAGTTCTTGTACTTATGACACCAACTCTTTAGTGGTATTTTAGTTTTTCGCATTTCGTACTTATGAAGAACTAAGTGTTGGAGTTTTTTTAATTTATTTATTTTATTCGTTGTTTACCTTTTTTACCTTGTTATTTAGTTAAATTGGTAAAAGTATTGGGCTGGGTTATCTATCGATTGGGAACATATGTGTCTTCACGACTTTTGCATTTGGGTCGTGACATGAATGTTGAACTCTAGACCCTAATATTACTCCTCTTGGACTTAAACTTGGGCCACCAAATAGTTTTTGCCTTTGAACAATTCATCTCCCTTTGTTTTGAGCTATTCTTTCCCAAATAAACATATTTGGATCAGTGATTGAATCTTGTAGAGCTTATCATTGAAGTCTTTGATCCTGCTATGGGTCTGCTTAGATTTTCTAATGCTCCATCCTTGTCATTCAATAGATTATCTCTCACTAACTTACTCAAGCAATGTTTATTATTTCTTTTGCATGGTTTGGGGTTTGGAAGAATACTACAGACGTATACAATAGTTTGAGAGAATGTTTGAATATAGTATAGACCAAATGGTATCCATGTATTGAATGGTTTGGTATTGATTAATCATTGCATATTGTATTGAAACTCCATGAATGTTGCATACACCCCTAGTCGTCTCCAACTTGGTGAAACTCATTTGTATTGATATCTTGACATTGTTCGAATCAAATAGTGTGTTTCCGAATCCCCGCAATTTTACATTCTTATTTTGGATTATATTGTACTAGTTGGTTAGTCTTGGGTTTAAAATAAAATAGGTCGTAATTCTTTTTGTCAATTCATATATAATTCAACCCTACCTCATATAAACTTAGATATTATTCTACATACGTCCGCCTATACCTTAATTAGGAAGTATAGTTGAGGGTTATCATTTGGCTATGATTTATATGAATAAATTGTGAATTGTTGAAACCATTCTTGAATGACTTGTGATTGTTATGTTAATTGTATGTTGTCCTGAGAGATAACTGAAAAGAGAGCATATTGTGATATGTTAAGATAATGACAATATGTATACTATTCTGATGATTAGTGGATCGAGTCTGATATGAGCTTATGAATGAGTGGTGTGTGTTGGATCGGATTTCATGTTAATATAAGTGATGGGTCGAGTAACACACGATACATGGACACCTAGCATCCCCGGTAGGTTATGACTAGTTGGGAAAGATTAACATGTCATGTGTACTGTACATATGAATGACTATGTGAGTGACAAATCAAACTCATGAGATGCAATGACTATACAATTGTAAGATCAGTGTGGATCTCATTCCACGATTGTCAGTGTGACTACTTATTGATGGAAGTGGTTATAATGATTATTATACATGTTTAGTGATTTATGTGTCCAGTGATTGATGTCATTAATATATCGGGAATGATTCTTTCTATCTGGCTAATATTGATTTCTTGACCTATTGAGTTTGTGTGACTGTGAAAAGTTGTACTTGTCTACTTGTTTTTGAGTTGTCTTTATATACTTCGTTACTAATTAATCTTAGTCGAGATATTGATACTTACTTATATATAATATGTATATTGATACTATTTCTACACTTTCTTTGAGTGATGATTGTGATATATCCACACGATTGCAATGATCAGAGGGTGAGCTACTATACATTGTCCAGGTTGCCACAGTTCATCTAGAGACCATGCATGTTTATTCCCTCGCGACATTGTTATATTTATCTAATTTTATGAATGTTCTTAGAAACTTCAGTTATAGTCTTGTACAATGACTTTTGGATTCTCGAAATGTAATAGTTTAGACTTTCAAATTTCATATTTCTATAGCTTGAGACTTACTTTACGTCTTTTAAAGCTTTAAAATATGATTACTGATTAAGTTAACGCATATATTAGATTGGTAAGATATAATTGATTTATTAGGGGTTTATATGAGTGTCAATCATATCGTTTTGATTGTGATAATATTATTTAATTGTTCTTTTAAATTTAGAGTTATAATGAATATTTTTATTGATTCAAACTAAATATATAATATAGTTGAATAATGAGTATATAAGTTACTCTCCTCAGAATAATTAAGGAATTCTAGCATTTTTGATGAGAAGAGGAGACAAAGATCAAAAGAAAAGTGAATAGAAAGTGGAAGAGTGCACACTATATGTTTGGAAGCTTATGATTGTATTATTGTAAATCATTGGATGAAAATGAAAATGACACCTACTCACCCACTACGTCTCTAATTTTTCAAATGGTGGGGTCCTCCAAAATGCTTGTCCTAATATAAAATCAACATTTTGTAGAGAAAAGGGAGGAGGAAATATTGTTATTCAAAACTTTTTGCACCAACATGGATATATTCCTAGTTGGTTCCAACCAAGACATAACTGGTGTCAAGTAAGAAATGAATTTATTCAAATCTTATAGCATCTTTTTATTTGGGTGTTGTTGAACAGATAAAAAAAAATCTAAAATTTTCTAATTTTATTTATGAGTATCTAAAATTACACCAAAAAATTCAAAACTAGATTTTCTCTCTCTTGTGAATATCTTATATTTAAGTTATTGAGAGTAAAGATAGTTTACACTTTCAATAGTTATCAGTTTTTTTAAATGAAAAACATGAGGAGGTCTATGCTAGTATTTGAATTCATTTAATAGCTAATCCATTATTATCACACTAGATAATCAGAGCCCGTATCAGCATGAGTCTAATATATTTTACTTTTTATTAAGGCAAAATTATATGATATAGCAAATTATTAGTTAAAATTAAATATTATAGTCATAGTTCGCAGGAAACATTCCTTTTTTGTCATCTTATATGATATATAATTAATCATTTTCGATATAGAATTAATCATTTTATACATTTTGATATAAAATGTATAAAATGAGTTTTTAATAATTATATAAATACAAATTTCAATATACTAATTACAATGTATAACTGAATTTATACAAAACTAAACAATTTGTATAATATTGGATGTTTCTAGCAAATTATACAGATCAATAGTTTCATAGCAAACATAAAAATTTTCATGGAACGCAATTATGCAAACTTTAACTATAAAATGCAAATATGATTTTAATATTATATGTGATATTTTCTCTTTTTTAATCTCAATCACAAATTCAATATATGTTTTTTTTTTAATCTCAATTTATGTGATACAAATTAAATTTAACAAATCAACCAATATTTTGAGAAGTTATTATTTGTTGTGAATTATAGTACTTCTCGTTTAAGTTGAGTAATATATGTTATTTTTGTTTTAATTCACGTGAATAACCATAAATGTTTTTGTTAATTTGTTGATTCTAGAACTTTTGACGACACCTTTATATAATATAAGTTATCTCTTTTATTCCAACCAATCAATCAAATTTCTTATATGATTAAAAAATATTTTAAGTTATTAGTTATTGTGACTTTTAGTAATATATATTATTACATCTATTCAAATACATATGACAATAATAAAATTTCAAGAGTCAATTATTATTTTTAAAATCTATTTTTTTAAAAAATTTGCACCTCTAATTTATCTTTTAGCTAATAAGGCAAAAATAAGTCATTAAATTTCCAAAAGTTAATTGCCACAAAAAGTAACATAGTGAAATAAATTAAAGGAGAAGTGTGAGGAAGAAATAAAAAAAGGAAACGAAAATAGTTGAGTGGGTCCATATGCTATAAGACACTTGGATAGTGAAAAGAAAAATGGAGAAAATGTGAAACAGGCAAAAATAAGGGCCCACATATTCCGACTTAGGTTAAACAAAAAGAAAAATATGGGTGAAGTTTTATGTGTTTGCATAATGTTTAGATAAGGAAGTGCAACGTTTAAGCAGTAAGATACAATATTACTAGAAAAGCAGATATGTTGACGAAAAGTTGCTTCCCTAGCTTCTTCTATATAGTAATAATTAGAGCCGTCAATATGCGCTAGGCTTATTGGATTGCCTGGCCTAACCCGGGATTTAAGAGGACTAACTTACGATTTTTGGAGCCCATTTGAGAAAATAACTTTTTAGCCCGGTCTGAATAAACTTGTTGATTTGTGGGGCTTGAAAAATATAGATAGAAGCGGCTCGTGGGCCAATAAAAATTAATTAAAAATATAATATAATATTAAAATTTAAAATTAAATAGAGTCCAAACTCAAAACAATTAGGTTAATATTTCTAATTAGATATTTATACTCATACTTGAAAAAAACTTAATAAGTATTATAAAGATAATTTTATTTATGGATTTGATTAAAAAAGTAGTAACATTAACATCATGTAATATCATTTTGTCGATATTTATGATAATATTTCTAAATTATAATTTATAATCTAATTTAATAATTCTACAAATAATATAATTTTTAAAAAAGTGGTCTGGCCCGGCAAGCCTGTAGCCCACGTACTTGTGGGTTGGGTTGGCCGTAATCTGGTCCACACCAGAAATGGGCTAGCCCCGCCTGACCCGTAAAAAGTCGAAGCCCGTATAGGTTAGCCCAGATGCGGTGGGCTAGCCCATATTGACAGCTCTAGTAATAATAATAAGGGCAACTTTCACATATAGCAAACAAAAAAATCATATTTGTATGATATAGCAAAGTTTGCACAATTGCGCTCCATAGCAAACATATAACTGTATAATTCGCTATACATATAAAATTGTATAATTCGCTGACCTATTTCGCTGCAATTATATAATTCGCTGGCCTATTTTGCTGTAATTGTATAATCCGCTGGCCTATTTCACTGCAATTGTATAATGCGCAATTGTATAATTTGCTGCCTATTTCGCTACAATATTTGTATAAAATTTGCTTTGCATTTTACTTGTTTTAAGTATAATTATAAGTGTATAGGAAGAAAATATATGTCTCTCGCTTTATACAAAAACAGAAACACAATTTATACACTTCTATTATATAAAGCGAGAGAAAATTATTTTTCAATACAATTGTATAATTCGTTGACCTTTTTCATTTGTATAAAATTTGCATTTGTCTACAATTGAATCGAAGTAAAATGTTTGTAAATTGTATAATTAAGTGTATAGCACGAAGATATATGTTTTTACATGTGTATATACAAACTTCTCTCGCTTTATACAAAACAGAAACACAATTTATATACTTATGTGTATAAAGCGAGAGAGGTGAGCAGAGGGAGAATGGCCAGCGAGAATGGGAGAGTGGCGATCAAGAATTTTGGGAGAGAGGCGACTGACAAACTTTGAAAAAACGTTTGCTATGGAGCACAATTAAATGAAACTGTAGCTACTCCATTTATTTTAGGTTATTAGTTTGTTATTATATACAACTATCCCTAATAATAATGACCAAATGAAAAATGAAATTATGATTAAGAAGAATATGGAAATGTAATTATGTCTGAGATAAATGCATTTGTCCATGAATTGTTAATTTATTTGCAATTTCTTTTCTTTCCCTGTTATTGAAATTGTGGTTAGAGATATTCTTCAGATAATTAACTTTTTTAATGACAAGAATTATTAGAAAGTTACAGTTATCAAACTCATATTAACTCATGTTTTATTTTTACGTGAAAGTTTTACTATTTGGAATAAGAATTAGTTTGTTTAGGGAATAAATTTGATATACTAAACTTTGTCATTTAGATCTAATATATACTTCGTTATGAAAGTGATTACACAAATGACTCATGTGTATCCTTTTCCATTAATGGAAATTAAAAAAAAAAATTAAATTACTTTACTAACTTTTATATTAAAAACATAATTTATATGCAGGGATATATTTGACCTTTCTCATCCATCTCTTTTGACTTTTTTGATGCTATGAATAATTTGAACTTATTATTTTGATGGTCAAATTTAATTTTTACCTAATATTTTATAAAATTAATTATAGATGCGCCAATTTCTTTTACATGTATAAAAATAAAATTACAATTGCCGCAAAAAAAGTATTTTAGATTATTTTTTTCTCTTTTTTCATTCACACTTCTTTTTTTTTAGTTTATTTCTCTTATTTTTACATCAAAGAATGAAAGAGAAAATGAAATAAGAATAAAAACTCCAAATAATAATAATAATAAAAGTTAAAAAATAATTTATGTGTGAAAAACCAAATATATTATTTTAAAAAAATAAAATAAAAAATAATTTTATTATTTTTGTAACAGTAGAGATATATTTGAGCCACTTTTGTAATGGTAAGAGATATATGTGAACATCTTTTAAAACGATATGTGTATATGTGAGCCACTTTTATAATGGTAAGAGGTTATGTGAGCAAATTTCATAATGGTAGAAATCGATGTGAACCACTTTTGTAATGAGCTGTATTTCAATTTATTGACAAAATTAAGCAGTATATCCAATCTTTTTTTTTGTTAATTAACAATTTGCTAGAACATTTTTAAAAATATTTTGAATCAATTATCTTTATGAACTTATAACATTCCCAATATATGTACCAATTTTTAGGACACATTTTCCTTTTTATAATTTAATGTTCAAAAGTATTACATATTTTTTATTTGACAAAGATTCAATAACATTATTAATAAATTTCACATGGTATCATGCTTATTTATCCAAAAGTACATAAAAGATATATTATTTTTTAAGGATAGTTTTAAAGTATGAGAAAGTTTTTTCATATATCATGGATGTTATATTTAGTCAAACTTTATCATATAAATTGAGATGAATGTAGTAATTTACTTTTAGAGAAATAATATAAAGTAACACCAAAAACTGTGTATAATTTTCAAAAAGACTCATTGATTATATAAGCATCATATTACTCCCACAAACACTACAAAAAATGTGTTTAGTGGCGGGTATTATCGATGAATTTTATTTCGTCACTATATTGTAACGAATTCGCAACGGAATAGACATTTTGTTGAAATAATTGCAAATAATTTTTTGAGTTATGATATAGCGACAAATTGACGACGAAATATTTGTTTTGGTCGCTAGAACTGAGCACCAAAATTTTGGCGCCCTAGTTTTTGCTACCAATTTGGCAACCAAGTGAGTGTGACCAAATTAATTAATATTTCACGACGAAAATAGTGACGAAAAATATCACTAAACTTAAAAATATATTTATAAAATTTAATTTATATAGTGACAAAAAATCCATCGCTAGAATTAAATATATTGTTTTTGCTAGCAACAGATATTAAAATTTGTCACTAAGTCTGTTGCAAAGTTATGTTTTTTTCTAAGCTAAATCACTTCACTCTTCATTTTCACCTCACACTTTCCATTTTCACCGGAAACTCTCATCTCTCAAAGTAAAGACGTTGTAAGCTCTCCGATGGTTGAAACTCTCATCTCCATCAATCTTCATCTCAAAGTAAGCTCTCTAACTCTCATCTCCTTGGATCTTCCATTTCGATCTAAAAAGTGAGCTCTTAAACTATCATCTCTCTATCTCTGAGTTTGTGAAAATTAGATTTTTTTGCTCTCAACTCTTTTCATTTCATTTAGTTTGAAGTAATATTGAGATGTTTTGAAAGTAGAGGTTTTATCAGTATCACAATTCCGAAAATAAGGTTGAACATACTTTCAACTCTTTACATTTCCTTTAGCTCGAAGTATGTTTGAGGTGTTTTGGAAATAGTGATTTTAGTAGTTTGGGTATTCTGAAAATAGGTTTTTTTTCAAAGTAAGATTTTCTGAAAAATTGGAATTAGGTTCAAGCATTACAGTGATATACTTTTATTTGCTTTTGTGAATGTAAATTGCACACTTATTTTCTTAAGTTTGTTTTCTTATTACAACTAGCTTTCATTGTTTGTGACTACTAACTATAACTTTAATCTCTCTTCTAAAAGGTATCTCGCTTTTTTTCCCTCCCACAACTACCTAGTAATTGCTTGTAGTTTTTCATTTGCTATAAGAAAATTTTTCTGTCAAAGATTGAATAACAGTAGAGGATGCAGGAGCTGGTATTTGCTCTTTTTGGGAGTTCTTTTTGGTGGTTTGGGGAGGTTGATTGTGGTCATTGGGAGGGTTTAGATTTGGGAGGACATTTCTATTTTTTTTTTGGGATGAGGGGGTGCATTTCTTTAAGTCATTCATAACTTTTGCACAATAAGATTGAGTGCATACATATTTATATCATTGTGCAAAAAATTGTTGAAATTGCTTTTCTGTTGTTTATTGTGAATAGTTTCCTCATTATTTGGGTTCCTTATGTGTATTCTGCTTCACATGAATTGCAACAATACTACTATGCTCATTTGCATTAGATTGCAACAAACAAGTTCTATTAATAGAGTTAGAAACTTGACAAGAATTGTGTTTAGTTTATTTTTCTAATAAATAATATTACTATGGTATTGAATATAACTTAGAAGCTAGTTTTGCGGTAATTTTGGTTTTACGATTTAAGGACCTTTTGACTTGTATGATATATGACTTATTCTTTATTTTGTAATTGGTATTTTAATGTTGTTTAGCTGAAATCTATGAAAACGTTCTCTTGCATTTGGATGAATAAGATACAAGCATATGCCATAAAAACAAAGAAGTAATTTTAAATATGTGTGATTGTGATTTTTAAAAAAATTAGACATATTAATATGATCAGCCAATTGAACAAGCAGAGAGTGTATTCACTCTCTTAAAGAGCGTGAATAACCTAAAATAATAAATATTATTATAGAGTAACCTAAAATAATAAATATTATTATACCTTTACTGGTATTTTATTCTAAAATACATTTTCTTATTTTTCTTATTATTTTAAATCTTTTTCCTTATTATGTTTTCATTTTGTTTCTTCTTCAAATATTCATTGTCTTCTCCATTGAAACTCTTCACTTTTAAGTGTCACTATTTCTTTCCAGAATATCACTCTCCTTTTGTTACTATTAGTTTTAACTCTTTTATATTTTTAATGTGTATCTAAGATTTTTTCTAAATATATTTGAAACAATTTTATAAACTCATTGGATTTCAAGATGCCTAGGAGGCACCATTTAGATTTTTATCCAGTCTTTTAATTTTTACGAAATTCACGATTCTTTAAAAATTATCATTTCTAATATTGAAGTTATCTAAAAGGGAAATAAACTAATTGTTAATACCTTCAAAATTTTGAATTTTCTCAAAAAGATAAATAATTAGATTTGTTATTAATAACTCAAAAAACTATAGAATATAGTATCACTTTTTTTAAAAAAAAATAAAAATTGCAGCAGAAAGAAAGTTGGTTGAAGAAGAAAACAAAATGAATGAAAATGGAGGAGGGGATCAACTTGAACATGGGGTGGTATTGAGGGAGTGAGGTGAAGAAGTTCTTTTTCTTTCAAAAGTCCACCGATGGTGGTGGGTTAAGGTACTACCCCAACCTTCTTGTTATATATATATATATATATATATATATATATATATATATATATATATATATATATATATATATATAAATCAAGTATGTGTAGGAGGATATAAAACTTTGCCTCTAGAGCCAAATCAAGAATGAGACAAGTCATTCTTATGTACCTATGGTTACAAACACTATAACACTTGAAAGGATAAAAATTCTACCTAGTGTGAAGTTGGGGTGGGTATAAATGAGTGAAAAATTGCATAAAGTAGAAAGAGTTATACCAACTCTATATGTGAGAATTGTTAACATTATTAATCACAAAATGAATTTGCTTTGTCTTGTTCATAGGTGCAGGAAGCCATGTTGATCGGACATCACCGTTGCTTTGACTTTACTATGAAGTGGGCCAAATTCAGAGTAGATAACTTGACTTTTGTTGACTTATCCAATGTTAGTTAAGTGATCAACCAATGTGTTCTCCTCTCTAAAAGTGTGAACAAAAATAAAGTTTTTAATGACGAAAAGTAAGTGATTTGATCCCTAATATGATTTACATGTCATGGAGCCCTCATCTTGTTGTTAATCACATACACCTTACTTGAGAGTCTATTCCATAACAACGTTCAATTTATAAATGCACAATTTTGAAGCCTTGCAAAATTGCTCTAGCTTCACCATTGTTGTAACACCCCGTATGCTAAAACTATAAAAGTACAGGCTTTAGATTTTCAGGTGGCACCAATGGGCATCACCCACGGACCATAGGAGGACCTGCAGTCCATTTTGCTGGTTCGTGGTTCAAGACCTGTGACCCTTCCCCCTGACCCTTAGAAATTTTGGCCAGGTGTCGACCAACGGACGAACATATGGGCCGCAGTCTAGTCCACGGACCATGGTCTTGGTCCATGGATTGAGGCCACGAACTGTTGGTCGATCCATGATCCATGGATCTGGTCCGTCGGATGGCCCCGACAACAATTAAGTCAGGGGTCCTTTAGTCTTTTCCTTATGCGTTGGACCCCTAAATTACGTTCTCTTGGTCGTGTTTTAGCCTAGTAACTAAATTAGAATCTATCATAAGAAAATCATTGACCAAAAACTTACAAAAATTAGAACACAGAAGGAGAAAGAAGTCGGCCAACCCTAGTTCTAAACGCAACAGGTTTTCATCAATTCGAGCCTCAAAATTGAAAAATTACTCTGTGGAATTTTGTCACCAGGCATTTGGGTTTCACTAACGGGTTCCTTTTGCCCATTTTGTCCCTGAAATTTAGTCAAATTCTTGTTAACTTAATATTATCTAGACCTAGGGTTTCTTGAATGTTAGAAATCGTTAGGTTTTAGCTATTAGGATGATTGAAATCATATTGTCATGGTTTTAGTATCGTTTTGTGTAGATTTTTTCATGAATTCATATCCATAGCTATGTAGTTTTTTTAGTTCATGAATTACACATTCTAGGTTAGTTATTTCAAACATATACATATATGTCTCAGTTTTTGAACGTTACATTATCAGTATGTTAATGTTGCATTCTCACTTGCATGCCAGTATTTTGAGCTATCCAGTATTACAAAAATTCATTCATAAATTTTAAATTACATAATCAAATGGGAGTAACTTAATACCAAGTGCACTAGGGTGAGTTACCCTCACATCCCAGAACTACATGCCTCGTGGGTTAATTCCCCTCTATTGGGCATTACATTTTAGTGATCACAATAGTCATGCTTCTATACCTCGAGCATGGTATATTGGTCCCTCTCAATGAGGCGTATACATTGGCTCCACATTTTTCTCATGTGGTTTTATGTCGGTTATTAGTCGCTATCTTACGGTCAGATTCTACTGCATTGACCATTTTATCAGTTGTAATAAAGATCTCAATTTCAACATGTTATAAACTTGGTCATTGCATTTAGTTGTCTCAGTTTCATTAGTCTTAGTTAGTATCATGCTTATCTCATGTTATATTTTGGTTCAGTTATTGTTTAGCTTTATTTTATACTGCATGTTCAGTACCTTTCAAGTACTGACATATACTATGCGCTACATCTTCTTATGATGTATGTTCAGGTTCTCAGCTTCTAGATCACACATATATCGATTCTAAATATTCAATTCAAAAGCATCGGTGGTGAGTCTTCATACTTCGAGGACGAGTGACATGATTATCTTTCTTTACTTTCAATTTTAGTTTCGTTTTTTCTAGATCTAGTTGGGGCATGTCCCAACCCTTCTAGTAATTTTAGAGGCTTATTTCAGACATAGTTAGGTTCAGCTTTAGTATTTGAGTTTAACTTTTTAATTGTTGTTAAACTCTTAGTTTACATATATTCAGATTTAGTATATGGGTATTCCCAATCATTTTAGATTATCTGATGATTTGCTTCCATTCAGTATTTATTGGTTTAGTTTATCTTTAGTGTGCTTAGTATATACCGGCAAGGTTATCTTGGGGTCAACCGTGATCCTCGGTTGTGTGTCTAAACCCTTGGATTAGTTTTGAGGCATGACAAATTTTGTATCCAAGCATTAGGTTGAAGTGTCCTAGGATGTATGAAAAGTCACATTAAGTAGAGTTCTTTTCATGGGTGTGAAGTACACCACATAGAATAAGAGGGAGGCTACAGAGTGTTTAAGGAAAACTTTAGTCTTTTTGGTACTCTTATCGTGTGTAAGGTATGATCTTATTTATCATTCTACATCGACGTTATGAGTTTCAGATCATTCCTTCTCATAGAGCTTATGATAGGAAGGCCAATGCACACAATATTAACGTAGCTCTTCCAGTCCCTGATCAGGAGGTTTCAAATGCAAAGTTTAGGAATGTAATTCAACTTTTTGTTGAAAATGTGACTAATCAGAATAACCAGCAGTATCTAGTCCCAACAAATGCTAGTGGTTGATCATTGCAACCACGGTTCATGACTTTGTTAAAATGAATCCGTCTGAGTTCTTAGTATCGTAGATTGGTGAGGTTCCCTAAAACTTCATATATAAGGTCTAGAAGATCTTTGAAGTTATGCAGGGGATAGGTAATAATAAGATAAAGTTGTTATCCTATCAGTTGAATGATGTATCTCACATTGGTATACTTAGTTGAAACAAAATAGGAGTACAAATGCAGCTCATATAACTTAGAAATGCTTTAATGAGACCTTTTTTGGGCAGGTTCTTCCCAAGAGAGTGTAGTGAGGCACTTATGAGTTCATGAATTTGAGGCAGGTTCCATGTCAGTCCAAGAGTATGGACTCAAGTTCATCTAACTCTCTAGCTATCATAATTTCCGATTCCAGGGCTCAAATAAACAAGTTTCTTTATTGGGTATCCGACTTTGTGAATACAATGTGTAGGAATGCTATGTTTCTAGAAGATATGAACATCTCTAGGATCATGAATCATGCTCAGTAGGTTGAGGGTGATAAGCATAAAGAACATGCTAAGGAGAATAAGAAAGGTAGGTCATGCAACTATAATTATTCGTAGCAGAATTTGGGTGGTGGAAATCGCTCGCAGTTTTAGCTAAAGTATTCAACTCCAACACCTTCATCATTTAGTGTTCCATCCTCCAATTTCTGAAATGATCAGAAAGGTAAGGCATCATGATCTAAGACTCAAGGTAGTATTTAGGGCACCAAACCTACCAAACTTGTCCAATGTGTGGAAAACCCATCCGAGCAAGTGCCTTGTAGGAAATGAGGGATGATTTGCTCAGTCTGGTCACAAATTTAGAGATTTTTATTTTACTAAACAGTGTCAAGGGGGTAATAATAGTAGATCTTAGTCTACAACTTCAGCAACACTAGTAGGTCACCCGACTCAGCAGGGTAACTCATCTGTTATAGGTGGTATACAATATCAAACCATGTTTTATGCTCTTCAAGCTCGCTAGGATCAGGAAGATTTTCCGAATGTAGTCACGTATATGTTACAAGTTTTTGACTTAGATATTTATGCATTTTTAGATCTAGGGGCTACTCTTCCTTCGTAACTCCTTATATAGAATTCAACTTTAGTGTTCCTCCAGAAACTCTCTTAGAACCTTTCTTAATCTCTACTTTAGTCGGTGACTTAGTAATAGCTAGACCGGTATACAAAAGTTTCCCTACCACAATCTCCCAAAAAGTAACCTCAGCAGATCTTGTAGAGTTAGAAATGGTAGACTTCGATATCATTCTATGCATGGATTGCTTTTGTTATGCCTTAGTTGATTGTAGAACTAGGATTGTTTGTTTTTTCAGTTTCTAGACAAAACAATCATAGAATGGAAGGTATTAGCTTAGCGCCTATGGGTCGAGTCATTTCTTACCTTAATGCTAGAAAGATGATCTCTAAGGGGTATCTCTATCATCTAGTTCGAGTTAAGGATTCAAATTCTGAGACCCCAACTCTTGAGTCAGTTCTTATATTTAATGAGTTCCTAGAAGTGTTTCTTGTAAATCTTCTCGGAGTTTCTCTTGAAAGGGAAATCAACTTTGGAATTGATCTCCTTGAAGATACACAACCTATTTTTATTCCTCCTTATAGAATGACTCCATTTGAGCTTATGAAATTGAAAGATCAATTGAAAGACCATCTAGATAAGATCTTCATCAAATGTAGTTTTTCCCCATAGGGTGCACCATTGTTGTTTGTGAAAAAGAAAGATGGTACTCTCATAATATGCATTGATTATATGTAGTTGAATAAAGTCAAAATCACTAATAAGTATCCTATCCCTAGGATTGATGACTTGTTTGACCAATTTCGAGGTGCTATTCAATTTTCAAATATATACCTCAGTCTGGTTATCATCAGCTTAGAGTAAGACATAATGACATCCCAAAAAGATCCTCCAGAACTCGGTATGGTCACTATAAATTTGAAGTTATGTCATTTGGACTAACCAATGCTGTTGCAACTTTTATAGACTTGTTTAACAGAGTTTTCAAGTAGTATTTGGACTTTTTCATTATTGTCTTTATTGATGATGTCCTCATTTTCTCTAGGAATGAGGAAGAACATGTGAATCATTTGGGTTTGTCCTGCAAACTCTAAAAAAATGCCAGTTATTCGCTAAGTTTAGCAAATGTGAGTTTTTGTTGCAATCTATTTCTTTTCTTGATCATATTATGTCTAGCGAAGGGATTCGAGTGGATTCTTCCAAAAAATAAAAGTATGAAACAATGGACCAGACCTACCTCTCTTACAGATATCAGAAGTTTCTTGGGTTTGGCTCCATTGACTAAGTTGACGTAGAAAAAAGTTAAGTTTCAATGGTCAGTTGATTGTGAGAAAGGCTTTTAAGAACTGAAAACTAGGTTGACTACAACTCCTATTTTTTTACTCTACTAGAGGGTTCAGGGGGTTATGTAATCTCTTTTGATGCATCTAGAGTCGGCTTAGGTTGTGTGTTGATGTTGTGAGTTAAGTCTATAGCCTATGCTTCTTGAAAGCTTAAGGTGCATGATAAGAACTATCCAACTCATGACCTCGAACTCACAATAGTAGTGTTTCAACTTACGATTTGGAGATATTAATTGTATGTTGTTCATCTAGATATGTTCTAAATCATAAGAACCTTCAGTATGCGTTCACCCAGAAAGAGTTAAATATTTGCCATATGAGATGACTTTAATTCCTCAAGTATTATGATGTGAGTGTGAATTACTATTCTGGTAAGACCAATATAGTAAAAAATGCTCTTAGTAGACTATCAATGGGTAGTGTAGCACATGTGGGGGAAGAAAGAAAGGAACTAGCAAAAGAGGTTCACAGGATTGCTCGCTTAGGAGTTCATCTTATGAGTATATCATATGGTGGTGTAACAGTTCAGAATGGGTTAGAATCTTCATTCGTAGCGGAGGTTAAGGAAAAGCAAGATAGTGATCCCATTTTTCTTCAACTAAAAAGTGCATTCCATCAACAGAGAGTTTGGGTTTTCTCCCAATATTGAGATGGTGTGCTTCGCTATTAGGGTCGATTATGTGTTCCTAAGGTGGGTCAGTTGAGACAACATCCCATAAATCCAGATATTCTATTCATTCACACTCCACTATCTACGGGAAGTCTTTTGGTCAAACGGTATGAAAAAGGATATATGGTTAAGTGTCCTACTTGGAAGTGGAAAGTGATCAAAATGGACTTCATTACAAGATTACCTCGTACTCCAAGACAACATGACTCCATTTAGGTAATAGCTGATAGAGCCACTAAGTATGCCCTTCTTGGACGCTTAAAACTACCGACTTGGCAGGAACTATGCTAACCTTTACAATAATGCGATAGTCAGGTTGCATGGGGTTTATTTTTCTATCATCTCCGATAGGGGTCCTCAATTTACCTCTTATTTTTGAAAGTCAGTTCAGAAAGGTCTTGGTACTCAAGTTAATATTAGCACATGATTTTATCCATAGATGGATAGACAGGTAGAGCGTACCATTCAGACCTTAGAGGACATATTGGGAGCTTGTGTGGTCGATTCAAGGGTAGTTGGAATGATCACCTTCCTCTTATTGATTTCATCTACAATAATAGTTACCATTCCAGCATTCAGATGGCTCCTTCTGAGGCATTGTATGGGCGTGGACGTAAATATCTTATTGGTTGTTTTAAATTAGGTAAATCAGTCTCGATAGGGTCATATTCCATTCATGATGCTATGAAGAAAGTGCAACTCATTAGAGATCAACTTAAAACAACCCAGAGTAGCCATAAGACTTATGCAAATGTAATGAGGAGGGAATTGGAGTTCCAAGTTGATGATTGGTTTTTTGTGAAAATGTTACCCACTCTATCAAAAATGAGCTTTAGCAGCAATTAATTAGCAATTTCTGCTGCATATGTATTTTTAGCGTCAATTGTATATATGCCAAAAGGATTTAGCGACGTTGGATCTAATGAAACTTAAATAATACCAGTAAATATTTTAACACTCATTATTAATGTGCCTAGTTATTGCTGCTAAAAGTTATTTTTGTTGTAGTGACCTATGAAGAGGGTGATGATATTTGGAAACAAAAAAGAAGCTTAGTTATAAATATGTAGTCCCTTACAAGATCTTGAAAAGGGTTGGTAAAGTGGCTTATGAGTTAGAGTTTCTAACAGAACTAGCAGCACTGCATCTGGTTTTTCACATTTTGTTGTTGAAAAAGTGTGTGGGCGATCAAACATCTATTGTACCTTTAGAAAGTGTGGTTGTAAATGGTAGTCTCACTTATGAAGAGGTACCCGTTGAAATTGTTTGAAGGTTGAGAAACAAAGAAGTTTCTTTAGTTTTGTGGAGTTACTTGTAAAGGGAGATACATGAAAGTCAAGTATCCTTAACTCTTTTCTTCTTAATTCATTCCAGTTTGAGATAATAGTTCCGTTTCATTATTTCAGTTATTCATGCACAATTTCAGTCTTAGCATCATGCTCCTTCAATTTAAACTTGCATTTTCAGCATATAAGCATGTCCTTGTAACCTAATTCAGTCAGAAATAATTTTCCAGAGTTTAGTTGTAGGGGTTGAATCTCTCTCCCTCCAGTTAAGCTAGTTTAGTCTTCATTTGAAGAAGAATGTTTACAAAGGGGAGATAATGTAACACCTCGTATGCTAAAACTACCAAAATGCAAGTTTCAGGAGTTTTAGGTGGCATAAATGGGCCCCATCCATCTTTGCTAGTCCATGGTTCACGACCTGTGAACCTTCCCTCTGACCCTGCAAAATTTTGGCCAGGTGTCGACCCATGTCTATACCTACAGGACATAGGCTAGGCAACAGACTGTGGTCCTAGTACATGGGTTGAGGCCCCAAATTCCGGTCCAGTCGCTAATCAACAGTTGACCAATATGAACCGTTGGTCGATCCACGGTTCATGAGTCTAGTCCATTGTTTGGCCTTGACAATAGTTAATTCAGGGGTCGTTCGGTCTTTTCCTTATGTGTTGGACCCCTAAAATGTGTCGCTTAAACCTTAAACTATGTAGTTTTGGATAGTTTTTACCTAGTTACTATATTAGAATCTACCCTAAGAAATTAATCCACCAAAAACATAAAAAAATTATAATGCAGAAGGAGAAAGATGTCGACCAGCTCTTGTTCCAAAACGCATCGGGTTTTCATTAGTTTCAGCCCCGAAATTGAATATTTTCTTAATGAAATTTTTTCACCGGGTATGTGGAATTTCACTAGTGGATTCCTTTCGCCCATTAAGTATCTAGAATTCAGTCATATTCTTGATTCCCTTAATATATTATAGATCTAGGGTTTCCTGAATGTTAGAAATTATTGGGGTTTTGTTTTTACAATGATCCAAATTAGATTCTCATGAATTTAGTATTGTTTTGTTTATATTCTTTCATGAATTCAGAACTCTAGCTATGTATTTCTTTTAGTTCATGAATTACACGTGCTAGGTTAGTTATTTCAGATATATACATACATGTTTTCGTTTTTAAATGTTTCATTATCAGTATATGAATGTTCCATTCTCAATTGCATGCCGCTATTTTTAGTTATCCAGTATTCCAGAAGTTCATTCATAAGTTGTTAATTACATAATCAAATGGGAGTAGTTTAATACCGAGTGGACTTGGGTCAATCACCCTCAAGTCCCAGAATCACGTGTCCCCTAGGTTAAGTCCCCTCTGTTGGGTATTACATTTAGTGATCATGTCATTCATGCCTCTATACCTTTGGCAAGGTATATTGGGACCTTTCAATGGGGCGTATACATCAGACTTCACATTCTAGTAGCTCTCTTACAGTCACATTCTAGTGCATTGACCATGATATTAATTGTAGTTCAGATCTCAGTTTCAGCATTTTATAAACGTTGTTACTGCATTCAGTTATTTCATGTTCATTAGTTTTAGTTAGTATCATGTGTATCTCATGTTATTGCTAAGATATTATGCTTTGGTTCAGTTATGTCATTGTTCAACTTTATTTTACCCTACATGCTTAGTAACTTTCAATTACTAACGCATACTATGCGCTACATCTTTTTGTTATGTAGGTTCAGGTTCTCAGCTTCCAGATCACGCATAGATCAGTTCTCGATCTTCAATTCAGCAACATCGGTGGTGAGTCCTCATTCTTTGAGGATGAGTGACATGATTATCTTTCTTTGCTATCAGTTTTGGTAGATTTAGCTGGGGTATGTCTGATCACTTCTACTCAGTTTAGAGGCTTATTTCACAAATAGTTGTATTCAACTTTAGTATTTGAGTTTTACTTTTCAGTTGTTGTTAAACTTTTAGTTTTCCTATATTCAGATTTAGTATATGGGTATTCAGATTGTATCATGATTTTCTTCCACAAAATATTTATTGATTTATCTTATCTTTAGTGTGTTTATGATATGCCAGCAAAGTTAGCTTGGGGTCACTCGTAATTCTAGGTCATGTGTCCCACTCTAGCGATAGTTTCGGGGCGTGACAACATTTTTTACTGGAATGACCATAAAAATATGTAAAAAAACAAGACAAGAATGATAGTCCCTTCGTGATCCCTAAAAACAACACCACCACTTGAGTGTCTCGTGTTCCCTCTAGCGCATCCATCAACATTAAGTATTAATAAACCATTCAAAAAAAAGGCAAGAATGATAGCCCCTTTGGATCCCTCAAAACACCGCCACCACCTGAGCTTCTCGTGTTCCCTCTTAGTGCATCCATCAACATTAAGTATTAAAAAACTATTCAAAGGCTTATTCCAATAAATAACTTGTCTAGTATGCTAGATTAAATTCTAAGTGTAGTGACAGGTTTCATTCCAAGAAGTAGGGAAGGACAACTTCAACTAGTTAGTGGAAAATATTATACACATATATTTACAACTTTGAAGAATAATTTACCTTCTAGTCATCTTGGCGTTCATATCTAGCAGAACATCTACACTTCCACAACTCCCAAAAAATAATTGTAGTAATGCATTGAAGACTTATTAATGCAGGTGGTTCTTATATTTAGATAGCCACCAACTCATGATAACTTGTCTAATGCTCCCAAAATTAGTGGAAATGCCACAACCATTACAAAAATAGTTCCAAATATGTTTGTCTATAAGACTTCGACAAAATAAATGGTTTATAGTCTGCTAACTATGATTACTACAACAAGAACAAATGGACGAGAGATTCACTTTAAGATTTTGCACGTTATCATGTGTGGGAAGCTTATTATAGAGTGTTCTAAGCATAAAAATAGACCTTGAAGATATGTTGTTTTTCCAGATCATCCTAGTAGTGAAGGAAGTATTTTTGTAATTTCTAACAGTATGCCAAGTTGTTTACCTTGAAAAAAGTCCACTTGAAGTGATCTATTTGAAGAATGATGTTGATAAGATCTTTAGGTAGGACATTTATGAGTTTAGACGCATTCCAATTACCACAATCAAAAAATTTATGAACCCTGATCTTCTTAGGAGTGTAACGACCCGAGAGCACCCACAAGTCGTGACACGGCATACTTGACCCCGAAGGGGTCTTGTAGAAGCCACTTAGCATTCATTTATCTCATAGGTAATAAAAATAGTGCGGAATTAAAACTTTCTCAATAAAACCAACATTCAAAGACTCATTTATAATGCAACGGAGATATTAAGTTTCACATGATCATCTTATACATGATCTCAACATCATAGGGAAACGACCCTTTACAATCGAAAGAAATACTAAAATTTCTATTACATCAAGAAGGAAACATAAGATTTATTTTTCCTCGATTCCATGAGGACGTACCAAGTCTTGGAGGAAAAGAAATCCAAGCCTTTAACTTAGAATCCATTAGCAACCTCAACCTACACTTGTAGTAAAAACATGAAGAAGATGGTGTTATCACAATTAAGCATTAAGTATGATGACCATTCAAAAACATGTTAAAACTGGGACATTTGGTTATAAAACCATGAATATGCTTTCTTTGGAAAATATGACAATTCATAAGCAATAAAGCATAGCTTACATCAGAACCCAAATATAAGTCATAACTTCACATAAAAGGTTTCACATTTCAAGTCGACATGCTTTACAAGTATCAACATGAAATATATAAACATATACATTAAGTAGGTCATTTCAGCACCTTAGGGTCTCCATCTAAAGTTACCCTAAGACACACTTAAGTAAGACATAAGAAGCCTATACTACCTCTTCATACCACACTTAAGTATTCCTCAAGGCTACAATGGACAAGAACCTTTACATTTGAATTTAACATGCTAAGTAACTCATTCCATCAATATAAGAGAGACATGTATCAAATTATAAAGATAATAAGTCAACATTCTTTGCTAGCTTCATTTAGAGGACTTTCACACATTAGTCATTAAGACTCAGGGAACTCACCCAAGCCCTATCAAAGCCTACTCGTGCCATTTGTAGTTAGCACCCCATACTACTACCTACACTTTGTATAAATCTTCATGTGACTAGATTTCATATTCCACATAATGGGAATAATCCTTTAATAGATATAGACCATGAGAACTAAGTCATCGAATCTGTGTTTTGTCCCCACATCTTAAAGAGGTGTTCTGGTTGCCTAAAAGAGTGGGTCATCTAGCTTTCGTAGATCTATAGCTAGGACCTATGTGGGCACATAGTTAGGGGTTATTAAAGATGTTCATTGAGATTCATCTTAACGTTAGGAGACCTCTAACTAACCATATTCGCTCGGTCCTTAGCCAACGTTTCCATAGAATAGTTGCATTGACATTACATTGGTGTTCTTGAGAGGGCCACCAACACTAGGCTTATCGACCCAAGACACATACACATGAAGGGCCACCACCATTAGGTCTACCGATTAAAGGTATAATGGATAAATCATTGATCTTCCTAGAAAGATCCATCACCACTAAGTCTACCGCTCGTAGGTTTATCATTTCACGTAAGAAAGAGGCCAACACCGTTAGGTATACTGATTTAAGGTTTCACATTCACATTTAGTACCTAGACTCCTCATGAGAGATTACTTCAACATTCATTCATTTATAGAGAGTATACCTACATTAGGTCTACCAATCAAGAAATTTCTTCATACATTCATAAAGAGGATACCAACAATAGTTTTACCAATCATGATCATTTAGACATTAAGTCAAGATACATTTAATATTCTAGAAGAAGATGCACTAGCCCACCAATTCAATATATTGATTCACCTTCTAGATGCAATCGTTATTCTATTTCTGGAATCACATGAACATATACTTCAAGACATGATCGTCGTAACTTTATTGAATTCACATTCGTATAACTATCAAATAAGTGCCTTCACCTTAAGTGGATCATGCATCAATCTATCACAATTTTATATCAATTCTACATTAACATGAAATTAGGTCAAACTTGCCCTTTAAAGTCTATAATCTCAATTCCTTAATCACCAACTCTTCAACATAATTAGACATAGATTATGATACAAATCAACAATCTAAATCAATCTACACATGAATCCATCATCATTAATTCATAATCAACAAAACCCACTTCATAAGGTCAAATTTGAGAAATTGAGAGAATACATAGGTTAATAGAATTTTTCATCTTAAATCATTAACTAAACACCAATATAATCATAATTTATCATTTGAAAATCTTTGATGCAAGAACCGATGAGATAAAGTGCAATTATATTCCTCTTGAACATGAAAATACTGGAAATTGACTCTAGGTATGAAAGCTATCCCTAGATGAAAGATCACCATACCTTTTTAGATGAGAATCAACGATAATTAGAAAAACACCTTGAAATCCTCAACCCTATCTTGAACTTGACCTTGATCTCCAATGGAGTTCTAGAGAGAAGATATTTTGAGAGATAGGGCTTTGATCTTGGAAAAGTGAATAATGAAATTTAAAATAGCTTTTTAATGTTTTAATATTCTTAAAATAACTTACTACACTTAAAATAATGACCCAAGTGCTTAAAATAATTAAATTAACAAATTACTAAAAGAACCTCATATGGCTGAGTCCCTTGGACAACAACCAGGTTTGAACCACGCCCACTAGACCACAAACCATGGTCTTGTCCACGCCCCGTCATTGGGGTCCGTGGTTTGGGATTAAGGGTAAACTTTGATGGCCTGCACCCATGGACCAAGACTACTAGTCGTGGTTTGACCCACGAGCCGTAGTCATGGTCGTGGTTTGGCAACTTTTGGCCAATCATGGTTTTTCCTTGGGGATTTTGGGGGTTAAGCTTAGGGTCCTCCTCAAGGACCCTTGGTGTGGTCCTTGGGAAGTCTAACCTTTACGTCTAACCGCTAAACACCTCAACCGTTACTCAGGACGACATATAACACCTTCAAACCTCAAGAACACTCAAACGCACACACGTTAGGCTCTAGTTTCACTAGTTCGTTTTTAGGGTCGTTACAAGAGTATTTTGATTCTGAAGAAAACTGGTGAAGGCTCCTTTTTTCTGTCCAATGTCCAACCAGAATGAACCTATGCCATCCCCAATCTTCCATAGTATTATTTTTTCAGTATCATTCTTCATATCTATCAACCTTCTCCAGTTACAAGATTTACCATAAAAGAACTATCTACAAACTAGATGTATCCAAAACTAGTACCACCTTCGAGAGTCGAATAGAAAAGGTTAGTTCAAGCTTGCCAATGGTTCTTATTATGTAGGAAGTCACTTTAGGGATCAAGAAGACACTTTAAGAAACCAACTTGGAGCTCTAGAGTACCAGGGAAATGAAAGTAAGGAGGAGACTAATGAAGGGTTTCCACATAAGAAGTTAAAAGGGGGGAGGAAAAGGAAAAGGGGTTTAAGGAGAAGACAAATTATCACATAGAGAAAGGAAATTCACCAAGTATCTCTAAAATTTATAACAGACCAAGGAAGATACGAAATAGTTAACTAATGTATTCTTAGAGGAGATTAATGACTAAATAGTGCACAACATAAAACCTCCCAGGTGCACAAAACAGAAAGATGTTCCTTTTGTGGATGGCCAATACACAATGATCATTTATGGTTAAGTCAGTGTGGGAGATTGTGAGACGCAGAGTATATATAAAGAAGATGAGATATCAAGTGATATATTTGGATCAAAGGATTTCCATCTAAAATAAATTTATCCATAGGAAAGTATGGAGAAGGCCAACCAAAGTTGCAAGTTTTGTTAAGAGTTATGCCATCAATTATAATGTGCACACACTAGAAGATGAGGAATGCTAAAAAGCATGAGGAAGTTGTTGGCTATACATGCTCGGTGATGCAAATTCAAGACATAGTGAAGAATATTGTAAAGGGTTTATACTTGTTGATTACATTATGGGTGTGGAATTGTCAAGTCATAGTTGACAAACATAGAGGAATTGACCTAAGCTACAATTTGTCTAGGTTACATGCAAAATTTCCTGCCAGACGGAATTTGAAATGTAATATTAAAGGGATGAGTAGAGGCAATCAAGGTTTTAGTTCATATTGATTTTGTTTGAGGATTGATAGAGGATACCTAATATATGTAAAAGTAAAGGACATAGGGATGGCTAGTGTCACATCCGAGTTTACTCCCTAGACGCAACCGGCATCGTCATCCTTTTGCAGGATTAAGACTAGCCTCTTAGTTCATGTCATTACATTCATAGGTTGAAAAATGCGGAAAAATTTAAAACTTTTACTTTCTCTACTTGGAGGTTTACATATACCTCTACATACACATAATATATATTCATATCAAATATTTATATATATATATATATATATATATATATATATATATATATATATATATATACAGAAATAGTGTCAACGATTGTCTCATCTCATGCCATCTAAACGAATGTCACAATATGGGCATTAGACCTTACATCAATTGAACAAGACCATGTATAGGTCATACAAAATTACAATATTCAAATAAAAAGGAAAGGAGTGATAGAGTCAATTAGCTCATAAAAAAGTCCAAAGCTAGCAGATGGCATTGCCCTAGAAAGTTGAGGACCTACCCTACTCGGATGAAAGGAAGAATCCAAGCCTTCAATGATATTGTCTTCGAAACTCTTCAACGACCGGACCTAAAATGTTTTGGACAAGGGAAGAAAATGGGGTTAGCACTCCACATGTACTAAGCAAAACATGCTAAAAGGGGAGTTTTTGTTAAAACATGCCACTCTACCCCATTTGGGGATCAATGGAAAGTCAAGTAAGTCATGTTAATCAAACAAACATGCATACTATATCAACAAGTTACACTTATCCCAACACACTTAGAATCATGATTTACTACAACTCTAACATCAAGGAATAATATCATAAGAATGAATAAGAGTTAAATATATCAAGTCAACAAGTGCAATTACTAAGCAAAGCCCCATAAGATTACTCAATCAAGTATCATTAACAAGTAAACATGACCAATGTCCAACTTTACATATCATGGCATTTAGGCTTACATTTTATCTTATATTATCATTATAAACCAAGTCATATTCACAAATGAACTAATCAATATAAAGTATCAACATTATGACATGGTCATCATACATATACATCATATATTATCATAACATAAAAAGATAAGAACATCCTTCTAAGACTCCCCTCAAGACTAACTAGTGCAATGTCTAACTAGAGTCTCATACCCCTACCTATACTAAGCAAGACCCCTTAGGTTATCCAAGTTAGAGTTCAAGTCCTTTAATTCATTTTAACTTTTGGGAACATCTTGCCCTAACTGACATAGACCACATGAGCTAGTGTGGAATCCGGTGTAAAACCCTACACCGAAAGAAGGTGGACTACTTTCCAAGGTAGTACCAAAACGTAAAATATAGCAACTACGTGGATCCACTAGCTAGTATTCCTATCGGGGAAACATAGTTCAAGAACTAGGAGATTTAGTTGGGACCCTCTTTATGCGCCATGCATTATGATCTCCAATCTCAAGAGTAATGTAGTGCTCCTACCTTCCCTATGTGGGATGGGACACTCCTCTATATAGTTCACTCGGTGCTAAGCTAGATTCCCTTTTTGAAATTTCTTTAGGCCTTTATTATCAATCATAACTTAATTTATGCCATAGGTTCTACCCCTTGTATAATCATCATCATCAATAGCCCAAAAAGAATTGTATGAGTTTATGTCCTTTCATCACAATTCATATAAGTGAGGTTAACACTTTAGCATTTTATAACATTTTAAGGAATATTGATAGTTTTCAGTATCCTTATATCACATAAACCTTAATCAACCTCACAACATAGTCAAGACATTTCAATTCAACATTATATCATCCTACAATCTTAATACAAGGCATACTCCAATGTAATATCATAGCTTAACAACAATTAATCACAATTGGAAGTAAAGAGAAAGATTCTAAGACTTACCAAGTCTTCCTCATAGTCTATCATCAAGGTCTTACCATAAACCCATAACTCAAACAAACTTGGGGAGTAGAATCATACCACAATGATAATCAATAGAATAACAAGTCCAATTGCATCTCTAGAACACAATTAATCTTTAAATCACAACTTGAGACAAGATACATAGGCTAATTTCACATTATAATTCATAACCTAAATTACATCCCAAGAACTAGCAGGATAGGCCTATAATTCATCTTATCTTAATCATAATAGAACCATAGGATAGTAATCTAATCAACAACTAACTCAATTGAATCATCAATATACAACATAAGTCAAGATCACTACCTAGGGCTAGGGATAGAGGATCATGTTCTTCAATTTGACGAAGCCATCAACAATTATCATAAAAAAGTTGAATTACATGTAAATCTACTTAATATAACCCTAATAATTCACTAATAACTCAATCCATAACTTCAATTTCGTAATTGAATGAAACCCATAAGAAAATTCTGCTTTTTGAAATCCATTTTGAAGGAACCATTTGAGGAAGGGATCTCAAAGGTGAATAGAACTCATACCTTAATGTTTCTCAACAATTTGATGAACAATACACTCTTTTCCATCCCCCAAACCCTAGTTCTTTCTAGCCTTCAATGGTGGGTTCTTGTAGAGAGAGAAATAAGAGAGAAGGAACAAAGTTTATTTTGAGAGTTGTTTTTAGGTTAGTGAGGGTTAAGGGTATTTATAGAGGGTCTTAATTAACATATGTTAGGATTTTCCATGAGTCTTGGATATTCAATGTGTTACATTATCCCCCCCCCCCCCTAGGAACATTCGTCCCCGAATGACACTAAAACCTTTTTAATGGAAGGAATAGACCCAAGATTAGCAGCCCAACCAATCAACAATACCAATTTAACATAAATCATATCACTTCAACAAAGCAAATATCATAACTCATATTACAACACCTAAGGCTCAAAACACTTCATCATGAGGCATTTCCTTCTCATAACATTTATGAGCTCAACATACATCACATGAGTCAATTAGCACAAAGTTCAACTTAACAACATGCTACCTATCATTTCATAAAGACTCACCATATCAAAATGCACAACATAACTCAAAGCAAGCAAAAATAAAAAAATTAAGGTTTTAATAACAATACTATAGTGACTTCATTGTAAGACTTACTTTGAGGTTTTACAAAAAATGTCATTTTTTTGCAACACTTCACCCAAAAATCAAGAAACACAAATCTTGGTCATACTTATATATTTAAAAAGAATGGCTAACCTTAATTCTCAAAAAGAAGAGGATAATAGGATTTTCCATCGGCCTCGGCCTCCCATGTAGCACCCTCAACTAATTGATTTTTCCATAACACTTTTACGGAAATCACCTCTTTATTCCTCAACTCCTTGACTTGCCTATCAAGAATTTGAATCGGGACTTCCTCATAAGAAAGGTTATCCTTGAGACCAAGACCCTCAATAGGAAGAACATACTCAGGATTACCAATACACTTTTTCAACATAGAAACATGGAAAACCGGATGAACCGAAGCCAATTCATTAGGATGTTTCAATTTATAGGCAACCTTACCAACCCTTTGCAAGATTTCATAGGGACCCACATAACGAGGACTCAATTTCCCTTTCTTGCGAAACCTAATCACCCCTTTCAATGGTGAAATTTTTAAATACACTTTATCACTTTCTTCAAACTCCAAATATCTTCTCCTATTATCGGCAAAAGACTTTTGCCGACTATAGGCCATTTGTAAGCGATTCCTTATGATATGAACCTTTTCCAAAGTCTTGTAAATCAACTCGAGAACAAGAAGTGATGGCTCACCCACTTCAGACTATCCAATATGAGACCTACACCTCATACCATACAAGGCTTCATAGGGAGCCATGGAAATAGATGAATGAAAATTGTTATTGTAGGCAAACTTTACTAAAGGTAAATGCCTTTCCCAAATCCCTTTAAAAAAAAAAATGCAAGCTCTAAGCATATCTTCAAGGGTTTTTATCGCACACTCCGCTGGACCATCTATTTGGGGATGAAAAGTGGTGCTCAACTTCTCCATAGTACCTAACCCTTTTTTGAACGACGTCCTAAATCTAGATGTGAATTGTGCGCCCCGATCTGATATGATGAATAACGGAATTTTACATCGGCCTCGGCCTCCCATGTAACACCCTTAACTAAGTGGTTTTTCCATAACACTTTTACAAAAACCACATCTTTATTCCTCAACTTATTGACTTGCGTATCAAGATTTTAAGTGGTACTTCATCATAAGAGATGTTATCCTTGACACCAATACCCTCAATGGGAAGAATGGACTGGGATTAGCGATACACTTTTTTCAACATAGAAACATGGAAAACCGGATGAACCGACATAGGCAACCTTACCAACCCTTTGCAAGATTTCATAGGGACCCACATAACGTGGAATCAATTTTCCTTTCTTGCAAAACCTAATCATCCCTTTCATTGGTGAAATTTTTAAATACACTTTATCACCTTCTTCAAATTCCAAATCCCTTCTCCGATTATCGGCATAAGACTCTTACAGACTATAGGCCGTTTGTAACCGGTTCCATATGATATGAACCTTTTCCAATGTCTTGTAAATCAAATAAGGAGCAAGAGTGATGGTTCATTCACTTCAAACCATCCAATAGGAGACCTAAACCTCTTACCATACTAGGCTTCATAGGGATCCATGGAATAGTTGAATGAAAACTGTTGTTGTAGGCGAACTCCACTAAAGGTAAATGTCTGTCCCAACTCCCTTTAAAATAAATAATGCAAGATCTAAGCATATCTTCAAGGGTTTTTATCTTACACTCCGCTTGATCATCTATTTGGGGATGAAAAGCGGTGCTCAACTTCTCCGTAGTACCTAACCCTTTTTTGAACGACCTCAGAAATATAAATGTGAATTATGCGCCCTAATCTGATATGATGGATAACGGAATGCCATGGCGGCACACAATCTCAACTAGGAAGATTATTGCATAATCCAACGCCGAATATGAAGACTTGACGGGGATAAGGCGAGCGAATTTAGTCAATCGATCCACAACCACCCATATGGAATCATAGGACTTTTGGATCCGGGGTAAACCTACTACAAAGTCCATATTGATGTCTTCCCACTTCCAAGTTGGAATGTGGATCTCTTGTACTAAGCCACCCGGCTTTAGGTGTTTGGCCTTTACTTGTTGGCAATTCAGACACTTAGCGACAAATTCCGCTGTGTCCCTTTTTAGACCTTCCCACCAATATATTTCCCTTAGGTCATGGTGCATTTTTGTCGTTCCCTGATGAATTGAGTAGCGGGACCCATGTGGTTCTACTATTATTGGATCCCTCAACCTATATACATCGGGAACACATAAACTTCCTTGGTACTTTAGCACACCATCCCCCCGTAGGGAGAATGATTCATTCAACTTGCTAAGAATTGATTCTTTCAACTCCATCTAGGATAAGTCAAGGTGTTGTTTGGACTTCACCACAACCACTAACGATGACTCGGAGTTGTGTTGAACTACGGCACCCCCATTCGGAGCACTTTCCAACCTCACCCCCAACCTAGCAAACCTATGTACTTCCATTGCTAAGTCCTTTTTGGCTTCATCAAGATGGGATACACTACCCATAGTCATCCAACTTAGGGGATCCGCAACTACGTTAGCCTTGTCGAGATGATAAAGGACACTCATATCATAATCTTTCAACAAATCAAGCCACCTTCTTTGTTGGAGATTTAACACCTTTTGGGTAAACACATATTGGAGACTTTTATGATTGGTAAAAACATCCACATGAACTCCATACAAATAATGCCTCAAAAATTTCAAAGCAAGCACCACGGCTGCTAATTCAAGGTCATGGGTGGGGTAATTCCTCTTATGTACCTTTAGTTGCCTTGAGGAATAAGCTATTACCTTCCTGTTTTGCAATAGCACACACCCCAAACCCACTCAGGATGCGTCATAATACACGACAAAACCTTTTGTACCCTCCGGTAAGTTCAACACTAGAGCGGAAGCAAGCTTATCTTTCAACAATTGGAAGCTCTTTTCACATGCCTCCGACCACTCAAACTTTTTACTCTTTTGGGTCAAAGTAGTCAAAGGAGACGCAATGGACGCGAAACCATCCACGAACCTCCGATAGTAACCCGTTAAACCCAAGAAACTTCTAATGTCAGTTAGAGTTAATGGTCTAGGCAAATTTTTCACCGCTTCTGTTTTTCTTGGGTCTACTTCAACTCCTTCACTAGAAATTATGTTCCCAAGAAAAGTAATTGATCTCAACCAAAACTCACACTTACTATATTTAGCATACAATTGATGTTCTTTAGGGTTTGAAATACTACCCTAATCATATGATCTTCCTCATTCTTTGAGTATACCAAGATATCGTCAATGAAGACAATGACAAATAAATCTAGGTAATTTCAAAATAATTTATTCATTAGGTCCATAAATTCCGCTGGAGAATTAGTAAAACCGAAAGACATGACCAAGAACTCATAATGCCCATACCTTGAAAGTCCATCTTCTGTACATCCTCCCCTCTCACCCTGAGTTGATGATACCCCAACCTCAAATCTATCTTTGAAAAATAAATCGCCCCTTTGATTTGTTCAAATAAGTCATCAATTCGATGGAGGGTGTACTTATTCTTAATGGTGACCTTGTTGAGTTGACGGTAGTCAATACACATTTTCAAAGACCCATCCATCTTTTTTGACAAATAACACCGGAGCACCCCATGGAGATATACTAGGCCATATGAAGCCTTTGTCAAGAAAATCCTTGAGTTGAGCCTTCAACTATTTCAATTTGGACGGAGCCATCCGATATGGAGGGATTTAAATGGGATTTGTTTCTGTCAGAAAATCGATACCAAAATCAATTTCCTGTCGAGAGGAATATCGAGAAGTTCATTAAGAAAAACCTACAAAAATTCATTCACTACGGGGACCGACTCAACAGGAGGAATTTCGGAATCCAAATCTTTGACTCTTACAATGTGATAGAGACAACCCTTTGAGATCATTTTACATGCTTTTAGACAAGATATGACGTGACCTCTAAGAATGGAATTTCCCCCCCTCCACTCAACAACGGGTTCATTTGGGAAGTTAAACCTCACCAACCCTTTCCTACAATCAATGGATGCAAAACATACATGCAACCAATCCATACCCAATATAATATCAAAATCAAGCATATCGAGTTCTACTGGATCGACATAAGAAACTCTATTAGGCAATGAAATAGGACGATTTCAATACTCTTTTAGCAACAACCGACTCTCCCACCAGAGTAGAAACTATAAAAGGCTCATGTAAAATATTGGGTAAAACATCAAACTTTTTAGCTACTAGTGGTGTAAAAACGGACAAGGTAGCACCCGAATCAAGTAAAGCAAACACATCAAGAGTAATGATTTTCAACATACCGGTCACCACATCGGGAGAGGTCTCTTGCTCACCCCTAGAGCGGAGAGCATAGAAGCGGTTCTTATTTGAAGCATCACTCGAATCACTTGGTTGAACTTGGTCATTACCCTTGTCATGACTCTTCAAGTTTGGAAACTCTCTCGTTTTATGACCACTCTTGCCACAACTAAAGCAATTATCCATCCCCTTAAGGCACCAACATAGTGTTTTTTACCACACTTTATACAAGTTGGCTTTTCCTTTGGTGAATTAGAACCTTTTCCTTTCTTAAATATAGGGTTAGAAACCCTATAACCACTAGCTCTGGGAATTTGTAGGGACTTGGTTTGAACCCCGCTTCTAAATTTAGGCTTATCTTGTATTTCAAACCTACTTTTTGAGGAACCTCCATCAAATGACCTAGCCCTCTTAGCATCTCTACTTTTTCTCTTATTTCTTGCCTCCTCAACCGTTTTTGCATAAACCATAAGACGGGAAATGTTCATGTTATCATGTAGCATGGCCGATTGGCACTCCTCTTGTAAGTCCTCCGACACCCCCGTCATAAAATGGCTCATTTCATCTCTAGGATCGGACACTAAAGAAGGAGCATATTTGGAAAACTTAACGAATTCCAAAGAGTACTTACGAAACTCCTCCGTCCTTGGCGAATGATATATCGTGGTTTCATGGTATAATTAATACTTTTTCCTTTAGTTTAGTGTGTCCAAAAGTCTTTTTTGTGCTTATTTTTTTATAAGTTTCTCTTTGTTTTGCAGGAAATCTGTCCAAAGCTGAATGCAGAGATTTTGAGCAAAGAAATGTAGAAGAGACCATCTACGGAGCTTATGACGATCCGTCGTGCTTGTGACGGTCTGTAGGTTGCAGTGTAGTGCAGCTGCTGAAGGAAGATGGGGAAGTCTGACCAAGTGTGGGGTTACGAAGGCTTGTGACGGTCCGTCGTATCTATGACGGTCCGTCCTCCAGGTTCGTCATGAAGTTCTGAGAAGTGATCCCAGTACCCAGATTCCAAGAGTTAAAGTGTTTTGAAACAAAGGCCCTCGATGGACCTTTGTGCCTATGACGGTCCGTCATACTTGCCGTCGAGGGTGGTGAAGAGAGCAGCAAAAGAAATTGCACAAGTATGGGACGACGGAGTCCATGACGGTCCGTCGTGACCACGACGATCCGTCGCGTGGTCCGTCGACCCAGCCGCGTTTTGGCAGATTTTCAGCAAACTGAGTCCTTGTTTAATTAGGTTTTTATTTTCTATAAATAGTTCAAAACACCTCGTTTTTGAGGTTAGACTCTGGATTGTTAGACATCATATTATTAGACTTTGTGTATTAGTGTGAGATTCTAGATAATCATTAGACTTTTTGTGAGATTATTGATTACTTTGAGATTCTTGCAAGTGAATATTGGTGATTAATCAAGCAAACTTTTGGATTTTACTCTTTCTCATTGAAGTAAGTACATGAACTCTTATTTAATATACTTGAATATTGTGTTTATGGCCATGAGTAACTAAACACCATAACTAGGGTTGTGGGAACCACAGGCAAATAATGAGATAAACTCTAACTAAAATAACAATTCTAGAATAGTGTCTTGCATGTATTAATAATTCTTTCGCTTAGAAGTCTTTTTAACAGATGGCCAACGTTAGAATTCGCCTTAATGCTACTTGCCAGACCAAGGAGGTAGATAATAGGAAAAGAATTATTAACATAGATTTAGTGTATACTATCTAATAGGCTAGTATTGATTGGTACGAGGTAATAACTTAGTCAAATATAAAATACGATGCTTAATATGAGGTAAGGATAAGGGTTAGGATAGCAACACACGTAGCCAGACCAAGGTGCGGAGTGAGATTTTCTAGATGCCGGACCAAGGATTTAGAAATACATAACTTATCACTTTGCATGAAAGATACTAGGAAAGAATTGTTATAGTTAGAAATATCAAGTTATGAACATGTGGGGAACACGTAAACCCTAGTTACTTTGATTAATTGATTAAAATCCAACATTTAAAGCTGTTAAGTGTCTCTTTCAAGTTCATTAGTTATTTTCACTCATTTAGGAATAGAAACCCCCCTTTTATTGTTTTTACTTTCCAAGGAAGTCATTGACCAAACAATAGTAATAATAGGTTGAAGTTAAGTCTAGACTATTTTCCTCGTGGGAACGATCCCAATCTCACTAGTTGGGTTATTTACTTGAAACAACCGCTTTACTTCTTATTTGAGAAGTAAGTTTGAGCGTATAAGCAAAGATTGATGAACTCCGTCACCGTATCCTCCCTCATCTCTCTAGGAAAAAACCGATCTAGAAACGCCATCTTAAGGATCTCCCAAGTTACCCGACCACCCCTCAACGACCTATTGTCCCTCTAATGCACATACCATGTTTGGGCCACATCCTTGAGTTGATATGAGACAACCTCGGCCTTCTCACTTGACGTCACCCCCATCGCATATAGCACTTTGTAGACCTTATCAAGGAATTCTTGGGGGTCTTCATCAACCTTAGACCCATAGAAAGTAGGACGGTTCATCCGAGTGAAGTCCCTTAGACGGGAAGCCATAGTAGTAACTTGTTGATGAGTATGAAGAGCAACATCCCGGTTTGCTTGAGCCGTCATAGCTTGGGCTTAAATCGTTGCGACTTGTGCTTGGGTAGTCATAGCTTAAGCTATTTGAGCAAGAATATCCCTCATCTCCGCCTCCGTCATAGGTGGAGGGTTAGACAGGGCTTGATCAACATTAGCATTCTCCTCAAGTGGAGGAACTTTCTCATCATGGGGAGGAGTTCCCACATTAGCAACTTCCTCCTTAAGTCTTCGAGCTGCAATCCTTCGAGTATTCATGTTTCCTATAAGCACAACAATATGATTAGATGCAAAAGCACACCTTAAGCATACTATATTGGCACAATATAAGATTTCCAAGAAAGAGAGTGATTCCTAAGAATCATATAGGTTCATACTGATAAGTGTGGCGCACTTCATAATTATGAATACAAACCTACATAGACGTGGTAGAGAGAGAGAGACATAACTCAACGGTATTAAACCTCATGCTCTGATACCAAGTTTGTCACATCCGGGTTTACCGCCTAGACGCAACTAGCGTCGTCATTCTTTTGATGGACTAAGACTAGCGTCTTGGTTCATGTCATTATATTCATAGGTTGAAAAATGTGGAAAAATTTAATTGGAGGCTAACATAGACCTCTACATACACATAATATATATATATTCATATCGAGTATACATAGACTCTTCATAAAGGAAGGTTACATAGCCTTCTACTTTTATTGCACATATATATGTATATATATATATATATAATATAGAAATAGTCTCAACAATTGTCTCATCTCATACCATATAAACGAATGTCACAATATGGGCATATTCCTTACATCAATTCAATAAGACCATGTATAGGTTATACAAAAGTACAATGTTCAAATAACAAGGAAAGAAATGATAGAGTTAATAAGCTCATAACAAAGTCCAAAGCTAGAAGATGGCATTGCCCTCTAAAGTTGAGGACCTACCCTACATAGATGAAAGCAAGAATGCAAGCCTTCAACGATATCGCCTTCCAAACTCTTCAACGACCGGAACCTAAAATGTTTTGGACAAGGGAAGAAAATGGGGTTATTACTCCACATGTACTAAGTATGAGATCTTATGCACATACACAAGCAAAACATGCTAAAAAGTGACTTTTTATTAAAACATGCCACTCTACCCCTATTAGGGGCTTAATGCAAAGTCAAGTAAGTCATATTAATCAACCAAACATGCATACTATCTCAACAAGTAACACTTATCCCAACACACTTAGAATCATGATTTGCTACAACTCTAACATCAAGGAATAATATCACAAGAACGAATAAGAGTTAAATATATCATAATAAGCAAGACAACTACTCACAAATCCTTATCAAGTCATCAAGTGCAATGACCAAGCAAAACCTATAAACTTACTCAATCAAGTATCATTAAGAAGAAAACATGACCAATGTCCAACTTTACATATCACGGAATTTAGGGTACATTTCATCTTATATTATCATTATAAACCAAGGCATATTTGCAAATGAACTAATCAACATATAGTATCAACAATATGACATGGTCATCATATATATACATCGTATATTGTCATAACAGAAACATATAAGAACATCCTTCTAAGAATCCCCACAAGACTAACTAGTGCAATGTCTAAGTAAAGTATCATACCCATACCTAGACTAAGCTAGACCCCTTAGGTTATCCAAGTTTGAATTCAAGTCCATTAATTCGTTTTAACTTTTGGGAACATGTTGCCCTTACCGACATAGACCATATAATCTAGTGTGAAATCCGGTGTCATAAAACCCTATACCGAAAGAAGACGGACTACTTGCAAAGGTAGTACCATAATGTAAAACATAGAACCTACGTGGATCCATTAGCTAGTATTCATATGGGGGCAACATAGTTCAAGAACTAGGAGATTTAGTTCGGACCCACTTTATGCACCATGCATTATGATCTCCAATCTCAAGAGTAATGTAGTGCTCCTACCTTCCCTATGTGGGAAGGGACACTCCTCTATCTAGTTCAGCGATGCTAAGCTAGAGTCCCTTTTTGAAATGTCTTTAAGCCTTTAATTATCAATCATAACTTAATTTAGGTCATAGGGTCTACCCCTTGTATAATCATCATCATCAATAGCTCAATAAGATTTGTATGAGTTTAAGTACTTTCATCACAATTCATATAAGTGAGGTTAACACTTTAACATTTCATAACATTTTAAGGCACATTCATAATTTTCACCATTCTTATAGCACACACACCTTAATCAACATCACTACATAGTCAAGACGTTTTTATTCAACATTATTACCACCCTATGGTCTTAATATAAGGCATACTCCAATGTAATATCATAGCTTAAAAACAAGAAATCACAATTGGAAGTAAAGATAAAGATTCTAAGACTTACTAAGTCTTCCTCATAGTCTATCATCAAGGTCTTACCATCAACCCATAACTCAACCCAACTTTGGGAGTAACATCATAGCACAATGATTATCAATAGAATAACAAGTTCAATTGCATCTATATAACACAATTCATCTTTAGATCACAGCTTGAGACAAGATACATAGGCTAATTTCACATTATAATTAATAACCGAAATTACATCTAAATAACTAGCTTTATAGGCCTATAATTCATCGTAATTCAAACATAATAGCACCTTATGATAGTAATCTAATCAACAACCAACTAAATTGAATCATCAACATACCACATAAGTCAATATCACTACCTAGGATTAGAGATAGAGGATCATGTTCTTCAATTTGACCAAACCATGAAAATTATCATCAACAAGTTGAATTGCATGTAAATATACTAAATATAACCCTAAGAATTCACCAACAACTCAATCCATAACTTCAATTTCGTAATTGAATAAAACCCATAAGAAAACTCAACTTTTTGAAATCCATTTTGAAGGAACCCTTTGAGGAAAGGATCTCAAAGGTGAATAGAACCCATACCTTAATGTTTCTCAAAAATTTGATAAAGAATCCACCCTTTTCCATCCCCCTAACCCTAGTTCTTGCTACCCTTCAATGTTGGGTTCTTGTAGAGACAGAAATAAGAGAGAAGAAAGAGAGTTTATTTTTAGAGTTCGCTTTAGGTTAATGAGGGTTAAGGGTATTTATAGGGGGGATTAATGAAATTAATTAGTTTCCCTTAAATCATTAACTAACCCCTAAACTATTTATTTAATTTAAATGAAATCATTAAAATCCTTTAGTGAAATTTGACCCTCACCGAAGAGACCCCGTTGATGGTTCGTCAGTGGGTCGACGGACACCCCACCCCCTCCATCCGGCACTTTCGTCATCTCTATCAGAGACTTTGCAGGTGAGTCTTACTCCAATTTTTCTAAGTATGGGATGACGGTGGCCTCGACGCCCCATCGAGCCAATGACGCCCCGTCGTACCTTTCTGTCGAGTGTAATAGTGGCTAGGCAAACAAGGGCCTTCACAAATCTTTCTAAGTGAGGGAATACGGTGTCCTTCGGATCCTTGTCGATCCACTTACGGAGCGTCGTTTGCCCTGTCGATGTACATTGCCAGTTAGTGTTGCATCAAACTGCAGGGGTTCTCCTCAAGAACACTTGGTTGGTCCTTGAGGAGTCGTACCCAGACGTTCCAATCATGAAACAACTCAAACACCCATTAGCTACCTTTCCACCCATTTTCGTGCATTTCCTACTCCTAAAAGTTAGTAAATAAAAGCTAAGGCATACTAACATCTCTTTCAACCAACTTACCGGATATTTTAGTTCTTAAACCTTTTAAATGACCTATATTCATTAAAAATGGACTTAGAAACAGTGTTTAGACTTTATGACACCTATGTTAGGCTTTTCCACGAGTCTTGGATTTTCAAGGTTTTACATTATCCCCCCAATTAGAAACATTAATCCCCGAATGACACTAAAATTCTTTTAAAGGAAGGAATAGACCCAAGACTAGAAGCCCAACCAATCAACAATATCAATTTAACAAAAATCATATCTCCTAAACAAAGCAAATATCAAACTCATATTACCATACCTAAGGCTCAAAAACTTCATCATAACGCATTTCCTTCGCACAACATTTATGAGCTCAACATACATCATATGACTCAATTAGCACAAAGTTCAACCTAAAAACATGCTACCTATCATTTCATAAAGACTCACCATATCAAAATGCACAACATAACTCAAAGCAAGCAAAAATAAAAAATTTAAGTTTTTAATAGCAATACTATAGTGACTTCATTGTATGACTTACTTTGAGGTTTTAAAAAAAATGTCATTTTTTTGCAACACTTCACCCAAAAATCAAGAAACATAAATCTTTGTCATACCTATATAATTAAAAAGAATGGCCAACCTTAATTCTCAAAAAGATGAGGATAATGAGATTGTACATCGGCCTCGGCCTCCCATGTAGCACCCTCAACTAATTGATTTTTCCATAACACATTTACGGAAACCACCTCTTTATTCCTCAACTCCTTGACTTGCCTATCAAGAATTTGAACCGGGACTTCCTCATAAGAAAGGTTATCCTTGACACCAAGACCCTCAATAGGAAGAATGGACTCGGGATTAACAATACACTTTTTCAACATGGAAACATGGAAAACCGGATGAACCGAAGCCAATTCATTAGGAAGTTTCAATTCATAGTCAACCTTACCAACCCTTTGTAAGATTTCATAGGGACCCACATAACGAGGACTCAATTTCCCTTTCTTGCGAAACCTAATCACCCCTTTCATTGGTGAAATTTTTAAATACACTTTATCACTTTCTTAAAACTCCGAATCTCTTCTCTTATTATCGGCATAAGACTTTTGCCGACTATAGGCCATTTGTAAGCGATTCCTTATGATATGAACCTTTTCCAAAGTCTTGTAAATCAACTTGAGACCAAGAAGTGATGGGTTACCCACTTCAAATCATCCAATATGAGACCTACACCTCCTATCATACAAGGCTTCATAGGGAGCCATGGAAATAGATGAATAAAAATTGTTATTGTAGGCAAACTTCACTAAGGTAAATTTTTGTCCCAACTCCCTTTAAATAAATAATAGAAGCTCTAAGCATATCTTCAAGGGTTTGTATCGTACACTCCACTTGACCATCTATTTGGGGATGAAAAGTGGTGCTCAACTTCACCGTAGTACCTAACCCTTTTTGAAACGACCTCAAAAATCTAGATTTGAATTGTGCGCCATGATCCAATATGATGGATAACGGAATACCATGGCAGCACACAATCTCATCCAGGAAGATTCTTGCATAATCCTCCGCCGAATATGAAGACTTGACGGGGATAAAGCGAGCGGAGTTAGTCAATCGATCCACAACCACCCATATGGAATCATAGGACTTTTGGGTCCGGGGTAAACCTACTACAAAGTCCATACTGATGTCTTCCCACTAACAAGTTGGAATTTGGATCTCTTATAGTAAGCCACCCGGCATTAGGTGTTCGGCCTTTACTTATTGGCAATTTGGACACTTAGAGACAAATTCCTCTATGTCCCGACCTTTCCACCAATATATTTCCCTTAGGTCATGGTACATTTTTGTCGATCCTGGATGAATTGAGTAGCGGGACGCATGTGCTTCTTCTAAGATCCGATCCCTAAACCTATCTTCATCGGGAACACATAAGCTCCCTTGGTACTTTATCACAATATCCCCCCTAGGGAGAATGATTCATTCAACTTGCCAAGAACGAATTATTTCAACTCTATCAAGGCTAAGTCAAGGTGTTGTTTGGACTTCACCTCAACCACTAATGATGACTCGAAGTTATGATGATCTACGACATCCCCATCCGAAGCACTCTCCAACCTCACCCCCAACCTAGCCAACCTATGCACTTCCCTTGCTAGGTCCTTTTTGGCTTCATCAAGATGGGATACACTACCTATAGTCATCCGACTTAGGGCATCCACAAATAAATTAGCCTTGTCAGGGTGATAAAGGACATTCATATCATAATCTCAACAACTCAAGCCACATTCTTTGTCTGATATTTAAATACTTTTGGATAAACACATATTGGAGACTCTTATGATCGGTAAAAGCATCCACATTAACCCCATACAAATAATTCCTCCAAATTTTCAAAGCAAACACCACGACCGCTAATTCAAGGTCATGAGTGGGGTAATTTCTCTCATGTACCTTTAGTTGCCTTGAGGCTTAAGCTATCACCTTCCTGTTTTCCATAAGCACACACCCCAAACCCATTCGGGATGTGTCATAATACACCACAAAACCATTTGTACCCTTCGGTAAGGTCAATACCAGAGCGAAAGTAAGATTATGATTCAATACTTGGAGCCTCTTCTAAAATGCCGCCGACCACTCAAACTTTTTACTCTTTTAGGTGAAAGTAGTCAAAGGAGTCGCAATGGACACGAAACCATCCATGAACCTCCGATAGTAACTAGTTAAATCTTAGAAACTCCTGATGTCAGTCAAAGTTAATTGTCTACGCCAATTTTTCTTCGCTTCCATTTTCCTTAGGTTTACTTCAACTCCTTCACTATAAATGATGTGCCTAGGAAAATTAATCGATCTCAACCAAAACTCACACTTACTATATTTGGCATACAATTGATGTTGTTAAGGGTTTGCAACACTACCCTCAAATGACCCAAATGATCTTCCTCATTCTTCGAGTATACCAAGATATCGTCAATGAAGACAATGACAAATAAATCTAGGCAATATTGAAATAATCTATTCATTAAGTCCATAAATGCAGTCGGAGCATTAGTGAGATCGAAAGACATGACCAAAAACTCATAATGCCCATATCTAGTCCGAAAGGCCATCTTCGGTACATCTTCCCCTCTCACCCTAAGATGATGACACCGCGACCTCAAATCTATCTTTCAAAAATTACTCGCCCCTTAGAGTTGGTCAAATAAGTCATCAATCCAAGGGAGGGGGTACTTATTCTTAATGGTGACCTTGTTGAGTTGACGGTAGTCAATACACATTCTCAAAGACCCATCCTTCTTTTGACAAATGAAACCGGAGTACCCCATGGAGATATAATAGGACTTATGAAGTCTTTGTCAAGAAAATCCTTGAGTTGAACCTTCAACTCTTTTAATTCGGCCGGAGCCATCCTATGTGGAGGGATTGAAATGGGATTTGTTTCCGGTAGCAAATCGATACCAAAATCAAATTTTCGTTCAGGAGGAATATCGGGAAGGTCATTTGGAAAAACCTCCGAAAATTCATTCACTACAGGGACCGACTAAATAGGAGGAATTTCAAAATTCAAATCTTTGACTCTTACAATGTGATAGAGACAACCCTTTGAGATCATTTTACATACTTTTAGACAAGATATGATGCGAACTCTAGGAATAGAATTTCCCCCTTTCAATCAACAATGGTTTCATTTGGGAATTTAAGTCTCACCACTCTTGTCCTACAATCAATGGATGCAAAACATGCATGCAACCAATCCATACCCAAAATAATATCAAAATCATTCATATCGAGTTCTAGTAGATCGACATAAGAAACTCTATTAGGCAATGAAATAGGACAATTTGGATAGACTGTTTTAGCAACAACCGACTCTCCCACCGGAGTAGACACTAGAAAAGGCTTATGCAAAATATCAGGTAAAACATCAAACTTTTTAGCGACTAGTGGTGTAACAAAGGACAAAGTATCACCTGGATCCATTAAAGCATACACATCAAGAGTAAAGATTTTTAACATACCGGTCACCATATCGGGAGAGGTATCTTGCTCAGCCCTAGAGCGGGGAGCATAGAAGTAGTTCTTCTTTGAAGCATCACTAGAACCACTTGCTTGAGCTTTGCAACTACCCTTGTCATGATTCTTAAAGTTTGGACAATCTCTCATTTTGTGACCACTCTTGCCACAACTAAAGCAATTATCTTCCCCTTAAGGCCCTCACCTTAGTGCTTTTTACCACACTTTCCACAAGTTGGTTTCTCCTTTTGGTAAATAAGAACCTTTTCCCTTCTTAAATTAACGGTTAGACACTCTATCACCACTAGCTCTTGGGAATTTGGTAGGGACTTATTTTGAACCCCGCTACTTAAATTTAGGCTAATCTTGTATTTAAAACCTATTCTTTGAGGAGCCTCCATCAAATGACCTAGCCCTCTTAGAATCTCTACATTTTCTCTTAACTCTTGCCTCCTCAACCCTTTTTGCATAAACCATAAGATGGGAAATGTTCATGTTGTCATGTAGCATGGCCAATTGGCACTTCTCTTGTAAGTCTTCCGACACCCCCGTCACAAAATGACTCCTTTCATCTCTAGGATCGGAGACTAAAGAAGGAGTATATTTGGAAAACTTAATGCATTCAACAAAGTACTCATGAACATTCCTTCGTCCTTGGCGAAGATTGATGAACTCCGTCACCTTCTCCTCCCTTATCTCTTTAGGGAAAAACCAATCTAGAAACGTTGTATTAAAGATATCCCAAGTTACCGAACCACCCCTCAACGGTCTATTGTCCCTCCAATGCACATACCAATTTTGGGCCAAATCCATGAGTTTATATGAGGCCAACTCGGCCTTCTTACTTGAAGTCACCCCCATAACATATGACATTTTGAATACCTCATCAAGGAATTCTTGGGGGTCTTCATCAACCTTAGACCCATAGAAAGTAGGAGGGTCCATCCGAGTAAAGTCCCTTAGATGGATTGCGCCATCATATCTTGGGCATGAACCACTGCGACTTGTGCTTGGGTAGTCATGGATTGGCCATTTGAGGAAGAATAGCCCTCATCTTCGCCTCCGTCATAGGTGGAGGGTTAGTCGTGGCTTGATCAACATTAACATTCTCCTCAAGTGGAGGAACTTGCTCATCATGGGGAAGAGCTCCCACATTAGCAACTTCCTCTTCAAGTCTTCGAGCTACATTCCTTCGAGTGTTCATGCTTTCGATTAGCATAAAAACATGATTAGATGCAAAAGCAAACCATAAGTATACTCTATTGGCACAATATAAGATTTCCAAGAAAGAGAGTGATTTCTAAGCATCATAAAGGTTCCTACTCATAAGTATGGCGCGCTTCACAAATATGAATACAAACCTACATAGACGTGGTAGAGAGAGAGAGAGACATAACTCAACGGTATTTAACCTCATGCTCTGATACCATGTTTGTCACATTCGAGTTTACCGCCTAGACACAACTGGCGTCGTCATCCTTTTGATGGACTAAGACTAGCCTCTTAGTTCATGTCATTAGATTCATAGATTGAAAAATGCGGAAAAATTTAAAACTTTTACTTTCTCTAATTGGAGGTTTACATAGACCTCTACATACACATAATATATATATTTATATCGAGTATACATAGACTCTTCATATAGGAAGGTTACATAGCCTTCTACTTTTATTACACACACACACACACACACACACACACACACACACACACACACACACACACATATATATATATATAGAAATAGTCTCAACGATTTCTCATCTCATACCATCTAAACGAATGTCACAATATGGGCATAGCCCTTACATCAATTCAACAAGACCATGTATAAGTCATATGAAGGTACAATATTCAAATAACAAGGAAAGAAATGATAGAGTCAATAATCTCATAACAAAGTCCAAAGCTAGAATATGGCATTGCCCTTGAAAGTTTAAGACCCACCCTACTTGGATGAAAGGAAGAATCCGAGCCTTCAACGATATCGCCTTCCAAACTCTTCAACAACCAAAACCTAAAATTTTTAGGACAAGGGAAGAAAATGGGGTTAGTACTCCACATGTACTAAGTATGAGATCTTATGCACATACACAAGAAAAAATGGTAAAAAGGGACTTTTTATTAAAATATGTCACTTTACCCCTTTATGGGCTTAATGCAAAGTCAAGTAAGTCATATTAATCAATCAAACGTGTTTACTATCTCAACAAATAACACTTATCCCAACACACTTAAAATCAATATTTACTACACCTCTAACATCAAGGAATAATATCACAAGAATCAATAAGAGTTAAACATATCATAATAAGTAAGACAAATACTCACAAGTCCTTATCAATTCAACAAGTGCAATGACCAAGCTAGTCCCCATAAGCTTACTCAATCAAGTATCAATAACAAGAAAACATGACCAAAGTCCAACTTTACATATCATGGCATTTAGGCTTACATTTCATTTTATATTATCATGATAAACCAAGGCATATTCACAAATGAACTAATCAACATATAGTATCAACAATATGACATGGCCATCATATATACATCATATACTATCATAACATAAACATATAAGAACATCCTTCTAAGACTCCCCTCAAGACTAACAAGTGGATACCCCTACCTAGACTAAGCTAGACCATTAGGTTATCCAAGTTCGAGTTTAATTCGTTTTAACTTTTGGGAACATCTTTCGCTAACCGACATAGACCACATGAGCTAGTGTAGAATCTGGTGTCATAAAACCCTATACCGAAAGAAGGCGGACTACTTGCAAAGGTAGTACCAAAACATAAAACATAGCAACTACGTGGATCCACTAGCTAGTATTCATAAAGGGTCAACATAGTTCAAGAACTAGGAGATTTAGTTGGGACCCACTTTATGCTCCATGCATTATGATCTCCAATCTCAAGAGTAATGTAGTGCTCCTACCTTCCCTATGTTGGAAGGGACAGTCCTCAATCTAGTTCACTCGGTGCTAAGCTAGAGTCTGTTTTTGAAATGTCTTTAAGCCTTTATATCATCAATCATAACTTAATTTAGTTCATAGGGTCTACCTCTTGTATAATCATAATCATCAATAGCTCAACAAGAATTGTACGAGTTTAAGTCATTTCATCACAATTCATCTAAGTGAGGTTAACACTTTAGCATTTCATAATATTTTAAGGCATATTGATAGTTTTTAACATTCTTATAGCACATACAACCTAATCAACGTCACAACATAGTCAAGACATTTCAATTAAACATCATACCACACTATAATCTTAATATAAGGCATACTCCAATGTAATATCATAGCTTAACAACAATTAATCGCAATTGGAAGTAAAGATAGAGTTTCTAAGACTTACTAAGTTTTCCTAATAGTCTATCATCAAGGTCTTACCATCAACCCATAACTCAACCCCACTTGGGGAGTAGCATCATAGCACAATGATAATCAACAGAACAACAAGTTCAATTGCATATCTATAACACAATTTATCTTTAAATCACAACTTGAGACAAGATACATAGGCTAATTTCACATTATAATTAATAACCGAAATTACATCTCAAGAACTAGATTTATAGGCCTATAATTCATTGTAATTCAACCATAATAGCACCATATTATAGTAATCTAATGAACAACCAACTCAGTTGAATCATCAACATACAAAATAAGTCAAGATCACTACCTAGGGTTAAGGATAGAGGATCATGTTCTTCAATTTAACCAAACCATCAATAATTATCATCAACAAGTTGGATTACATTTAAATCTACTAAATATAACCCTAAGAATTCACCAACAACTCAATCCATAACTTCAATTTCGTAATTGAATAAAACCCATAAGAAAACTCAATTTTTTGAAATCCATTTTGAAGGAACCCTTTGAGGAAAGGATCTCAAAGGTGAATAGAACCCATACCTTAATGTTTCTCAAAACTTTGATAAAGAATCCACCCTTTTCCAGCCCCAAACCCTAGTTATTGCTAGCCTTCAATGTTGGGTTCTTGTAGAGACAGAAATAAGAGAGAAGAAAGAGAGCTTATTTTGAGAGTTCGCTTAAGGTTAATGAGGGTTAAGGGTATTTATAGGGGGGCTTAGTGAAATTAATTAGTTTCCCTTAAATCACTAACTAACCCCTAAACTTTTTATTTAATTTAAATGAAATCATTAAAATCCATTAGTGAAATTTGACCGTCACCGAAGAGACCTCGTCGATGGTTCGTTGGTGGGTCGACGAACACCCTACCCCCTCCATCCTGAACTTCCGTCATCTCTATCAGAGACTTTGCAGGCGATTCTTCCTCCAATTTTTTAAGTATGGGATGACAATGGCCTCGATGCCCCGTCAAGCCAATGACGCCCCGTCGTTCCTTTCCTTCTAGTGTAACAATAGATAGACAAACAAAGGCCTTTCAAAAATCTTTCCAATTAAGGGACGACGGCGTCCTTCGACGCCCCATCGAGCCACTTACGGACCGTTGTCTGCCCCGTCGATGTACATTGCCAGTTAGTGCTGCATCAAACTGTTGGGGTTCTCTTCGAGGGCCATTGGTTGGTCCTTGGGGAGTCGTACTCTGATGTTCCAATCATGAAACAAGTCAAACACCCATTATCTACCTTTCCACCCATTTTCATACATTTTCGACTCCTAAAAGTTTGTAAAAAAAGCTAAGGCACACTAACATCTCTTTGAACCAACTTTTTGGACATTTTGGTTCTTAAACCTTCTAAATGATCTATATTCATTAAAAATGGACTTAGAAACAGTGTTTAGACTTTATGAAACCTATGTTAGGATTTTCCATGAGTCTTGGATTTTCAAGGTTTTATAGCCACGAATACTGAGGTTGAGTCGATGGCTATTCAAGATGCGCTAGAATACTGCCAAGAGTAGAATTTGAATGAGGTAACTATTGAAATAAATCCATTACTTGTGAGTAATATCATTCAAAGACAATGGATAATACCATGGAAGAATACAAAGATAGTTGAGAAGATCATCATGACTATGTTGTTGTTGGAGGCATGTATTGTTCATGCATTTAGATAAGACAATACTTCAGCGGATGCATTAGTAAATCAAGTGGTGGAATCACAGGTAACAGATATGTACATGGATTTTGAAGAGTTACGTGCAAACATGAAAAGGATTGTATACATGGACAAAGCTCAAGTTTCAACATCATAATCAAGGAAAGGAAAATAAACACTAGGGATCGAGATGTACATGGATTTTCAGGAGTTATATGCAAACATGAAAAAGATTGTATACATGGACAAAGCTCAAGTGTTAACATCATAATCAATGAAAGGAAGACAAATACACATGAAGACTCTCAAAGAAATCAATAAAGTACATAAAGGAAGACCCATAAGTAGATGCAATTGACATTAGTGCGCACACATACTACTAACATGGGAGCAAAAGGAAATCACAGTCGAAATATTAACAGAGTATGTCTTGAAGAAGACATCGAGATTGTGACAAATAACCTACCTATGACTAAATGCTCTAGCTATCAAAAACCTTCACAAAAAGTAAAGGATAGTTCGGTCTTGGTTAGCCATAAAGAGATTAGGGAGTGCAATAACAAGAGGGAACCAAATGCTCGAAATCGCCTGAATAGAATGGATAACATCACATACCCAAAGGAAGAGGGAGAAGGGTGAATGAACGGAAAATGGAGAAAATAGACTTATAGGAAGCCCGAAGCAACATAAGCACAAGCACGACATATCGGTCCTTTGGAATGACCCCCGACCACCTCAGAGTACAAAATGGAAAAGGTTTGGAGAGAAAAACAACAAAAAGGAAAAAGATGGGAGAAACTTACCTTGTAATATTGGATATAATAAAATTGAGTCTCCAAGAAACACCAAGGTGACCCAGAGAAGGAGACGACGAAGTTACAAGTTCCAATGACAAGCAACATGCAACATTGGAAAGAGAAACGACCAACTCTTAGGAAAGTCTAGAGACACTATTCTTAGCTGAAGAGGTCTTTTATTCATGTTGGTATGATAATAATGGGTTGGGTTAATTTGTACCCGACCTCAGCTTTTAGACTTATGGTCTTTGTCCTAACTTTCTTTTTTGGAAAAACTAGTGAACTAGTTAAAATAAATAACATAATTAGTGTAAGTATTCATACTTTATAAATATTAGTAAAAATCTCATTATTTTAAAAACTTTTGTGTATTCTAATTTTCTTCCTACTTTATTTCCCATTGACACGTTTCACATTAATTCTCTCCAATTTTAAGAAAAAATTCTCCGTCTCTTATTATCTTCTCAGATTCTTAATTCTCTATTTCATTTAAAAAAAAAAAGAATCTCACACCCATCTTTCTATATTCAGATTTCTGTCTCCAATTATTTTTTAAAAAATATCTATCTCATATTTATCTTTTCAGATTTTCCTCTAAGATTCAAGTTGCCCATATCTCTCTTCCGTAAATTTTGATTATTTTTTTTTTCAGAAATTGGATCAACAAGAATCCCTTTGATTAAGGTATCCCTAATCTTTATCCTATTTTTTAGATTTCTTTTATGATTTTATTGAATGTATAAAATTTTAAAATTATTGTATGTATTTTTCAATCTCGTTTATCACTCGACAATGGATGAATCCAAGAGGCTTACTAGAGGTATCCAACTTAATCAACAAATTTTTGGCGATTTTTCATCCTTTAATCTATTTGTTACTCAAGAAATAGCGGATAATGTAGGATCCACTACTAAAAGGTGAAAAGAGAGACGATCAAAACATTTACAGGACCCAATCAGTGTGTCAAATCTTCATCTAATTCAATTCAGAACGAAAATGTAGAATCCTTGTCTACTTATGGGGATATTGAAAAAGATGCCGAAGACCGAATAGTTGTCGAAGAGGATGAAAACAAAGAGGTATCTAATTATTTTTGCATGTGTAGTTTTTTTACATGTTAAGTTGAAGTTGTTAAAGATCAAGTTTATTTTCAAATAATTTATGCTAGTCTGCAGTTTTAGTTTGTTTTTTTTTTTTTTATTCAAATCATTTTAATATGTGTATTGATATTGATTAGATTTGAAAATGTTTATGGACAATGTACACGTTTGTTAGTATATACTTGATATTTTCAATTTTTTTGTATTTCGTGGATATTTTTGTTAGCTTTTTTAATATATCAAATTTTTGGAATCATCCATTGCTAGTTCTTTATGTATTGATATTGAATATATCTGCAAATTTTGTGGAGCTGTACACTTTTATTAGTATGTATTTTGTATTCCTTATTTTATTCTTTTTCGTATTTTGGAGATATTTTTGTTAGCTCTTATAATGTACCAAATTGTTGAAATAATCGATATCTAGTTCTGTACACATAGAGCATTATGCTCTATAAATAAAGATATATACTAATTGTATTCATTATATTATGCACTTTTGCTTCATTATATATTTTGTACTTATTAGGTCATATTTGGTGTATTCATTAAATCATAGGTGCTTGCTCATGTTGAGTGACTGTCTTATGGACAAAGAAATTTGTCTTGTAAGTTTGATTTAATGTTTTTAGGGTGAAGATACGCTGAACTCTTCTTTGGAACTATACACAACAGAAGAATGATGTTGGAGCCATTAGTGATAGTGAGGCACCCCTAAGGAATAACAGGCCTCAGATAGTTCGGATTGATAGTGAAACAATTGAAATATCTTAGTTGTGTGTTTGTAGAGTTGATCTTGTTTTATAATGAACTATTTTGTCTATTTTTTCATTTTGAACTATTTTTTTCAACTATATTATGCAAAATCATCATTTTGATCTTATAAAGTGTTGATTCATCAATAAATAGTTCTAATACATATTTCTGTATTTCATTAATTGTGAAGTGTTGAACTCTAAAAAATACATTATGCAAAGTCATTATTTGTTCTCAATAGAGTATATAAATACAAAAGTTTGTGATTTCAAATACAAAAATAGGTTGGCTACCTCTCAAACACGAATACAATTTGTCGTGAACAATTTTGTATTTCGTTTTGATCAATATAGTTGTAATCTTTGTTACTTTTGGAAAGACATGTCAACTACACAAGGTCAATTTGAAGTAATAAATTTAAATGAATATATAATAAATGACAATACAAACTGAAATCTGAATACATAATTGTTTTCTTTTTACATATAATGAACTAGATTAGTTTGTATTTCGTACTGATTAATATAGTTGTATCTAATGTTACTTTCAGAAAAGCAAGTCACACAAGGTCAATATTTAAACGAATGTATAATTAATGACAATACAAATTGACATCTAATTACATAATTGTATTCATTTTACATATAGTGAACTTGAACAGTTTTGTATTTCATAATGATCAATATAGATGTATCCAATGTTATTACCAGAATAACAATTCAATAGGCCAACTTGAAGTAATATATTTAAACAAATGCATAATAAATTACAATACAAATTGATATCAGAATATAATTCTAAATATAATATTTATTAAAAATGATTAAAAAGATAGACAAACAAAATCATCCATAACATTTAAGAAAAAAATACAAAAGTTGTTTGTCGTTAATTTTGTCATCCTGTTTCGTTAAAATAATACTCAACAAACTGAAATTTTTAATAATCAAAATATAAATAATTGATGATGAGAGAGCCATCAGCTATGGAGAAGACTGATTAGTTTTTAGTTTTTGAATTTTGTACCGCTGAGACTTTTAAGGAATTTTTTCCTTTTAAAAAACTTCCCTCCTCTAAATTTCTTATTTTTTGTTATTTAACAATTGTATTCATTCAATTAAAACAAATAATAAAATTTAAATACGATACATAATAAATGAAAAATCTGACATTTCTACTAAATATTGAAAATGTTGACATTGAGTCCTACTAAATGTCAAAATATTGACATTTTGAACGCTTCTTTTTTCGTGTCTATTGTTAATAAATGGTCCATAGACCTTTTTTTTTTTTGAAAAAACCTCTTAAGGGTAAAAGATGAAGATTAAAGTTATTTATGTATTGGTTTTCTAAAATATCAAGTATTAAGTGATATCTACTCCCTCTGACCACTTTTAATTGCATATTGTGCTTTTCGAAAGTCAAATTGACTAATTTTTAAAGTTAAATTATATTAAATTAATTTGATATTTTATATAAAAAAAAATAGATATTCAAAAACTATACGAAAAAATCTATAAATTTCAATTTTTTAAATATTAATATGATGAAAAAATCATTGTGAAATGTTAGTCACAATTATTATCATTCTTTATAAAAAAAATTGAGACGAATTGAAAATAGTAGTTCTTCCGTCCCTATTTAGTTGTCTATTTTAGAATTGATACATATATTAAGATAATAATAATTAGCATGGAGAAGTTACGATTTTATCCTTATTAATTATGGTTTAAAAATGATGAATTAAAACTTAAAATTTTTGAAGAAATTTAAATGAGTATAACAGATTTTTTTTTTTGTCATTTGTTGATTGTCAAAATAGACAAATTAATAGGGATAACTAAAAGTGTAAATATGAATAAGAGGGAGTATTTTTTAATCTATTCTTAGTAAAATAAAACGATATATAAATAGAAACGAAGTGAATAAGTGATATACGGCTAAAACATAATGGTATACAGGTGTAGAGTTCCAAATTGCAAGTGGACATTATTATTAATGGTGGAAGAAAATGTGCTCACGAGCCGCCACTTTTCTTTGTTTACACAGTATTTTGGACAGCTCGCCTTGACATTCACATGTTGTGTTACTTGAAAAGAATTCACTCACATCTTTGTTGTTAAAAGAAAAATAGTAGTAGTACAGTAATTCTCTCATTCTTCTCCCATGAGAAGTTGTAAAGTTGTTGGTTTTTTCATCCCTTGTTTCTGTATCATTTATTTATCAGGTGCTTTTTCCCCACAAGATAACTACTTGATAAACTGTGGTTCAAATGCAGATGTGTTAGTTGATAACAGACTCTTCCTTGGTGACTTTAATTCAGTTTATACTTCTCAAGGTAAGTCTATTGTGTTTGAAGAAAATACAAACCCATCTTCCAATTTATCTTTTCTATATACTAGTGCTAGGGTTTTCAGTGATGCTTCAAAGTATGTGTTCAATATCAACAAGATTGGGACCCATTTCTTGCGACTTCATTTCTCGCCTTTCACTTCTCACAATTATGACATCAAGAAAGCATTTTTCAGTTTTTCTGCAAATGGGGTTTTGCTTTTTAGTGTTAATACAACTATTACTAATAGTGTTGTTAGAGAGTACATATTGATGGTGGATAAGTTTGAACTTCAAATTGACTTCACACCTAATCCTTATGAATCCAGTTTTGCCTATGTAAATGCAATTGAAGTGTTTTCAGCTCCTGATGATTTCATAATTGGTGATGGGGCTAAATCAGTTGGTCCCAAAGGAATTCAGGAGTTTAATCAGAACATGACGTTACAAACATTAGAGACTGTTCATAGGATTAATGTTGGAGGGTTAAAGCTAACTCCTTTTAATGATACTCTTTGGAGAAGTTGGATTCCAGATGAAGATTTTCTCATTTTGAAATATGCTGCTAAAATTGCAAAAACTTCTCATGTTCCCAACTATCAAAAGGGTGGTGCTACAAGGGAAATTGCTCCTGATAATGTCTATATGACAGCACAGCAGATGAATACAGATAATGTAACTACAGATTTCAAATTTAATATCACATGGAACTTTCCTGTCGCTATTAAAGATGCTTCCCACTTTGTTCGTCTGCATTTCTGTGATTTTGTTAGTTTGTCACCTGGACAGTTGTACTTTAATGTATATCTCAATGGCTTCACAGCATACAAAGACCTTGATTTATCTTCGCTTACATTCCATGAGCTTGCTACACCATATTACATAGATTTTGTGGTATACTCAGGCAGTTCAGGCGTTGTGCAAGTAAGCATCGATCCTTCTAACCTAAGTAGTTCAATAAGGAAGAATGCCATTCTGAATGCCGTTGAGATTATGAAAATGGTCAATTTTGTGGCTTCCCGGACAGGTTCTAACAAGAGAAATGTTTGGGTTATAGTGAGTTCTGTTCTTGGAAGTTTTGTTCTGCTGACTGTGGTCATGATTCTTGCTGCTTTGCTATTCTTTATCTGCAGAAAGAAAAAGCTAAAACCAAAGCCATCAGAAAGTGCTGGATGGACGCCTTTATGTCGATATGGAAGTAGTTCCCATGCTACATTGTCTGATGGGACTTCACCTGGACCAAATGGATATCTAGGACAGAGGATTCCTTTTGCCGAAATACAATTGGCTACTAATAATTTTGATAAGAGTTTGTTAGTCGGTTCTGGTGGCTTTGGGATGGTATACAAAGGCATTCTTGGAGACAACAGAAAGGTTGCTATAAAGAGAGGTGTGCCAGGTTCCAGGCAGGGCCTACCTGAATTTCAGACTGAAATCACTGTTCTTTCCAAGATTCGCCACCACCATCTTGTTTCACTTGTAGGTTATTGTGAAGAACAGTCGGAGATGATACTTGTATACGAGTATATGGAGAAGGGACCTCTTAAGAGGCATTTGTATGGTCCAGGCATATCACCGTTATCTTGGAAGAAAAGGCTTGAGATATGCATAGGTGCAGCAAGAGGTCTCCACTACCTTCATACAGGTTTCGCGCAAGGAATCATCCATCGTGACATCAAGTCAACTAACATCCTCCTTGATGAAAATTGTGTTGCTAAGGTTGCTGATTTTGGTCTCTCAAGGACAGGCCCTTGTCTTAATGAGACCCATGTCAGCACTGGTGTAAAAGGAAGTTTTGGGTACCTTGATCCGGAATATTTTCGGAGGCAGCAGCTTACTGATAAGTCAGATGTTTACTCCTTCGGAGTTGTTCTATTTGAAGTCTTATGTGCTAGACCTGCAATTGATCCACTGCTTACACGAGAGCAAGTTAATTTGGCTGAATGGGCTATGCAGTGGCAGAAGGACGGACAACTAGACAAGATTGTTGATCCCCATATCAGAGGCCAGATAAAGCTAAACTGTTTGAGGAAGTTCGGGGAGACTGCCGAGAAATGTTTGGCTGATTATGGAATTGATAGGCCAACAATGGGTGACGTACTGTGGAACTTGGAATATGCATTCCAGCTTCAAGAATCTGGAACACATGGAGAAGTAGCTGAGATTTCCAATGAGCTTCCAGTGCCAGTGCCAGAGGGTCTCCACAATGAGGTGTATAATGGTGATGGGGCTTCAGATGTATCGACAAGCAAGGTATTTTCACAATTGATGACTAATGAAGGAAGATAACTAGTCTATAGTATAGTGCACCATCAAATCATTGTTCAACAGTTTACAGGTATCAATGTTGATTTGGTTCACTATAACATTTCTTATTAAGTTTTTCTTAATTGGCAGAGCCATCATTTGCTGTTTGAACCAATATAATATAGAAGTGTATATCATACAATAACCTGTCTATAATGCAATCCTTGTCAAGTTCATGCTCCTAACAAAAGAAACATAGTACTCAATTGATGAACGAAATGTGCTTGCATACCAAATCCATCATAGTTTGTTCTGCTTGCTATCACCTCAAATCCCCTAATGTCTATCAAATAAGAGTCGTACTGATCAATCACCATGGTGTCTAAGGTGTGATATTGTACCCATAGTGCAGTAAAGTGAAACTCCCTGTCCTTTGAAAAGAATAAGTGACCCGTTTGAATGAGATTAGTCGATTTCTATGCTTTTGGATTGTTTAGGCTGTACGTTTCATTCTTGTAAAGAGTGGATATTTGTTTTTTACTGTATCTAATGCCATGAACATACTATTATTATGTCTGGGCGTGAAAATAGATTCAGGCTGTCCTGTAATTTCTCCATCAGCCTTTTTCCTAATTCCTATTTACCAATAGACATAATACATATATTGGATCCTAAACTTGGCTTCAAATTTTAACTTTGACCTCAAACTTTCATAGTGCACAAATAGGCACTTTAACTATCCTATCTTTCAATAAATAAACACGCAATTTTTGAAGCCAAAGTGGGTGAAATGCAAACACCCCCACGTGTATTAGTGAGTCAATCAGTGGCTGCCAACTAACTAACATTTTATATTTTTAAAAAAAAATATATATCTTACATGTCATTTGAAACTAAAAAAAAATAAAATTAATTTTAATTAATTTAAAAGAGATTCATTAACGGTAGAATTGTCATTTCAACATTTTTTAACCTTTGTGGGCCTAGAAAATTATCCCTCACTCGCACAAAATGCGTGCATTTTACGTATTTTGTCAGATAGGAATCACGTGCTTATTTATTAAAAAATGGGATAGTTAAAGTGCCTATTGGTGCACTATAAAAGTTTGAGGTCAAAGTTAAAATTTGAAGTCAAGTTTAGAATCCAATGTATGTATTATGCCTTACCAATATGACAACTTTTCCCATCACTCTTGGATCATGCATCAAAGAGCTTGGAGTTTACGATTGGGCAATTCAACCCTTTTAACTCATACTACTTGAAATGAATACCAGTTGAATACCCAACCTAATGTGTCCTACTTTTCATTATACGCATGGAATGTCACGTATTACACAAAATTGTCATGTAAGATGAATATGTCTGACACCAAATTAAGGGTCATATTTATATTTTGTGCCGTAAATTTTTGGGAATAAATCTTCAAAACATTAAAATAAATACTTAGATTATTTGGTACCCAACCCACATTAGATTTGATGGAATTTTTGACTTGATCCACTTAAATGGCTTAGCTATACGAGGGATGCCCTTAAGATACGACGATTCTTCTCGTTTTAAACATTTTAAATAAACATAATACATAAACATGACCATTAACTTGGCGTATGCCGTCAATTATGACTTTTAACTTTGTGTTTGCACAAAACTTGAATAAAATTGAACAAATAAATGCATCCATTCCACATGGCACCTTACATGGCAATTTTGTGTTCTACGTGGCGTTCTACGTGTATTATGTCATGTAGGACATATGTGTCTACTTGTTCATTTTAACTGTTTAAGTATCTACTTGTTTATACTCAAAGTTAGAAATCATAATTATCCGCTAAAGACAAATTAAAAAATCATGTTTATGTATTATACATTTTAAATATTATAGGCATTTTTACTACATTTAAGGCCAAACACATACACAACCCTCTAACTTGCCTCCATTTTTTATTTTGACACTCCATCTTAGAATTGTTCCATTTTTACTGTTCATTTTATTTTTTACGTACCATTTTAATACGAAATACTAGGTTTATTTTTATGATTCTTTATTTTTATATATGTTATTCAATTGCACTTTCTTACTTTAAAAATCAACTTGTGTCAGTTAATTTTAGTAAAACTATTTAACATTAACGTACAGACATTAATTCCTTTTTTAAAAAATAATTTCTTTTGAGAGTTGTGTGTATATTTTGTGTGAAAAATAACCAACGAAATTGTGTTCGTTTTCTTTTAAAAAAAAAATCATCAACATCACGACTAAGTCAATCGAGTTTTAACATATTTTTTTAGCAATGTTATCAGCAGAGAACACGACTCTCTTTTTTTACTCGTATTGAAGATATATATTTTTTATTCGTATTGAGATATGTAACAAATTAAAAGCAAGCATTTGCCTTAAATTCACGTAGCCTAAATGATTAAAAAAAAAATATGTAGTGTTATTTAATTTGATGGAATGTTTTAAGAAAGAAAATTAAAGAACTTTCACCGATTTATTTTCATAAAAAAATATAGAGACAATTTCAAAAATGATATTCTTAATAGGAAAATGGTTTGAAATGTATTCAAACTTTGACCAAAATAGTTGTAACAATATCAAACTTTGCTAAGGACCTTTTAGTTTTAAAATACACTATTAAATAGTGCAGGGATAAAAGGCTCTTTCCAAAATTCAGTATCGTTACAAATATTTTGGTCAAAATTCGAATATATTTCAGATTTTTTTCTCAATTTTTATTTCAAAAAAATCTATGTTTATTTCTTTATTTTTAAAAAAATTTACGAAAATTAGTACACGTCAAATTTTAAAATAAGAAAATGCAATTGAAGAGCATAAATAAATCAAAGAAAAAAGTTCAGTATTTATAGACTTCATAATTGTGTTGGCAAATCCTTTCGGAGCAGTTAGTCGTGATTCAGCGAATCACCTTTTGTTCAAATCATCGCTGCTTACACGTTGTCTTTCTTGTCTATGTGTTCTAGATCAATGGGAGGAAATCTTCTCTTTTGCGGAACTAATCGACTCCTTTTTGTCGCCTTTTGATCCACTTTCTTCAAGGTTCACTTTTCGTACCAGAAGGCGGAATTTCGCTATTTAGTGGATCGCCAAGTGTGATTGGCTATGTACACTTTTGCATTTTCAACTCTTTTTCTTCGTTTTGTGCCTAAGTGTCCATGTGCTTAACAAATTCTCAAATACCTGAAACTTAGGAGTTTTTATCAGATATCAAGATAAAATAAACAATATAGACACTATTTGCATTCAGTTAAGACCCTAGATGAGTCCAATTTGGGGACTCATTACATACCATCAATCAAACAAACAAAATCAATCAAACACAATATAATCCTAAGTTTTATGCCGCCTAGAAGCAAGATCTATGGATACTACTTACACAAGGATCACCTAAACTAAGGCTTCTCCGACTAAAATTTAAGCTAAACAACCTAACATATGGTCATAACTGTCCAAGGATCAACAAAGCTCAACTTATCCTAGGGGTTCCACCTAAATCATGCAATACTACCCAAAATATAATCAATCTAACTAAGCCAAATATGAGAAAAGGAACCAACAACATCCCTGAAGGCCGAAAACTGCACGCGAACTATAACTTGGGAATTTTCCCTTCTAGAGATCTCAGACCTCTGTCAAGCTATCAAGAATGGAAAGAGCAAATTCAAACAGATCCAACGATACCTATATTACTAACCCAAATTTTGAACCTGAATCGGGTGCAAAATTGACCCACAAATAAAGCAACAAAATTATGCATACAAAATCGCCATAATGTCCTCTCTAAGATGAAGAGTCATGCTCAAAAGATGGGTTGATACCAATGGGGGGTGGAAGCGAGATTTTGAAGTGGAATTAGAAGAAGATATTTAAGAGGAGAGAGCTGCTTGTAAAGGATGATCTTATTACGAGGGGAAGCCCTCTTTTTATACAAGGAAAACTTACTACTTTGGCCAAGTAGCCGATACATTCTACTGTTCTACTTTACATATGGCCCTTTTTATTTTGGCCGACGCAAGAAAACAAAAGAATTTACACATTCTACTATTCTACTTTACACATGACCCTTTTTATTTTGGCCGACACAAGAAAACAAAAGACTTTTTTTTTATATACTTTTCATAAAGTTACTTTTTTAAAAGTAACTTTTGACTAAGTCTATACTTGACTTAGACGTTTATTTTACAAAAAAATTTACATATCTTTTCTGATGTCTATCTCATCTTCTCCTATCTTTTCTTGCAAGCTGTTTGGCTTTCTTTATTCGAATATGACTTCGGGGATAGTATCATCTCCTTCGTTACATTTCGAGCATATGTGTTCCGGATATTTGTGTCCAATTAACTTGCAGTATTTTGTTAATAATTCTTCAGAGATGAATCCTTTCTTTAGTGCTCTAGTTGTTGGTGTAGATTCTGGTTTCAGTAGAGATAAAATTTATTTCTGGACTTCTTCCATATCTGCTTGTCTTACTTCTCGCGAATTGGCGTAGATCATTAAATGGTCTCTGGAATAATAACTCCATATAGCATTTTCTTGTAATTAATTATTAGTTAATTCTTGTATGATAGTTGATAACCCAATTATTCTTTTATTTGCATAAAAACTGGGTATCTCAACTTTTGGTATCTCTGGCTGTTGTCTTATCTCTTCTGGTATTATCATCTCCCGAGTTAATCAAATTTTTACTACCTGGATCATCGGTTTTATCTCATTGTAGAGTATCTCATCTGGTGCTGTATAGAATTTAATAAAAAATAAATTTCCTTTTGTTATCTTTTTATATGTTAAAAATGATTTGTGGATCTCTAGGATTCCACTTATGTCTTCTCCTGTATATGTATAAAATGTACTCAATAATCCATAATTATAACAAGTTTTGACTAGATTGGGGTTTGTCTTTGGTTGTGCAATTAGTCTGTTGTAACCTTGTAGTTTTTGGGTTAAATAATCTTGGGTCTTTTCGGTAGTCGTGGTAGATCTAGGTTTAAGGTTTAGAAAGGTTTGTATTTTGTATATATTTTCAATGTAAGTTTGGGAAATATGGTTATATATTTTCTTTTCTTTATGTAGGCTGGCTGCATATATGGATGTTTGTGGTGTTGGAGTATCTATTATTTGGATTTTTGGAATAAATGGTTTTGCAAATAGGCTATATAGATTTGTATTTCTTGGAGTAGTTTTTTCCATAGCTCCTATGCTTGTACCTGCAATATTAACAACGTTGTGGGTTTTAAAGAGTTTCCCAACGTCTCCTTCTAGCTCTGGATGTTTACCGTCTACCGAACGACGTAGCTCCACATGTTTATAGTCATGCTGCTGACTTATAGCTTTACTTCATTAGTCTCTAGCTTTTGTACGCTCAAGCCTATACTGTCCATTTTTGTGCAAAGTGTAGTTAAGGTTTTGAGTATATTTTGCCATTGGATTATCTTGTTCGGTTTGAGTAGCTTTGTCTTGATAGGTAGTCCGCAATCATATTTTTGTTAGTTTTGACTACTTCAATTGCAAATGTAAAATTCAGTATATTTAATACCAATCTTCTTATTTCTTTAGTTGTGACTGAATCCTGTAATTTTCTAGTGATCCACCATTTAACTTGTATATTATCTGTTCTAACAATAAATTCATTGTAAACTATACATGGTTCAAATGCTAATAAACATTTATATAGTGCAAATAACTCTTTTCTATTTATTTTCCATTTTAGTTGTGCTTCTGTATATGATCCTGAGTAATATCTGCAATGATGTTCAATCTGTTCGTTATCGTATCTGTATTTCAAAACTCCTCCATAACTATGGTTACTTGAGTCTGTTTCTACAATATATATAAATCGTTTATCTTCATCTGGAAAATATAGTTTTGGTAATTTTTTGCATAAATTCTTGATACGTCTTATATGTTCTTTGTCTTTATCATCAAAATGATATTCAACATCTTTCCTAAGTTTTTTATGTAATGGTTTTAGATATTCTGCTAATTTTGGTATATCTTCTCTTACTTGGTTTACTATTCCTAAAAATGATTGTAATTTCTTTTTTGTATCTATATTTTCATCAAGATTAACAATCTTATGTACTATATGTGTTTGCATTTTTATTCCATTTTTATCTATTTGTATTCCCAAGAATTCTATCTGGGGTTTCATTATTTCTGCTTTCCTTTTACTTAAGCTTATGCCTGAGTGTTTAATTATATGTATGAATTTTTCTAATAACTTTATATGTTCATCTTGTGTTTTCGAGTATAACAATAAGTCGTCTATATAAACAATACAGTTTTCCAATTGGTTAAAATAGTTATCCATAAAATGTTGGTATTTTCCTGGTACATTTTTGTATCCAAAGGGTAAAACATTTCATTCATAGAAACCTTGCGGTACTGTGAATGCTGTTAGTTGTTTAGATTCTTCTTCTAATTTCAAGTGATAAAATCCTGATTTACAGTCGAACTTAGTAAAATAGTTATATCCTTGTATCTGTCTTATTTTTAGTATCTTATTTGGTATTGGGTAATTATATGTTTTAGTTTTAGCATTTAAGTTACGATAATCTATAATCATTCTACTTTTACCTCGTTTTTGTTCACTATGTTTATTAACTATAAATGCTGGACTTGTATGTTTACTATTGCTCTCTTGTATATAATTATTTTTTAACAGTTCATCTATATGCATTTTGAATTCTTCTAAATCATCAAAATTATATTTTAGTGGTTTTTGTGTTATTATACTATTTTCATCTATTAATTCAATTTTTACTTTCGTCTTATGTTTTTCCCATCCTTGTAATGTATTTTCACTATATAATAATTTTAGTTGTTCGTTAATTATCTTGACTTTATCTATTGTAAATATGATAATTTCTAATTGTGTTATTTGATTTTTACTTATATTTTTCATTTCTTGGTTTATCTTTTCACTTCCTTTTATCTATTCTGTGGGTTTACGTTGCTTGTTATATACTCTTTTTGCTCCTATTTTATTTCCGCATGGTGTGGTAAACCACCAATGTGTTTTTGTTATAATATGTGGGTAAAATCTTTCTAAAAACGGCATTCCTAATAACATATCTGTTGTTTGTTGTAAATTCAAAATTATACATTTCTTCTATTATTAGTATTTTATCCCATATTTTTATTTTTATATTTTTTGCTTTATATGTGATCATACTACCTTCATTATTAAATCATGTCACTACCATAGGTGTTTTTAATTTTATCCATTTATCTTCTGGTAAACAATTATATTTACATATACTTGCTTCTGCTCCTGTATCTATCATGGGGGTATAATATATGTTGTGGTATCGTTCTGCAATAATTTTTGCAAGTATATATATTTTCATTATTCATTTTGTTCTTTTGATAATTATTTTCTTATTTTGGTAAGTTATTATTAATTGTTGATTTTCTATATTATATGGTTTAACTTTTTCTAACCATTTTATTCCTAGGGTAATGTTTTGGCTTCCTTGGTAGATTTTAAATGGTATTACTAATGGTATTCCTCCTATAATTATTTTTTTTTCTGTTATTGTTCGTTTGTGGTTACTATCTCACTAGGTAATCCAGGGCATAAGTGTCCTATTTTTATAATTTCTGTTTCTAATACTAATTCTCTCGTTATATAATTCTCTTTTTGTCCTGTATTTATCAAATTTAATATCTTCTTTGGTCCATTATTCCTGCTATAAAATAGTGGTATGGTGTTATCTCTTCTGTATTTAATAAATTTTGCGAGATTTCATAGTTCCTTTTAGATGTGCTCATTCTTGATGAGGTAGCGCTAGTTAATGTATTTGGTACATTTGAAGTACTCAATCTTTCTTTCACAATTTCTAAATCTTCTTCTATGTCAATTTCTTTGTAACTATAGTCATTGTTGTCTATTATAGTAATTATTCTCTCAAAAGGATTTTCTATCTTTATTCTATCGATTTTATTTCTTGCTGTTACTTTATGTTTTGTTGTCAGTATATATAAGTTTTTACAACTTGCTGTGAATGTTTTACTGCCTGGTTCTAATTCTATTCCAGACATTTTCCAATATAAAACTAATGATTTATCTATATTTCTATGTGTTGATGCTATTGAGTAGTTGACACTTATTATAAATTTAAATTTTTGGTATATTAAATTTCCTTTTATCGCACTAATTACGCTTTTTTCTATAGGGTATATAATTCTATCATCTGCTAAATATATTTCAATGGGTGTATCTATTCCTTCCCAAAAGCAAGCTTTTATCAATATTTATGTTCCTCCTAAGTGTACGCATTTTATGGGTGTTTTAGCTTTTATATCTTGTATTTCTTTATTTATTATCCTCTTATTTAGTATAGGTATTTGTGTCTTTCCTTTTGTATATTTACAATCTATTATGTGTTCTTTCTAGCTAACTACATAGTATTCATCTTTTTGTCTTTTGAACCAATTTCTTAAGGTAGGTATTTCAAGTATTTTTTCAACACTTAAATCTAATACTTTTCCTTTTATTTGTTCAAAGTTTGTATTATCAAATATAATTTTTTGTTCTGATGATTCTTCATTTTGATAGTCTTCCTTAGATATTATCTTTATGTCATCTTCAGACATTAGATTTCTTCGTTCATTGCATCATTATCTAGATCAATATTCGTTTCTTCATTTCCTAATTCAGTTTCTATATCCGATAATTTATATATACTATCATTTTTGCTTAATTCATAGTCTATGTAATCTATCTACATGTATTCGTCATGATCTATAATTACTTCTGCAATTTGTTTTCTTTTTGGATTGTTAGGTAACTTACAGTCTCTAGCTAAATGTCCTATCTTTCCACAGTTGTAACAAGTACGTTCTGTTAGTTTTCTTTCGATCTATACGGTCTATTTATTTTATAATTTTTTACATAATATCTTTGTCTTGGTTTCTTGTATTTATATCTAGTTTTGGCTTTTCTATAATTTTTGTGTCGTCTAGATCTTTGTTTTTTATAATATTTATCTGTACAACCAAACTGTGGTGCTGTTTTATCTTTACAACATGCTAAATTTTTAATTAGTCCTCTCCCCATTTTTATTTTTTCCTTATAGTTTTCACATAATTGTACAAACCATTGTTGTAGAAATTTTATTCTAGCTCCTAAAGTATCTGTTAATCCTTCATTGTTCCAATCTTTAATTATTTTTGTACTAAATGGTTTTGGTAGTTTTTTAAAATATTATTTTCTTATTTCTTTTGCTTCGTTTGTATCATATCTTGCTTTATAATAATATTCTTTAAATGCACACGTATATTCTTCTATATAGCACATATTACATATAGCTAATTTTGTCATAAGTTGTCTATTTATTATATTTTCCTTATTTTGTTCTTTTATTTATGTAGTCATACCAAATTCATTTTGTATTGCTAATTCATATTTATCTAGTATATCTATATTTGTTGTTGATGGAGATCCATCTATTTTCTTATCACTCCCAAGTGTTTTTAGACTTTCTGGGGGTAAATTTTCTATCAATAATTTTGTTGTTCCAAAAAATGTTCTTTCTATATATCCTGGTGTTTCTTTTGTTGTTATTTTGTTATCAATTAGTTGTTTAGATATATTTCCTACCCATAGTATGATTGCTTTATTTATATCTATGACACAATCTAGATCTAAAAAGTTATGTTGTTCAGTTATTGGTCTAGGCGTCCATTTTTTATATAATCTGCTATTCCATATTGGATTTGTTCTATCTGATCGTTCATAATTATCTGTATAATAAGTTGGTGCTGTCCTTCTGGGACTACTCCTAGGACTATTTTCCGGGGTTTTAACTCTTGATGTGCTAGGTTGATTTACATCTCCTGTATTTATTTCTAATTCTTTCGGGTTATTTTCTTGTTCTAAAATTTCTGTGTATGTTTCACTTATATCACTTATTTCTGATTTTTGATCGTTCATTGTATCTGATTCATTTATTTCGTCTATTTCAAGATTTTCATGTAATTTTTATTTTATTTCATTAGTCAATTCAAGTTCTTTATCTTTTTCTAGTTCTTTATTTTTTTCTATTTGTTTTTCTTTTTGTTTGGTTTCATATAATAGTTTTAGCTCGGCTAATTCTTTTTCTAACTCACTTAATTTTATATTTTTTAGTTCTTCTAGATTTTGTACTTCCCGTTTTGCTTGTGTTTTTATTTTCTCAATCTCTTTTGATTTATCTATGTCAAATTATCTTCTAATTTTGCTGTTTCCTTTTCTAGCATTAAATACAAGTTATTTCCTATTTTTTTTTATATTGTCTTCCTAATTTTGAAAATATTATTTTTATTACCAGTCCGTCTTGATTTTCATATGTTTTTTCGTCTACTACAAATTCTTATTTATTCATTATAATTCATGTTGTAATTTATATTCAAGGTAATTTATTTGTATTTCTAGCATAAATATAACTTTTCTTTGTGCTAATATCAATTTATTATATACTCCTGCTAACATATTTTCTTCTACTCTTTCTTTTGTATATTTTAACTCTTGTCTTTTTTCAATTATATTTTCTATCAGTTGTTGCTTATATTTTTCTTTGTTTATATTGTTTTTTCAGATAACAAATATAATTATATTCTGTTTTAGAAATTATATCTATCAAAGGATTTGTCTTGCTAGTATTTGTTTTAGTAAGTTGTAATAATTCATATTCTATATATAAAGATTTAACTTTATTCTGTATCTTTCGTATTTTTCTTTCTATCTTAATTTTTGTTATGGTAGTTACTTTATTTTTTTTCGGATTGTTCTTCATGATTTTAGGAATAAAATATTTTTCCATAATATTCTTTTTTAAGTAGATCTAATCGTTGAATTTCTTTAGCGTTATTTGCAATATATTCTAAATATTTATTTTCTCGAGTTCTTAAATACTTGTACAAATTTTCAATTAGTAGTTTTTCAAGTAGTTCTATTTCTTCCTTAGTTTCTCTCCAGAATTGTAAGTATAAATAATCAATCATTGGTCTATAAATAATTCTAGATCATTATATAAATCTATGTCAAAATCATCTGGTATAATTAATTCTGCCCAATCTTGGGTTGTTTCTTCGATTATCTCGTATGTCAATAATTTTTCATAAATTATTCTTTTTATATCAGTATTAAGATCTTTCAATATATAGAGTATCGATATCTTGTAATTAACATCATCATCTAGTAAATAAATATTCATTTCAACATGTTTTTGCTAAAAATCTTATTCCTTCTAACCTCTTAATAGATTATACTTATTTATTATGCAATAATAATGATTTAATAATCATCTCGTCTGACTAAAGCTATGGAAACCAAATCAGATATGACAAATCTACAAAAACAGGTATACTCATTTACATCCATGAGTAGCTAAACTGTTTTATTCCTAATAATCTCTTGTTGATTATAATTGTTTATCATGTTTTAATAATGTTATAATAACCAGCTTTAGAAAGTTTGCTACGGAAATATTCTGCGAGTACGTATGCCCAAACTATGTCATCCTGTGAAATCAAGTGCGTAAAAGTATAGAGCAGGGGGAAAGAAAGAGAATAACCTTGAAATGGTTGAAAATGGTCAAGAAATGCCCCAAAACACCCAAGGTTGAGTTCCACCTCAAATGGGGTTTATTTGGAAATAAGGAAGAGAATGGGATTTTAATTCCAGCAATCTTAGCAAAAATGGCAAATGTTGGATAAAGTGGACATCACTTATGTGTACTCACTTAAGCGACCAAAGTCTTCACAAAAGTGAACCCCGACTAAGAGGCGCCCTTTGCTTAAGAGGCCTATTGATCACTTAAGCGGCCTTCATAAAAGCCAAGGTTGGTCACTTAAGCGACCATTATCCCCACAAACTTTCTTTGCCTATGTGGCCCATTGGTCTCTTAAGCTAATATCGCTTAAGAGACCAAGGGTTCACAAGAGCCAGCTCATCAGACACATGATTTTTTAGAAAAAGGCTAAGTGTCCAAAAACATATGTTTAAGCCCTCAGATTTAATCAAAGAAACAACCATCGGAGCTTGTTGTCAAAATGTTGACAAAGTCAACACTTTAACAAAGAAAAAACAAAATGCCAAAAGCTAAAAGCTCACCAAAAATCATAGGGACCCAAACCAAAGGTTGCTCTAGATCGAACCCGATTTTCCGAAGCTAACCGCATTGATAGAATTTGACTTTGAGTGTACTTATCAAGAAAGTTGGCCAAGTCAAACTTTTGGCTGAACTCCAAAACTAAAATGCCTTATCGCACCAACTCTAATCGGAAGCCTCGAAACCCAAATTGATCATCACACTAAACCAAAATGACCTTTCTAGAGCAGATGGAAGTGATGAAATTTTGATCCGAAGTCAGAATCTCTAGATGCTGACTGAAGTCAAGCATTTAAGCTTTCAAAACTCAAACTCGCACCAAACTCAACCAAATACCTCAGCGAGCGTGCGACCCAACCCAACATCACATACAAGTTACAAGGAAGCTACGAGAAGGATCAAAATAGAAAAGGCACGCCTAAAACACAGGAATAGCCCCGAGAGTCATTACAACTAAGATTTATTTTTTCTCAAAGTAAATCTCTAATTATGATTTAGTTAATAAATACATTATATATTTGCTTTAAAAAATTATTGTAATCCCATAGTTATAGCAATATACTATGTTGTCCATATGTATAGAAAAAATAGTTCTCTTCCTTAAAATAAAAAAAATAGAGGAGAGTATTTCTTTTATTTTATTTCACTTCTTTTTATCCTATTTTGTCTAAAAATGAAGTAAAAGGATTAAAATAAAAGAAACATCATGAGTAACTATGTTTCCTATATTTGTAGACAAGATAATATGTTACTAAGATTGTGAGATTATATGTATATTTGTATACATATATATAGTGTATCTATAATATAAATCATGACTAGAGATTTACTTTGCACCAACTAAATCTTAGCTATTTAATTTAAGGAAAAAATGGGGAGGAGGTGAATTCATAGACCAAAAATATTATTAAAATTTTGATGTGGCCTGGTATGAAGTAATAATTTTATATAGAAAGAAGATGGAATAAGGAGCGGAGGAATTGAAAAGGGGAAGGACGTGCAAAGTTAAGGGAGACACGTAGAACGCACAAGTCATGTGTTCAGTTTTATAAGTTGAAAGAATCCATGCGACTTTCTTCCTTCTTTCTCCCTTGTTCCACATTTTATATTTTCGCATCCCACCTTTTTCCAAATATTTTTGGTACGTTCATTAATTAGCTTTTTAAATAAATAAATATATTTGAGAAGATCGAGTACGTTTTTGAAGAACAGTATGATTTGCTGTGGAGGTGCTGAAGAAGACAGTTATATCAGCGGTCCACCGGTTAATCAAAATACCGCACCTCCGAAAGCGGGCAATCCGCAATCTTATGGTGCTGGTATTTTTTCATGACATACATATACTTAACCGGCCTCTTGATATTAATTTTGATTGAATTGTGTTGTTCTAAATGAAGTAGCTACTTTATTGTATGAGACTCTTACTTGAAATATAATGCAGCAGGTAGTGAAAGAGGAGACGCAAGAAGTGGTGGTGCTGCTCCCAAGAGTGGACCTCCTCAAAAAATTTTACCTATTGAGGTACCAGAAATGTCTTTGGCTGAGCTAAATAGACTTACTGCCAATTTCGGAAAGAAAACTCTGATTGGAGAGGGATCTTATGGACGCGTTTTTGCTGCTAAATTAAGCAACGGCCAACAAGCAGCAATAAAGAAATTGGATACTGCTTGTTCACCAGAACCAGATTCTGACTTCACTGCCCAGGTGAATGAATGTCTCAGTATGTGCTTTTATTGGTGTACGTACGTTAACTAATAATAATGTTTCTTATGCAGTTATCAATGGTTTCAAGACTTAAGCACGAGCATTTTGTAACACTGTTAGGATGTTGCCTCACAGCAAACAATCGGATCTTGGTTTTTGAGTTTGCAACTATGGGCTCGCTGCATGATGTATTACATGGTACATACATAATTCAAATCATTAATTTCCAATGTTACTTAACATGTTACAAAACTCTTGTATGTTGTGTTGTAGGTAGAAAAGGAGTACAAGGTGCTGAGCCTGGTCCAGTTCTTACCTGGAATCAGAGAGTTAAAATTGCTTATGGTGCAGCTAAAGGCCTTGAATATCTACACGAAAAAGTTCAACCCCCAATTAAACATCGGGATGTCAGATCCAGCAATGTACTACTGTTTGATGATTTTACTGCAAAAATTGCTGATTTCAACTTGACAAACCAGTGTTCGGACACAGCAGCTCGTCTGCATTCAACTAGAGTACTGGGGACATTTGGGTACCATGCTCCAGAGTAAGCCTTAGCCTTGCCCTTGTTGATTGAAAGTTAATTAATGGACGGTGTCATAAAATGATGATATTGCAGGTATGCTATGACAGGACAGATAACACAGAAAAGTGATGTTTATAGTTTTGGAGTTGTTCTGTTAGAACTTTTGACAGGAAGGAAACCAGTAGATCATACAATGCCAAAAGGGCAACAGAGTCTTGTCACATGGGTAGGTGTTTTAAATAAATAAATAAACTATATATATAGTACAGTATAATGAATGAAATGCCTCTAATTAAAATAATTTTATTTAATTTTTGCAGGCGACTCCACGACTAAGTGAAGATAAAGTAAAGCAGTGTGTAGATCCTAAGCTAAATAATGAGTACCCTCCAAAGGCAATTGCTAAGGTTGTATATTCTCTACCTAATCCTTGTCAAACACTTTTTACTATTTTCTCACATCATCTTAAGTTTAATTATTCTCAGATGGCAGCTGTTGCAGCACTTTGTGTTCAATACGAGGCAGATTTCCGCCCAAACATGACAATTGTCGTCAAGGCACTGCAACCA